>CAJNDS010002636.1:37500-175000 GCA_905221605.1 Symbiodinium natans
CAGAGAGGGGGAGAGAGACGGATAAGACCCCTCACTTCGGATCTCGTTTCGTGCATCGCATCTCTGCTGTTCGCCATGTACGTGACATCCGTCTGCAACATCTCGAGGCCGATTTGAAATTGAAAAGACATAAATGCCTGTTTCAAAGGAAGCCCTTTTCAACATGTTTAACGGGAGCATAAAGCTTCTACATACACAGGGCAGGACGGGGCTTGAGGCCCAAACAGCTTTAAGACGTATGCCGAAGTAAGGCATTCCTGTAGGTCCTATCGTTTGTACTGCCGGCCTCACGAAAGGGCCGTGAGGGCCCTAGCCTAGAGATTATCGAAAGGAAGCTTGCAAAAAAAGCGCTATAGTTGTACGTAGGCTGTTTTCCAAGATGATTTTTGAGGCTTCATTAAGCAATCCTAACAACCCCGACACCGTGAGAACTAGAGCTTCGGAAATAAAACCTTTTAGCGCCTCATTGCTAGTTTACAGTTCGTTAATTACCTGGGTCCGTGCTGTCCGCTGGTCTGGTGAAGCAAGTGAAGAGTTTGGCCTGGTTATAGGGATTCCAGCCTTGCTGACAAGCGGAACCACCCCCCAGTGTTTGAAAGGGGATCGACCCTAAGAGAACGATGCACTTTGGCGAGGATGTGGAAACTTAAGCAACCTAGCCGCTAAACCCTTAGCCCATGAGAAACACCACTGAGGCCTCCCGGGGAAGCACGAAGAAGCGCTCCGCTCTGTCACTTAGCCTGGGTTTGGCTTCGAGTTTAGGGTTTAGGGTTCGGTTCATTCAGGGCTCCGGGTTCAGGGTTCAGGGTTCAGGGTTTAGGGTTTAGGGTTCAGGGTTCAGGGGTTAGGGTTTTTAGGGTTTTTAGGGTTTTGGGTTCAGGGTTTGGGGCTGCACTTCTTTTGCAGTGAGTCGTGATGTCAAGGGGGCCTTGGGGTCACCAAACCTTGGGCCTCGGCTTCGTTGAGAGATTTTGAGAGACAGCTGCATAGCCCTAAACCCTAAACCCTAAACCCTAAACCCTAAACCCTAAACCCGAAACCCTAAACCCTAAACCCTAAACCCTAAACCCTAAACCCTCCCTAACCCAGGTCCTGAAATGCTGGAGTGTGGCAGTCACATACCCGCGCCACCCGTTGAATGCTTAACCCCAGACACTGCTTGGAGGCCCGAACTGAAGGGGTGGGTAGCTGCTGCTTCACAAGCGTCTTGTCAACATCAAAATTGAGCTGCATATGTATACATATATGTGTGTGTGTGTGTATGTATATATATATTATATATACATATGCGCCGCTTATACGGGGCCCACCTACGCCTGTCCTAGATAAGGTATGGGGTCACCCCTAAAAACTACAAACCCTATAAACCCTAAACCCTAAGCCAAGCCCTAAATCCTAAGCCCTAAACCCTAAGCCCTAAATCCTAAACCCTGAAGCCCTAAACCTTATAAACCCTAAACCCTAAACCGTAAGCCCTAAACCCTAAACCCTGAACCCTAAACCCTAAACCCCGTGGAAGCCCCTGGGCTCCCAAACCCGCAAGCAGCACCCCGCCACTCCGCGAAGAGCCTCGGAACGTCCAAAGCATTCCAATCAGCCTTACGGTCTAGGGTTTAGGGTTTAGGGTTTGGGGTTTAGGGTTTGGGGTTTGGGGTCTAGGGTTTGGGGTTTAGGCTTAGGGCTTAGGGCTTAGGGTTTGGGGTGGTTCTACGCACATGTATGAGTTCAGCAACAGCGCTCCACCCGTCCGCTGCAAAAATGCCCCTAAACCTCCCCAAAAAGGTGGTCCTCCAAGATCCCACCCACCAGTCGTTAAAAGAATTTGTGCCTTTTGTGAGGGGTTAGGGCCCTGCATATATAAGGAGCAGTAAAGTGTGATAACAGAGTCCCAAAGAAGGACCATCATAACAGCCCAGAAAAGCTCAAACCCCACACCCCAAACCAGGCGAACGTCTTAGGGCTTGCGCGGGAGTCCCACCACTGCAACACCGCCGCAGACCACGGCGAAGACCTCCGCATGAGGAAGGCCGGGGCTTTTTGGTTTTACGGCTTAGGCGGTTAGGGTGGTTCAGCTTTGGGGCCACGGAGTAGCCAGAAAGAGGGAGTTCATAAGGATTACTACAGAAAGGGTCCAACATCCCGCAAGGTTTAGGGTTTTCTGAGCACAAAGTAGGAAGCTGGGATTAGCTGCACAAGAGCGATTCTCTGCAGAGGGAAATCACCCTAAACCCTAAACCCTAAACCCTAAACCCTAAACCCTAAACCGGGCGAGGACTGCACCAGCCGAGGGGCGGGCTTCCGTATCGTAGCGGGTGAGATTGACCTCTCGGCTTGTCGGGGAATTTGCGGCTTGTAGGGGTTCAGGGGGTTTAGGGTTTAGGAGGTTCAGGGTTTAGGGGTTTTTAGGGTTTAGGGTAGGGGGGGTTAGGGTTTAGGGGCTTCATTTGGGGTTTTCACGGTCGAGGGTTTATGGCTTTCGGGTTTCGGGCTTGGGGCTTTAGATACGCGGCTTGCAGACCCTAGGCTCGTGGGCAGTTAGGCTGGGCCTGTAGGATTTCAATACGGCAGCTACAGCTGTAGCAGGAGAAAACACTTACTTTGCATGTATGGTGAGTTCTCGGAGTTATGGTCTCGTGTTGGGCAACCCAACGGTAAGGCTGTAAGGATTGGCATCGACGAGTTGTTCGGAAAACTTCCTGCCACTGCCCATAAGCCTCTTGGCGGGCACCCTCGATCTGGATCACTCGAGTCTTCCAAAGGGCACTCGACGTCGACTCGATCGCTTTTGGTGCAGAACTCAGCAACAGCACCTAAACCCTCAACCCCAAAGCCTATACACCCGAAAAAAAAAAAAGAGTACCTCAGACAGCCTGTGACCGATCAACGACGCGTACGCCCCAGACTGGAACGCCACAGCTGGGGAAAATCCTTGATGCTTTTGCCCAGCCACCAGGGCCTAAGGTTGAGGGCACGGCCCAAGCTTAGGGCTTATGCTGCAGGGGCCTTGAGCCCTAAACCCTAACTTAAAGAAGAGAAGCGCAGCAGCTTTGCGACGGTCCGGTATCGCCTCGTTTTAAGGACTCCTGGAATCCAAAAATAGGACACCATTTACGGAATACTCCCTGATTGAGTAGCGTTCAAAACCCCTTGCGTATCCGAAGTATTGAGTGAAATAGGGTCGGCCCCTATCGGTTATGCGGAAGCATACTACAGGGGTTGGTCAGCACTCACGCCTATCCCTAAACCCTAAACCCTAAACCCTAAACGGCCCTAAACCCTAAACCCTAAACGGCCCTAAACCCAAAACCCAAAACCCAAAACCCAAAACCCTAAACCCTAAACCCTAAACGGCCCTAAACCCTAAACCAGAAACCCAGTGCTGGAATCGATGCTTCTAGGAGCTGGCGGGATTTCATTGATTAGTACTACAGAGCCCAGGATTGAAATCGATGCTTCCGGGAGCCGGCCGGACGTTCCTTGATTCTCTTGTCCGAGACTCAATTAGCCTTGAGGGCTTAGATGGGTTTAGAGTTTAGGGCTGAGGGGCTATTGGAGTCTCAGGGTTTAGGGTTTAGTTTAAGGTTTAGTTTAGGGTTTAGTTTAGGGTTTAGTTTAGGGTTTAGGGCGTAGGGTTCAGGGTTCAGGGTTTAGCCCTCCTTCGAACTGCCCATGAACCGCCCAAGTAGCGTTCGGGCATCTCGGGGTTCTTGGGGCATTGTGGGGGCCTAAACCCTAAACCCTCAACCCTCAACCCTAAACCCTAAACCCTCAACCCTAATCCCTAAACCCTAAACCCTAAACCCTAAACCCTAAGCTCGCCTCCCAGCCCGTGCGGCGCATGGCGGCACCGCCAAGCTTTCCCATCACCTCATCAGAAAGAAGGGGGTAGGGTTTCGGGTTTAGGGTTTAGGGTTTGGGGTTTGGGGTTTGGGGTTTGGGGTTTGGGGTTTAGGGTTTAGGGTTTAGGGTTTAGGGTTTGGGGTTTGGGGTTTGGGGTTTAGGGCTTGGGGTTTAGGGTTTGGGGTTTAGGGTTTGGGGTTTAGGGCTTGGGGAGCCTGATTCCCAAGGACGCAAGTTGAATGAGGGATCCTGGCAGATTGCGATTGTGGAACACAGTGTCCATCCATACTCCCCCTTGAGAAAGGGTTTAGGGTTTAGGGCTTAGGGTGCAGAGTTTAGGGTTTAGGGTTTAGGGTTTGGGATACCTCTGTCAGTCATGGTCCCGTATGGTGAGCTGACAATACCTGAGTCACAGAACAGCCTTCCAAGCACTGAAAGGATGCAAGCAACAGCTCATAGCGCAGGCCTTTTGGACCCTCGCAAAGGCTTGAACGGAGCTTTCTTTTGATGATTTTGTTATTACATTGTCAGTTTGCCGGGAGGTAGGCGCTTCTACTGTCTTTCCGGGGTGTGGGGGAGGGGGGGAGGTTGAAGGGTTAAGTTAGGTCCTTTTTACTAGAAGTGGCCGAAGTGTAGGACTTTAAGTTTAAAGGCTAATGGTTCGAGGATCAAAGGAGGCTAGTTCAGGTCTAGGAGGCTAAGGGACAGAGCTTGGGGTGTATGGCATGTTCAGGTTTCGGACTTCGGGTTGTCGTTTTGGTGTGTTTTGTGGCTTAGGGCTTAGGCTAGGGTTTTGGGTTTTGGGTTTGGGGCTCAGGGTTTAGGGTTTAGGGCTTAGGGCTTAGGGCTTAGGGCTTAGGGCTTAGTGCGTTTAAGGCTTTAGGGCATTTTCGGGTTGCTTTTGCTTTGGGCTTCCGGAAGGCGCCACCTGCCCTGCAGCAAAGGCATGGCGCCCGTCCCGCACCTCACAATCCACGGGGTTCATGGGGATCACTAAGGGGTCTAAGCAGGGACACCTAGAAGGGTTTAGGGTTTCAGGGTTTAGGGTTTAGGGTTTAGGGTTTAGGGTTTAGGGTTTAGGGTTTAGGGTTTAGGGTTTAGGGTTTAGGGTTTAGGGTTTAGGGTACCCTAAGGGTCCATGTACCTCAATAGGGAATACTTGGACCTTAAAGTACCTCCTATTTAGGGACTTTAAGGCCCAAGTACATAATAATAAGGTACATGGACCCTTAGGGTAAGGGGTAGAAGCAGGGACACCTAGAAGGGACCTTTAAGCTGATTCCCCTAGATAACCCCTTTAGAACCCTTATATAGTCCCTATATACCTAAATAGCCCCCTAAAGAACCCTCCAAAGAACCCCTAAGGTCCCTAATAAGGGTCCCTCCTTTCGTCCCTTGCGATCAGGCAGTTGGGGTTTTTGCTTTCGGGTTCAGGTTCCGGGGTTTCCGGGCTTAGAGTTTAGGCAGCTGATGAAAATAGAGCTGAAGGAGTTCAGGTCCACAAGCAGACACATGGCCTGCATTTCTTCCTTTGCAAATTTTGATGGCAAGTGGCAAGGGTAAGGACAGTTTTAGTTCGGCTGCGTTGTTTACAAGCCACTTACAGCTACCCTGCAAACACCCTAAAACCCTAAAACCCTAAAACACCCAAAAAAAACTCTAAGACCCTAGGGCCCTAAAACCGTAAAACCCAAAAAACCCTAAAACCCCAAGCCCTGAACCCTAAAACCCCTAAACCCCAAAACCCTAACACCCTAAAACTCTAAATCCGCTAAAACCCTAAAACCCTAAAACCCTAAAACCCCAAACCCTGAACCCTAAAACCCCTAAACCCTAAACCCCCAATCCCTAAAACCCGCGCTTCCCCTTGGGACCCGCGCGGCCGAGGCCCGGAATCGGGTCACGTGGACGCCACAGGCCCTGGAAGATTCATTGGGGGTTTAGGTTTAGGGTTTAGGGTTTAGGGTTTAGGGTTTAGGGTTTAGGGTTTAGGGTTTAGGGTTTAGGGTTTAGGGTTTAGGGTTTAGGGTTTAGGGTTTGGGGTTTGGGGTTTAGGGTTTCGGGTTTAGGGCCAGGGTTTAAGGTCTGGTTCTTAAAGTATAGAATGAGGGAATGAGGTGCCCTGCATCATCCCTCCAAGCCAAAGCGTGGATATGTGTATATGTGTATATGTGTGTATATGTATATATAATACGAAAAATCATCATTACATTAGTACTTAATTCCCTAGGAACCAGCCCCCCCCCCCCCCAAGTATTTACTAAGGGGCGTGAAGCCCCGAGTAGTTGGGAGGGTCGGGGTAGGCTCTAGAGGTTCAGGTTTGCAGTTTAGCTAGGCTGCTTGGTTGAGATTTGAGAGGGTGTAGGGAGCTTGTGTTCGAAGGGCCCTCTGGGGTACGGTATTCTTCTTGCTGCTCTTACGCGTCAAGGGGGAAACCTCTCACATTGGAGCCTCCGCACCGGAATCCTAAACCATGAAGATCCTACATCCTACGAGTTCTACAGAAAGGCGTCTGACCCGCAGCTGCTAAAACTATTTCATAAACCTATTTTGCATGAACTACTGTAGTTCCCTAATGTTGCTATGTGAAGACCCCCATAGCTCCTATCCCAAAGGCCTGAACCCCAATAGTCCATCATTCGGGTCCTTCTTGTGAAATCCTATGCTGTTCACGCACCCTAAGCCCTAAACCCTAAACCCTCAACCCTCAACCCCCTCAACCCTCAACAATCAACCACCCTCTGAAGACTGAAGTCTCCTACGGGCCCTACGCCCGAAATTGCACACGTCCTGTGAAACCAGAGGCAGAATCCAGCAAAGCGTTCACATCAGGAACCTTAGGGTTTAGGGTTTAGGAATTAGGGTTTAGGGTTTAGGGTTTAGGGTTTAGGGTTTAGGGTTTAGGGGGAACTGTCTTCGCGGGGGGAACTGTCTTCGCAGCTGCAAGTCTTCAGCTTGTGTACCGGACTAAGAATTGGTGTTGCAAGCGAATCAGCTTGTGTACCGGACTAAGAATTGGTGTTGCAAGCGAATCTTGCTGCGATTTGAAAGTTGAGGGTTGAAAATACTTAGGACTCTAAACCGAAACCCAAACCCCAAAAACCCAAACCCTAAACCCTAAACCCTAAACCCGAAACCTGGCTCGAGGCTTAGGGTTTAAGGGCACTTGAGATCCTCACTTGGCATGCCGCAGCCGGATGGCTGTCGCAAACTCCTGCAGAGCGTGGGTTCCAGAGGGTTTAGGGTTTAGGGTTTCGGGTTTAGGGTTTAGGGTAGACAAAACTCCCAACAACCCCAAACCCTAAGCCCCTGAAACCTGAAATCCCTGCCCCGCAATTCGCAAAAAGATGAAGGAAAAGTGCCCTCACGGGAACCTAACCCCCAAACCCCAAACCCTAAACTCCAAACCCTGCACACTCAGCCCTCAACCCCAAACCCGAAACCCCTACACCCCTAAACTCCAAACCCTAAACCCTAAACCCCTAAACCCTAAACCTCTAAACCCTAAACCCCTAAACCCTAAACCCTAAGCCCTAAACCCTAAACCCCCAAACCCTAAGCCCTAAACCCTAAACCCCTAAACCCTAAACCCTAAACCCCTGAACCCTAAACCCCTACACCCTAAACCCTAAACCCCTAAACCCTAAACCCCGAAACCCTAAGCCCTAAACCCTAAACGCCTAAACCCTAAGCCCTAAACCCTAAACCCCCCCTAAACCCTGAACCCTAAACCCTAAACCCTAAACCCCTCAACCCTCGTCACAAGCCGGAGATCGCCCCTGCGCCTGGGTGTCAGGGCTGCGCAGTCGCCAGGGTGCTGCCAAACGCCTGCATCCAACCCTACAGCCTAAGCCCTAAGCCCTAAGCCTAAGCACCAAGCCCCAAGCCCTAAGCCCAAAAGCTTAAACGCTAAACCCTAAACCCTAAACCCTAACGCTAAATCCCAAACCCCAAACCCTAAACCCTATAAACCCTGTAAACCCTAAGCCCTCACCCTTGACACTCCAGGGTTCAGGGTCTAGTAGATTGTGAGCTTCTTATCTCGCTGAGTTCGAAGTACCCCTAGTAAGGGGTTTAGGGCTTAAGGGTTTCGGGTTTAAGGGTTTAGGGTACGGGGTAGGGTTTTTGGGGTTTAGGGTAGGGTTTAGGGTTTAGGGGTTAGGGTTTAGGGTTTAGGGTTCAGGGTTCAGGGTTCAGGGTTCAGGGTTTAGGGTGTAGGGTGTAGGGTGTAGGGTTTAGGGTTGAGAGTTTAGGGTTTAAGGTTTAGGGTTTAGGGTTTAGGGTTTAGAACTTGTAGCCATGGCTATCCTACGGAAAATACCCCCGACACGGCTACTCGTGAACCATCAAGCAAGCCAGACTACATATGTGACTACATATGTATGTATATGTTTGGGGTTTAGGGTTTGGGGTTTAGGGTTTAGGGTTTAGGGTTTAAGGTTTAGGGTTTAGGGTTTAAGGTTTAGGGTTTAGGGTTTAGGGTTTAGGTATGTATGCTTGTATGTATGTTTGTTTATATGTGAGTATGTATATATATATATATACCTATAGGTTAGCTTCATCAGGACACCCGTCAATAAGTGAAGACGGATGCCATAACGGGGCCCCCCCCTTGTAAGTGGGAGTCATGTCTGCGGCCTTCTGATGAATGGGACTTAGCGATCTTGCTAGGTGACAGGGCCGAAGTGGGAGCTTAAGCTCAGAAATTCGGTTCTGACGAGAATGGCATGGATGCGTGAAACCGGCCCAAAAAACATGATTAGCCCTAAACATCAAAGAATCAACCCATAGACCCTCACGTACTCCATAAAACTGCCCCAAATCTGAAAACGTTCCAAACACGCTACGCCTCCACACCCCCATCCTACAACCCTACTTACTAAGTCCCAGGATCTTCCAAGTCGCCCTAAACCCTAAACCCTAAACCCTAAGCCCTAAACCCTAAACCCTAAACCCTAAGCCCTAAGCCCTAAATCCCCTAAAGCCCCAAACGAAATCCGTGCGGGCTGCCACAGCTGCACAGCTGCATCCCACCGCCGTGAGGCCTCTGCCGCAAGGCGCTTTAGGGTTTTGGGGTTAGGGTTTAGGGTTCAGGGTTTTAGGACAAAAGGAACCCTAAACCCTAGACCCTAAACCCTAGACCCTAAACCCTAAACCCTAGGGGGGGGGGGGGGGGGGTTCTACATATTGGGGGGGGGGGGGTGTAGAAAAGGAGGCCCGAACTGTTGGGAGGGAATGCAGGATGACATTTTACCGACTCATGGTAGCATCACCTCACAGGTCTGAGTTTAAGGCTGTTATTTTGGCTTCTAGGGCTTGCTATGGAGTTTCCAGTGGGGCTTCTAGGATGGTTTTCTAAGTTCCATAGGGTGTTCTTTGGGTTTCAGACCCTAAACTTTAAAAACCCGTGTTGCCTAAACCCTCAGACCCCCTCAAACTCTCAAACCCTAAACCTTAAATATTAAACCCTAAACTCCCTAAAAACCCCGAAAATCCCTAAGCGCGCTCCTCCAACTTCGAAGCCAGCATCGCCAGGCCCTCCTCGGTGGGTGGCAGCCTGAGACACGTCTGAGGGACCCTCGCACCAGATGCAACCAATTTTCCGGGAGTTTCGGGTTTAGGTTCTGGGATTTGGGATTTAGGGCTTAGGGCTTAGGGTTTAGGGTGAAAATTACAAATTTGGCGCTCCAGAGAGTTCGTGTGTGAGTTCTCGACTCTACACCCATCCCTTGACGTCTTGCTGAGGGCTGACACAGCCCGCTGGCCGAGCCGGACAAGGTTCAGGGCCTCTGTTCCCTTCTCGAATTCTAAAATGGACAAAATTGATTATTGCTTAAATGAAGATCAACAATGGGGATTTGAGATAGATTCTGCCGAAAATTTCACTGAAAACTGCAGTTTAACATGGTATAAAACCAAACGGTATTGCTGTTGTTAATCCTGGTAATCCAACTGGAAATTGTACTCTGTGGTTTGTTCACAATATTGTATTTAAATGCAATCCAACAACGAGCCTCTTAACCGCAACAATGATTGTATAGGCTAGTGGAGCTGGTATTACCGCGCTTGAAAATTCAGATAACATATTAGCTATTACTATTCTATACATGGTACTTGAGATTCTTACAATCACCGCATTCAAATTCAATCACCTACAGCCACCTCTTAAACAGGTAAACTTAGAATGGACGGGGGGTGTAGGGGGGTAGGGAGAAGAAGTTCCCACTTGTCACGGGCACGGGTTTGTGGACCGCGACCTGAACTTCACGCCCAACGGCTCGGCGTTGCAGCGTCAGCTGCTCTGGTAAATGGTAGGTTGCGCATCCCCTGCACGAAGCTGGAATGCCGTGAACCCCAAACCCTGAAATCTAAAATTGCCCTAAACACTACGTTGAATGGTTCTGGTTCTCGCCATTCTCGCCGTGGGCGAAGGATGCCAGCGACCAAGCTCCAAAAAGGGAAGGTGGAGATTTTCGGATGGAGGGCTGGGGCGGGGGCAAAACGCTCCTGAAAGACCAGGCGCCCAAGTCTTCACGTGTTCAGGGTTTAGGGTTTAGGGTTCATCGCTCAAGAACACCACACACCAGAAAACTTCCAAGGAAGCAAATGCCAGAAAACCCTAAACCCTAAACCCTAAACCCTAAACCCTAAACCCTAAACCCTAAACCCTAAACCCTAAACCAGGAGCCCGGCTGCTCAGCCGCCAGGAGGAGCGCGAAGGCAGACTGAACTCCTTCCGGCTCCGTCAGGCATCTTGACTTGGGAAAATCTTCTTGCCAGAGTGGGCAATTACCAGGATGGGCTATAAAGGGCCTTATAATCCCCATAATCAACCCTATAAAGGGCCTTTTTAAGGGGTTATAGGGTACAATAGCCCGTCCTGGTATGCACGAAAACCCCTGAAAAAGGGCCCTTAAATGGGGTTGATTATGGGGATGGTAAGATCCTGGCGGTTTGAGGGCTTCTGGCGACCGCTTCGGAGGCTTGCTTTCCGGTCATGGCCCGCTGCTCCTTCTAATCACGTCTACGGTTTAGGGTCTAGGGTTTAGGGCTTGGGGTTTAGAGTTTAGGGTTTAGGGATCTGCACGAAAGAGGTCACGAGGCACATCCTCATGAACACAAGGCTCACAGATGCAAGACCAGGGCAGGAACAGACGGGGATAGACACCTTTATGTTTTGCGCCCAAGGCGAAGGCCCCTGCAGCCAAAGCTAAATGCTAAAACCAAAAACTCGAAACCCGGAACAAACCCCTCGACATCTCCAAGCTCAAACGACGACTTCGACAAAAGGAGCTATCCCCGGCAACCTCGGAATAAAGAGGGGTCCCTTGTTGCTTCTGGCGAAGTTTATCAGTGTAATTAGCCTGTGCCCAAAACCACCCCCCCCCCCCCCCCAACAAAGCCCCTAAAAATCAAACCCCAGAAGCCCCCGAAGCCCCCCCAACCTTTCTCATCCCTACACCCTGGAACCCCTAACCCCTACTGTACACTGCACACGATGGCTCCTGGTGCCAGCGTGAGCCGCGTCAGCTCTGCAGCGCCTGGCCCCGAAGATGTCGGGTGTAGGGTTTAGTTCGGATGCAGCAAAAGGTTAAGGTCCGGGTCTACGTGTGTAGGTATCAAGTTTTACGGGTGTAGGGCGTGTTTTATAGGCTTTGGAGGGTGCAGGGCTGTTGCTTCTGGTCAACACGGACATCCGCAAAGTGACAGGCAAGGCGATGGCGCGCAGTCTGTGGGCTTGAAGGCCCCCCCCCCCCGCCCCGCATGACGTAGCATGGGAGGTCGTTGCATGAGCAGCGCAAACACCCACTTCGCTCAGCAGAAGACAGGCTCAGGAGACTTGCCGGCCCTTCTCTGCACTAACTCCGAAGTTCGAAGGCACTCCTGCGCCACCCACATCTCTGAGCGGGCCATACGCCAACTGGCGCAGGAGTGCATGCGCCCCCCCCCCCCCCCCCCAAAAAAAAAACAAAAACAAAAAAAAAACCTAAACCCTAAACAAGGCAAAGAGTGCGTCAGGGCAATCTGGGTCCGACTTAGGAGGGCAGAGGTGCAAGGACGAAGAGCCATCGGGGGCGACGTCCAGGCTTTGTTCACGCACTGGCACCTCCAAGAGATTCCGTTTACGCTGCCGTGGTTTCGCATTCCCTGTAACGACCGGGGTGGTCCCCAGAAAATCTGACACCGGGGGCACCGTGCACCAGAGTACTTGGCAACAGCGGCCGTACTCAATCCGAAGGGGAGACCTGCGCTGAATGTAAGCTGTTCCCGCCGGAGAAAGCTTTCAACGTCCCGTTTCCGGACTCCAGCGTATGTGCTGACCTCCACGAACCAGCATGGGCACCTTGAATCTGATTCCAGCAGATTCTGCTCTTTACCCTTGCCTTTCCCTGGAGCCAAAATCGGTTTAGATTCTAGGGCTGGGTTGAGAGGTTCAGAGTTCAGGTACAGAGGCTAAGGAATCTGAGGGAAACTTGCTGGGGGTTCAGGGTTTAGGGTTTTGGGATGGCTGACTTAACCCTCAGATGACCTTGAAGATATGCCACAAAGCTTCAGATATGCGTAAGCTTCTGGCGAGTCTTGCAGCTGCGTCCGAACACACGAGCCAGAAAGATCCACTAAACCCATGAAAAATGATGCACTTGAGACCTACATTTGTGTCGAGCGAATCAGAGAGAGAGAGAGAGAAGAGCTAGGGCGCGAGGGCGAGAGAAAGAGCGAGACCAGAGAGTGAGAGCAAAGGGAGAAAGGGCGAGTTGAGTAATTGGAATCGTCGGATCTTCTCTTGCAGTATGCATCTGCCAACATGACACCCTCAGTCTTCTGCAATCCGCTACAGCCAAGCTGAATAAATGCCCTCCGCCCTGAACCCTAAACCCTAAGTCCGATACCTCTCTACTATTTTGCTTAAGAATCCCAAAAACAAGTCTAGCAAGAACAATAAACCCCTAACAAAACTGTATAAGAAAATATTCTTTGGGGGGGGGTTCTTAAGCAACTCATGGGGCTCTAACACATTCTTTTGGTCGTCGCGCGAATGGGTCTTGTGCCTGGCTGCCTGCCTCTTGCCTCAGATCGCAGACTGAGCTGCTTGAACATTGGAGTCGAGGGGTTTGTGGTGGTCTAGGGCTAAGGGCTTTAGGCTTTAGGCTTTAGGCTTTAGGCTTTAGGCTTTAGGCTTTAGGCTTTAGGCTTTAGGCTTTAGGGTTTAGGGTTTAAGGTTTAGGGGGTGGCATGACCCTGCTCAGCAGGGGGACTAGGCTGGGTCAGAGCAACCGGGCACGGAAATGATGTGGGTCTGAACGCTCAAAAAATACCAAGGGATGCCTGTGCATCGCCGAGTGCAACAAGCACGACATGTGGGAAGGAGGTCTCTCATGATACGCTCCCTCGGTTCGGGTCATTTCTAACGGTCCCTCTTATTCTCGGGGGAACCCCGAGACCGGGTGGGCCCCTTCTCGTCCGTTCCCGGCTCCTTCCCCATTGTCGCTGCGCTGGCCTGTGTCAATTTGGGCATTCCTGCAGGTGAGCAGAGCAGTACCTGATCACACAGCAAGAAGTAGCACTCCAAAAAACTGTTGTGTCCTAAACCCTAAACCCTAAACCCTAAACCCTAAACCTGTATGTTCGTGCAATGGCCGGGGAGGTACGTCTGCTCGGTGCATCGAAACACTTGGAGGCTCTCGCCCAGTTTACAGCCAAAAGCTCGCCCGCATGCTGCACCCAGTGAAAGATGTGTTTCATGGAGTATGTGCCAGGCTGTTCAGAAACCGGGTTTAGGGTTTAGGGTTTAGGGTTTGGGGTTTAGGGTTTAGGGTTTAGGGTTTCCGCCCTAGCCTTCTGGCCCTTCTTCTGCTGAATGGGATTGAGCAAGGGATCCCAATCCTAACCCTCAAATTTGGTGACAAGGCAGCCCTGCAACCTTAAAGCCGTAAACACCTTAAAAACCCTAAACCCTAAACCCTAAACACTAAACCCTAAACTCCTAAACTCCTAAACTCCTAAACTCCTAAACTCCTAAACTCCTAAACTCCTAAACTCCTAAACTCCTAAACTCCTAAACTCCTAAACTCCTAAACTCCTAAACTCCTAAACTCCTAAACTCCTAAACTCCTAAACCCTAAATGGCCCTGGACCCTAAGCCCCAAGGATGCGCTAAGGGATACATATGAAGTAGGGTATATATTTCTTGTACCCCCAAAAGGACACCAGGTATATACACTCACCAATATTAAACAGGAACCTTATATACACTCACCAATAACAGAAATATAAACCCTACTTCATATGGTTTTTTGCCGGGCTGCAGCCGGAGCACAGCAGGCCTTGATCGACTCATGGTTGTGACATGCACGGGATGGGGTTGAGGGTTTAGGGTTTAGGGTTTAGGGTTTAGGGTTTAGGGTTTAGGGTTTAGGGTTTAGGGTTTAGGGTTTAGGGTTTAGGGCTCTTAGGGCCCCAAAAGGGCTTCGTAGGGGTGGGGGGTAGGGGGGGGGGCTCCCTCGAAAATCGTCGAAAAGACTTCAACTGCGATGTGTCGGTTGGAACAGGCCGTTTTTTCAGCCTCACATACCTCGACCCTTGCTGTCCAGCATACCATTCCTTCCGTCCTGTCGCAGCTCTTAAAGCAAGAGGGAAAATAGCTGCAGGCTCTAGTTAGCACACTAAAGACATTCGGCCAACGTTTGGCCGGCAACCTTGCTGCCCGCATATGGATGGTTCCAGCGGCCCCGGAAGAAGTCACAACCGGGACAGTCAAACAATTTATCCATGCGGCAGAAGGAAACGGCCCGTATCTCTTGGCGCAGAAACATCTCAAGCTTGTGGGCTGAAGTCTCTAAACCGACAAATCCCAAAGCGTCGGGGGGTCCGTATAGAGTTTCGTGTCAAGTGCACGCGCCTATCCAGGGCTGTTGCCTTGAGCACAGCCCCCATGGCCCCTTTCTGTGCCGCCCTTTTCCCTGTTGGAGCCGAGGCTTCATGGAGTTTGTGGGGGTACCTGAATATACCATGTAATTCGAACCCTAAACCCTAAACCCTAGACCCTAAACCCCTAAACCCCTAAACCCTAAACCCCTAAGCCCTAAACCCTAAACCCCTAAACCCTAAACCCTAAACACCCTGAACCCGAAACGCTTACACTGCATTCTCACGGCCCTAAGGTGGCTGAGAGGGGGATGGAAAGAACTTCCCTGCACCCCTCACGCTCCGGCCCACTGGGGAGTCGAATCCCATGCCGAGAAGCCTCAGCTGTGATCTCTGGGTTTCGGGCTTAGGGCTTAGGGCCTTTAGGGCTTAGGGTTTAGGGTTTAGGGCTTAGGGTTTAGGGTTTAGGGTCTAGGGTTTAGGGTTTAGGGCTTAGGGTTCAGGGTTGATAGGGTTAATAGGGCTGATGAGGTTTGGAGTGGTGTGGGTTAAGAGGGTTTAAGGAGGTTTAGTGTCTTTTTTGGGCTTAGAGCGGTTTAGGGTTCATGGGGTTTGGGGTTCAACGAAAAGCCGGAGGATGTTCTGATTGCCTAATTTTCGCCTTGCCGTGGCCGTGCGCAGCCCAGGGTCCTTAATCCCCTCCTGCAAACCCGACGGCGCAACCCATCTAATCATAACAGCTCTAAGCAAGTATTGAGCAAGAAATAGCAATAACAAATGAGATCCATAAGGACGCCCTCCCATGGTAAACCTCGTACCTTCAACCTCATACGGAAGGGGTTAGGGCCGGAGTATGGTGTAGCTGACCGGGGTGGCGGCTGAAACAGGCAGCTACTCCAAGAAACCCCCCAAACTTGACCCCGAAAGCGAGTCTTCTCAACCCTTGACCCCTAAGCTCTCCAAAACTCCCCAAAAAAAGGTATCCTCCACACAAGGCCCTCAAGCCCCCAAACCCCCAAAACTTGGGATGTTCCCCCCCTACACAAACAGTCCTGAATCGGGATTGTAATCGGGGGTACTATCATCCCCATTAAGGACGGTTCGTATGAGGGAGCACATCCCAACTCAAAACCCAGAAATCAACTAAACCCTAAACCCTAAACCCTAAGCCCTAAACCCTAAACCCTCAACCCTCAACCCTCAACCCTCAACCCCAAACCCTAAACCCTAAACCCTAAACCCTAAACCCTAAACCCTAAACCCTTGGCCCAGGGAGCCTTTCAGCACTGCCTCGGGGCATCCCACGAACTGTACTTGGCGCGTGTGGCTGTCAAAAATTGCTCCCTGAATCACGAGGTCGCCCTTCTGCACCTGAAAGAGATTTAGGGTTTTAGGGTTTAGGGCTTTAGGGTTTAGGGTTTTAAGGTTTAGGGTTTAGGGTTTAGGGTTTGGGTTTACCGACCCTGGCGGCGTGTTGGATGGGAAAAGGAGCTCCCAAAACGCGGGGGGGGGGGGGGGGGGGGTAGGGGGGCACCCGTCCATGGACCCCCACCGCTAAACACCGGACCAGAGGCGGTTTGCACAGGGCACAGCGTCCTTGGGAAAACCCCCCCACCCACCCCCCCCCCCCCCCCCCCCCCCCCCCCCCCCCCCCCCCCCCCCCCCCCCCCACCCCCCCCCCACCCCCCCCCCCACCACCCCCAACCCACCCCCCCCCCCCCCCCCCCCCCCCCCCACCCCCCCCCCCCCCCCTCCGGTTTGTTGGGCTTGATTGATGGGGCTGCCCTTCTTCAAGCTGGCTTCAGCTCCTTCTACCCCCTACCCCCCCCCCCCAACGTTTCACAGAGGCTCAAGCAAATCAACTTCTGACGAGCGCGTTTAAACCTTTCAACTATGCTCCAGCGGGGTCGGCGGCTGGCTTGTTTTCGGGCACTGTGAAGGGCTGTATGAGGGCTGTATGGGTTGTAAGGGTTGCAAGTTGCAAGGGTTGCAAGGGCTGTAAGGGTTAAGGGATGAGGGTTAAGGGCTAAGAAGGTTGTAGTCTCAAGGTTGCAGTAGGGTGTTTGGGCTTTGTTGGCTTTGTGGTGGAATATTAGATTAGAGTTTAGGGGTCAAGGCGTCACTTTAAGGTGCTTTACCACCGTGCATAATGAATCTTCCATTGATAAGCTTATAAGTCCAGCCCCGTGGCTAGTAGTTGAACGTGCGAACCTCCATATGACTGGTGTATTCATTGAAGAAAACATAATCCCTCAAGACTGGGCCGATCAGTTTGGGAGTGTTTAGGGTTTAGGGCAATGTGCTGTCGCAAAGTTAAATACAAGCTGAATCCACTTTCCATTGAATTGGGTCCTTTGGAGCCGCACCCACCTCACTCCCCTCACATCCCGATTTAACAACACGATAATTTGTTAAATTGGCACATCTCAATATTCGCACAGCCCGAAGTATGAGAAGGAAGGCAAAGATATTTGAGGGTTCATTGCAGTAACCCAGATTCTGATATGTCATACTTGTTAAGAATTGGGAGTTTCCAGAATAGGGGTACGTTGTTGGCGTCGTCCTTTTGTGTTAATGAGGATCCTACCTTTTGGGGATCTATTAGGGGCCCTGTTTTCAAGCCGTAAACCCCCCCAAATAACGATCATTATGGAGCATCTCCCAGTCAGAGAGGTCTGGCCCTCAGGTATATAGGAAGTAGAGAGGCCAGTTCCCCCGATCTAGAAAACCAAGTAGTCTGACACATTGACACAGTTTGTTGTGATATGGTTAAGGGCCAGCTGCATTTTTGCGTTGGGTTGTGCCTGCACCCTTTTGCTCTTGTCTCAGATCACTATTATGAGTAAGCTTGGGTATGCAACACGCGCTTTAACTAGACAATTAAATTAAGCAACAAAAACAACATCGAACACACCAGAAACACCAACACCAAAAAACAAAGAAAGAGATACACAATTTTCAGGGGAGTTGATGCTTTTGGCTTGTTTGTTTGGCTTTCCTGATGTGTTGTTTCTGTGGGCAGGGCTGGGAGCAAGCATCCATAGCAAACACGCTCGTCAAATTTGAAGGGAAACCCGTCGTATCAGGGCACGACAGCAGCAAGTTACCCTCAGTTCCTAACCCCTAAACGCCTAAACTCCTAAACCCCAAAACCCCTGAGCCCCTAAACCTCTCAGTCCTTGTTGCGGGTTTAAAGATTGGGGCCCTCCGTTTGGTAAGGGATGTGTTCAACTGTTGTTTGCAGGGGAGGGGTGGGGGGCACCTCTCCCCAAGTCGACTCAGAGACCCTAAGATTAGAAGGCTTACGGGACTTAGGGGTTTTAGGGGCTTAGGCGGTTTAGGGGCCTTAGGGTTCAGGGTTAGGGTTCTGGGATTTAGGGGGTTTAGGGGTTCAGGGGTTGTAAGGGTTTAGTGGCTTAAGGCCCGAAATTCTTCGAAGCCCAAACCCTACGAGCTGACCTTGTCGCGGATGGTCGAGCTGTACTCGAAAAGGCACTGCATGGTGTGGAAGACGTTCCACTTCGTCGCTAGGCCGGCTACCTCTTCCTGGAATAGGCATGGGGCGCGGTGGAGGGTTTTGTAGGGCTTCGGGTTTGGGATACTTGCAGGGCTTAAAGGGTTTAGGGTATTTAGGGCTTACAGGGTTTGGGGTATTTAGGGCTTATAGGGCCTCTAGGGCATTTAAGGCTTATGGGGTTTAGGGTAGTTAGGGCTGGGGGCTTTAGGGTTGAGGCTTCACTAAGAGAGCTTTCCCGGACACACGATGCTCAAGCCTGCACTAGGCCTTTTAAACCCGGAAAACCCCTACAATCCTCACAAAAACAACCCAAGAGCCCCGAACACCAACAGAACAAACAAAAGGAACAACTCAAACCACCTAAGCAAACCCAAAAGAAAACAAAGCATCCGTATGGGGTTGAGGTTTAAATGGGTTAGAAAAAAGGGGCTTAAAATTTGGGGGTTCAGGGTTCAGGGTGCAGGGGGGTTTAGGGTTCACAGGGATAGGTCTTAGAGAGCGTACAGGGTTTTTAGGGGATAATGAGGGTAAAGGGTTTACAGTTTGCAGGGTCTTTATTAGAGTTTACAGGGTTTATAAAATTTGCAGGGTTCATGTAGGTTGAAAAGCTTATTCTTTCTAGGGCTAGTTCGGCTTACAGGGCGTGTGGGGTTTATGGGGTTGAAAGGGCGTAATGAGTAACCCCAAACCCTAAACCCTAAACCCTAAATGGGAATGAAAGGGCATAGTAAGTGTATGAAGCTTAGAGAACTTATAGGGCTTTTTGGGCTCACAGGGTTTGTCGGGCGCGTAAAAAATTTGGATCCTCGACCCCAAGCCCGAAAGCCCCCTCTAGCCCTCAACTCTAAGTCCCTAAGACGCTGAACCCAAAACCTCCGAGCCCTGAACACCCGCCCGAAGATACAAACCTTAAGCCGCAAACCCCAAACCCTAAACCCTAAACCCTAAACCCTAAACCCTAAAACCTAAACCCTAAACCCTAAACCCTAAACCCTAAGCCCTAAGCCCTAAGCCCTAAACCCTAAACCAAACCCTGCCCACAAAGTGGGCTCAGGGTTGAGGGTTGCGGGTTCTTCGCAGGTACAAGCCTCCTAAACCCTAAGCCCAGAACCCTCAACGCTGCAGCCCAAAACACCCCCAAAACCCAAAAGCCCTACACCCCTCAACACTACTCCAAAAAAAAAAGACACCCCAACACTTAAACCCCACACCCCAAAGCCCTAAACTCTATACACCCCATATCCCAACGCCCCCAAAGCGGTCAGTCTTCGGGGCCTAAACCTATAAACCCTAAACCCCCAACCGCAAACCCTAAACCCAAAACCCTAAACCCTAAACCCCAAACCCTAAACCCAAAACCCTAAACCCAAAACCCTAAACCCAAAACCCCAAACCCAAAACCCAAAACCCAAAACCCCAAACCCTAAACCCCAAACCCTAAACCCAAAACCCTATAAACCCTAAACCTTAAACCCCAAAGCTCTAAACCCCAAACCCTTAAACCCCTAAACCCTAAACCCCAAACCCTTAAACCACTAAACCCCAAAACCTAAACCCTATAAACCCCAAACCCTAAACCCCAAACCCTAAACCCCAAACCCCAAACCCCAAACCCCCAAACCCCAAACCCGAGACCCTAAACCCTAAACCCCTGAACCCCTAAACCCCAAACCCTTCAACCCCCAAACCCCCCAAACCCCTAAACCCCAAAGCTCAGTCTCAGGGGCGGTGGAAGCGGCAGGTCCCAGCTCCGCCGTGGCGGCGGCTGTGCTGACGAAGATGCTTTCGACCAAATCATCCGAGGCCTGTTTTTTAAGGGGCTTCTAGGGGTTTGAGGTTCGGGTTTAGGGTTTAGGGCTTTTAGGGCTTTTCGGGCTTTTAGGGCTTTTAGGGCTTTTAGGGCTTTTAGGGCTTTTAGGGCATGTAGGGCTTTCAGGGTTTTTAGGGCTTTTAGGGTTTAGGGTGTTTAGGGTGTTTAGGGGGTTAGGGGTTCTAGGGATGTTAGGGTGAACTCGTTTAGGTTCTTCAGGGTTGAAGGCTAGGGCTTAGCGGTTTAGTGGTTTTGTGGTTTTTAGGGTTCTCAGGCTTGAAGGGATAGGCTTGAGGCGGTTTAGGGCGCTTAGGGGTCAGGGTTGAAGGTGTAGGATTTAGGTTGGTAGGGCTTGGAGTGTTCAGGGTGCAGGGTTGAAGGTTTAGGGTTTATGGGGTTTTTCGGGATGAGGAATTTTCAGGGTTTCATGGTAGGAAAATCAGGGTCTAGAGGGTTGAGTGGGCTTAGGGAGTTTAGGGTGCGTTCTGCTTTTGACTCAGGGGTTGTCTGAACCCTTAACCCCAAAGAACCAGTAAGCTTGATTCGGAGCTCGGTGTTTAGGGGTTTAGGGTTTAGGGTTTAGAGGCGCAGGCTCGCGGGAAGTCGAATTCTCAGAAAAGTGGTGGCGGATGGTTTGGGGTCCAGGGGTCCATCAAGGTAGAGGCTCAAACGGGTGCGCGGTGCGGTGATGAATATGAGTTCTTCAAACCCTAAACCCTATAAACCCTAAACCCTAAACCCTAAACCCTAAACCCTAAACCCTAAACCCTAAACCCTAAACCCTAAACCCTAAACCCTAAACCCACACCCTAAATCCTAAAAACAACAAGAGAGGTTTGATTGTTCAGGGCTCCGGGCGCATGTACGGCGTAAGGTTAAGTTTTTTTTCCGAGCCCAACGGTGGCTTAGATCTCGCACCCCCAAACGCCTAAGCCCCACACAGCTCGCTGAATCTCCAAACGCCCAAACGCCCAAATAAAACCTAACCAACCAGAAACAAGCAAAACTACCCCCAGAGCAACTACCAACCGAACAAACCCTGAACTCCTAAACCCTAAACGCCTAAACCCTAAGCCCAAAGTTCTCCTACACCCTAAACTCCTAAACAAAAACAAGCCCTAAGCCCCAAGTTCTCCTAAACCCCTAAACCCCCCAATGCCCCCCAAATGCTCCCCCCCCCCTCCCCCCGCCCGCCCGCCTTGCCGCGCTGGTCGGTTTTGGGGCATCGGTGGGCTTCCGCGGCACGCTCGAGGGCATCGCACTGGGTGTGTCCCAGCACAAGCACCAGCTTGGTCTGCAGCTTGTCGATACAAAATCTGGGCGGCTTCTGTTTTTTTGTTATATTTTCCTTTGGTTTTTCTTTCTTAGAACTTATGTAATACAAGATCTGGGCGGCGTTGCTATATTTTTTTGTTTCGTGCTTGTTTGGGGTTAAGACATTGCCGAGGATACGCATTTTGCAAATTGTGTTTCGTACACTTGCTGCAAGTAGGGCTTGTAGAGCTTGGGGTTACAGGGTTTAGGGTTGTCTGATAACCTACCAATTGCCTAAGAACCCCCCCGTCCCCCCCTCCCACAAAAAACATTTAAAACACAAGGATCTCTATATATATATATATATGTATACATATCTTGCC
Source organism: Symbiodinium natans (assembly GCA_905221605.1). Taxonomy (NCBI): domain Eukaryota; class Dinophyceae; order Suessiales; family Symbiodiniaceae; genus Symbiodinium; species Symbiodinium natans. The sequence goes on from CAJNDS010002636.1 coordinate 59,171, forward strand.
TTACAAGGGTAATATAGAGTTTATATGTATTTATATATATATACATATATTTGTTTTTCTTTCTTTCTTTTTTTCTTTTTTTTTTTTGGGGGGGGGGTTCTCTTAAGCAAGTAATAGTAAATCCCCGTGTGTGAGGCCAGCAGTTGAACTGAATCTCCGCCTGGAAACTCCAAGCTGCTGACCATGCTCCCCTGTGCGTGGGTGCAGGTGTTTCCTTGCGGATCAAGGTTCAGAAAGAGGGTTTAGGGTTTAGGGTTTAGGGTTTAGGGTTTAGGGTTTAGGGTTTAGGGTTTAGGGTTTAGGGTTTAGGGTTTAGGGTTTAGGGTTTAGGTTTCATTTGTCTTTGAAGCACGTGGCTGAGGGATTAAGGCATGAGGCTGCGAGTTTTGGGCTTCTTTTTTGGGGCGCCTTTGGGGTCTTGTAGGGGGCAAACCCGAAACCCTAAAGCCCTAAAGCCCTAAAACCCTAAAACCCTGAAACCCTAAAACCCCAAAACCCCAAAACCCCAAAACCCCAAAACCCCAAAACCCCAAAGCCCTAAAGCCCCAAAACACCCCAAAAACCCCCCCAAAACCCGCCCAAACCCCCCCCAAAACCCCCCCCCCTAAAACCCTCCGTCTCCTGCGTTGCGGAGCACGAAGAGGTCCCCGGGCAGGGCATCGAAGATGGTCTCCATGGGAACCCGTGAGTCGGCGCAGCCGATGATCGCCGTGTGGGGCGGCTGGGTGGTGTCCATGTTCCTGGGTGTTTAGGGTGCTTAGGGTTTAGGGGGTTTAGGGGTGTTTAGGGTTTAGGGTGTTTAGGGTTTTAGGGTTTAGAGGGTTTTAGGGTTTAGGGTGTTTAGGGATGTAGGGTTTAGGAGTTTAGGGTTTTAGGGTGGTTGGGTCTTGGAACTCTCTAAACCCTACAAACACGGAGAAAAAGGAAACGATCACCTCTGTCAACCTCACACTCGCTCGCCGCGGTTCTCGGGGGCTTCTAACGTTTGCGGCAGCTGGCAAAACATTGCACTTGCGAGAACCCTAAACCCTAAACCCTAAACCCTAAACCCGAAACCCTAAACCCTAAACCCTAAACCCTTTCGTGGCTTGTGCCGCAGGAGGTGGGCTTCACGAGGCAGGGCTCCTTTCCATGGATCTGCTCAAGAAATTTCCGCGCGACGCTCGCGCGAGGAAGATGAGTTCTCTTGAGGCTTCCGATCAAAATGTGTCTACAACCCAGAAGCAACCCTAAACCCTAAACCCTAAACCCTGAACCCTAAACCCTAAACCCTAAACCCTAAACCCAAACCCCTAAACCCAAACCCTAATCCCTAAACCTCCAGGTCAAGAGAAGGTGCATGAAACGGATTCCGACATACATCCTCTTGAACCCAATAAACGAAAAGACTCTTGCGAAAGCGACCCTGGCAGCAAACCCCCCAAAAAGAACTGCTAAACCCAGCCTACCCCCCCAAACAAAAAAAGAAAAACCTTCAACCCCATACCACTCGAATAAGCCTAAACCCTAAACCCCTAAGACACCTCCCAACTACCCTTGAACCAGAATAGAAGGGTATACTTTGAGGGGTCCCCTATTTTCGTAAACCCCCATATACACCTCTAGAACAATTCTGACATTAATATGATATGGGATGCGAAATCAGCCCCCCTTTTATCAAAGGGGAATAAGGGGAAATGCAGGTCTCAACCTTAGTTTATGGGTTCCCCTACTGGCCCCCCCCCCCCCCCCCCTCAATACCCCCCCCCACCCCCCCGCCCTATAGGTTCGAATTAGGGATAACTAGGCTATTAAGGTTCTCATTAAGGTTATTTCTAGGGCGGGGAAGCATGGAGTAACCCATGACTACTAATTGCTTAAGACCCCCGAAAAAAAATAAGAGTAACATTCTTCCTCATGAAGGGCATCATAGGGATTATTGTTTTGTCTTTTGGGGCTTCTTAAGTAAATGATGATGAGTCAAAACCTCGGCGCTTCCGAACCTCCGGGCTGATGCGGTTGGCCACCGCAGTGCCGCCCACGAAGCGCCCGTTCCCCTCCTGAGGGTTCTAGGGGGCCGTGGGGGCGTTCTGGGGTTTCGGGGCTTTGGGGCTTTAGGGCTTTAGGAGTTTAGGATTGTTTTTCGTTGTTAGGGTCTTTGGGCCTTTGCCGGGGGGGCATTCTAGGGTTTTGGGGCTTTAGGGCTTTAAGAGTCTTCTTCTACAGGGGCCACAATCCGCGGATTTGGGGGGGGCGCTCTCTTTGGGGGGTTCTCCTGCAGGAGCTTCAGCGCCACTTCGGCCGGAGGCGCCCCGGAGGAGCTGTCAGAGGCGGAGGAGTCCTCGCGTCGGGGCACGGCCTCTTCCAAGGCGAGGAGCTCGGCCTGTCGGCTGCAGTGCCCAACGAACTCCACGCAGCCCATCTCCTGAAAGTTAGACGCTTCAAAAAAAAGCGCGATATTTAGGGGGGGGGGGGGGGGGTGTGGGGGGGGGAGGGGTGTGTCTAGACACTTGTTTAAGACACGCTTTTTACAGGGTTTCTAGCATACCCAAGGGCGGGGTCGATTTAGCACACCGCCCCACCCTCTCCCCCCAAAAAAGCCGGGCCCGTCGTTGGGACCCTGGTGGAAGCAGCGAGAGACTTCCCTTAAAAAAGGGGGCGCTTTTTACTAAAGATAACTTAGGGGAATTAAAGGCTAACCTTTGGGATTTTCTAGGGATTAGAACACACCCAAGAGGTTAAAGGTTATACCTAAGCCCTGAGCCCTAAACCCTAAACCCTAAACCCTAAACCCTAAACCCTAAACCCTAAATAAGACAGGACCAGGTCTCGGCTTGGTAGATGCCTCCTTGGATCTCCAGGTCCCCGCGTCGCACGAGCTCCTTCAGCGCCTCGCTGCGGAGGAGGAACTCCATGGTGTTGTCCTTGCTACTAGCGCCATCTTTGGGGTTTAGGGTTTAGGGTTTAGGGTTTGGGGTTTAGGGTTTAGGGTTTAGGGTTTGGGGTTTGGGGTTTAGGGTTTAGGGTTTGGGGTTTGGGGTTTGGGGTTTAGGGTTTGGGGTTTAGGGTTTAGGGTGAGGCCAAAAACGTCTTAGAAGTAGGGTGCTGGAGGAAGAGAAAGCGTCCACGTTGAGCTTCACCGCCTGGTGAGCCAGTTCCTCGGCATTGGCCTTCGGGTAGAGGGCCCTGGCCCTGGAGATCACGGCGATCAGGTCCTGCGTAGTTTAGGGTTTAGGGTTTAGGGTTTAGGGTTTTGGGTTTTGGGTTTAGGGTTTAGGGTTTAATTAGGGTTTAATCAGCCAAGGGAGACCCAATTTTTTTGGAACAAAAGCTAACCCTAAACCCTAAACCCTAACCTCTAAACGCATTAACTACTGAAAGGAGAGTGCGCCGTCTCTCCTTAGCTTTGGAGTAGACCCTGAAAAAATATATACTTCTTAGGTATAAGTAGCGATAATAGGAACCCAGAACCAAAAAAAAGTATTAAAGTAAAACCCTAAACCCTAAACCCTAAACCCTAAACCCTAAACCCTAAACCCTAAACCCTAAACCCTAAACCCTTACTCCAAGACCCAGTCTCCTGCAGCAGGCCATCCAGGGCCGGTCCAAGGGACTCACGGGATTTTCCCGTCTCCGAGGCCAGAAACATCCGGGTCGCTCCGGCCATGGCGCTGCAGTCCGTGTGGCCCAAGACCTTAGTGGGGTTTAGGGTTTAGGGTTTAGGGTCTAGGGTTTAGGGTTTAGGGTTTAGGGGTTTAGGGGTTTAGGGGTTTAGGGGTTTAGGGGTTTAGGGGTTTAGGGGTTTAGGGGTTTAGGGGTTTAGGGGTTTAGGGGTTTAGGGGTTTAGGGGTGTAGGGGTGTAGGGGTTTAGGGGTTTAGGGGTTTAGGGGTTTAGGGGTTTAGGGGTTTAGGGGTTTAGGGGTTTAGGGGTTTAGGGGTTTAGGGGTTTAGGGGTTTAGGGGTTTAGGGGTTTAGGGGTTTAGGTTTAGGGGTTTAGGGGTTTAGGGGTTTAGGGGTTTAGGGGTTTAGGGGTTTAGGGGTTTAGGGGTTTAGGGGTTTAGGGGTTTAGGGGTTTAGACCTTAGAGGGTTCTAGGGGTTTCGAGAGGGTTTCCAGGGCTTTCTATATTAGGGGCTTTTGTAGGTTTTCCTAGGGCTTGTAGGGTTGCTAGGGTTTCGTGAGGGGTTTCGAGGTTTTCCTAGGGTTTATTGGGTTTAGGGCGTTTAGGGCTTGAGGTATAGGAGGTTTAGGCAGGGTTTTGGGGCGTTTACTGTTTTCTCGGCTCCAAATGCACAGGGACGAAACATGGAGGAATAGATAATGTCTGAAGCCTGAAGATATATCAAGAACACGAACCGAATAACCTGAAAGGTCCCGAACCATCCCAAAAATGCCCGAAACGTTACTAAATTCCCAAACGTTACTAAGCTTGCTAAGCCCTAAACCCCAAACCCTAAACCTAAACCCTAAACCCCAAACCCCAAACCCCAAACCCTAAACCCTAAACCCTAAACCCTAAACCCTAAACCCTCTTGCCCGCCATCACAAGAGCGAGAGGCGAGGATGAGGGGCGTGTCTAACTTAGAGGTGCAGAACTCGAGGCTCCCGATGACACTGCCCTCGGCCTGCGAGCAGGTGTTCCCCGCATTCTTCACCTTGGTAGCTAGGGTTGAGGGTTTAGGGTTTAGGGTTTAGGGTTCAGGGTTTAGGGTTTCGGGTTTAGGGTTTAGGGTTTAGGGTTTAGGGTTTGGGGTTTGGGGTTTAGGGGATCGGTTACTTGATAAGGGCACCTTGAACCAAGAAAGGGAAAAAGGGGCACCACTGGGGGCTGCCCAGTCGCCACAAAGAGCTCCCCTGGCATGGCGTCGAAGATGCTGTCGATGGGCGTGCGCGCGTCCGCGCAGCCCACGATGGCGCTGTGGGTGGCCTGGGGGCAGCTGGCCAGCGCCTTGCGCATGTCCTGCTTGGGGAGCTGGGAGTTGCCCAAGGAAAACCGGGCGTTGCCCTCCTGCAGCTTCCGGAGGGATGCTGCCGGCGAGGCTTTGGTGCTCTCGTGCGGCTCGTGGACGTCAACTGGCGTCTGCTGGGAGGTCAGGGTGTCAAAGGGCAAGACCCTGGGGATCTTGGAGGCCATGGGATCCACCAAGGCCGCCTGATTGGGAGAGGGCCCCAGGAACTCGACCCTGCCTGTCTGGAGATCAAAGAGGCCGCCCACAATCTCCAACTGCCCATTACGGACACGATCTCGAAGCACCTCACTAAACTGGAGCAAAAAGTTCATGGTGTTCAAGATGTTGGTCCTCACAGCCTGGGCGGCCACCTCCTCGCAGGAAGCGTCGGGCATGGTCTTGGCCGTCTTCTCCGCAGTCTGCGTGAGCTCCCCCAGCAAACCCTTGAGGCCTGTGCACCTCTTGCCGGCCGCCCGCGCTTCAAAGTAGGTCCGTGTGGCGCTGATCAGGGCCTTGCACTCCGTGTGGCCCAAGACGAGGATGAGACGACTCCCTAAGGTGGCGGAGCAGAACTCCAAGCTCCCCATCATGCTCCCCTCCGCATGTGTGCAGGTGTTGGCTGCATTCCGCAGGGAGTAGATGTCCCCGGGCATGGCGTCAAAGATCCTCAGGGCGCTTGGATGTTGCATGAGTAGGGAGCATTCCCCCCGTGTTCTTGCTTTTTTGTGAGGGGAGTGGCCTGGGCCAAGGATGAGGTATATATAGGAGGAGCCTAAGGGTTGAACCGGTGGAATCCTACTTGGAGATGGACGATTATTTCTCATTGTAGCACTGGTTGAAAGTAGAGGAGAGTAACTACAGCAAGGCGGGTTCTAACCGTTTCTTCGCGGGGAAACGTACAACACCACCAGTACACCGAAAAGCTGAACACTGAACGCAGTTGCACAGTCACAGGCAAACAAAATTCCAAAATCCCCAACCTAACCCCTGAATCCCTACACCCTACAACCCATAATGAACCCTGATTCTCCATGAACCTTCAAAAACCCTAAACTGCTGCACTAAACTCTCATAAACCCGAATAACCCTGAACCTAAACCCTAAACCCTAAACCCCAACATGCGGACCCGGCTCGTCTCCAGGGGCACCTTACAGTCGGCACAGCCGATGACCGCCGTGTGGGGTGCGTTCACGAGCTCGAAATCTGGCACCACGTTTTAGGGGTTTAGGGTTTAGGGTTTAAGGCGTGTTCGAACTTTTTGGCTATATGGAAGATTGACTGGTTGAGGGTCTCTGGCCCTAAACCCTAAACCCCAAACCCTAAACCCTAAACCCTAAACCCCTAAACCCTAAACAAATTGAAGCTTAGGCGCCAATAAGTGCCAAACCCTCAACCCTGCGCACATCTGCGCACGATCCCAGGAATTCTCTCTCATGTACAACGTCGATCTTGAGAGCTCAAGACCCTGTTTCGGTACGTTGCTATAAAGCCGCTTGTAGCATAGAGTTTAGGGTCTAGGGTTTAGGGGTTAGGGTTCAGGCAGAAGGATTTTTGCCATTTCAGTCACCCGGAACCCTTCCAGGCCATGCGAGATAAAGCGACTGCCCTATAGGCATCCTCTTAAGAAAAAAGATGTACACCAACCCAAACCCTAAAGCTCAGCGACGAGTGTTGTGGGGACTTGGGTCGAGGCAAGCGGCTCTGCTTCCGCGTCAAGTTGTCCATCCTTGTGAAGGTGTGATGTGTGCAGGGTTTAGGGTTTCGGGTTCAGGGCTCAGGGCTTGGGTGTTGGTGCCCCCCACCCCCACCCCCGCCCCCCATCCCCCCCCCCATCCCCCCCCCCATCCCCCCCCCCCCCCCAATCCCCCCATCCCCCCCCATCCCCCCCCATCCCCCCCCATCCCCCCCCCCATCCCCCCCCCCATCCCCCCCCCATCCCCCCCCACATCCCCCCCCCCCCCTCCCCCCCCCCCCCCTCCCTCCAAGGTCGCGTAGCACTAAAACTCAGGGTCCCTAAAATACTCCTGCAGCGGGCAACATAGGCGGGTGATAGCGTGGAATTCTCGAAACTAAGAACCGTAGATACAAATAGAGTACTTATAGCTAGACGTTACAATTGGTTATAACTACATTTGGGGTGCCTGCAACGTTACTATATAATATCGACTTATAGACCTTCAAGAAGCTCAGAAGAAAGGACCCCAACTGACTAAAGTAAAACATGTCCCTACGTTGGCATTGGACTCGCGTGGATTGACAGGCACCCTCATTGACGACACCCTTTTCCTTCTTGTGCTGCCCCAAACCCTTTTTTGGGGTCTGTCTGTTTTCGTAAACCCCCACATGGATGCCTAGTAGGGACTTCAAGCCGCCAAGCATCTTGTCCGCCATGGGCCGACCGCGCACGAAGCGTTCGTTTCCTGCCTTGAGGAGCAGCAAGGCCTCATCATGGAAGGATTGTATCAGGGTGGCAGTGTTTAGAGGGCTCAGGGTTTTTAGTAATAAGGCCGAAGTGTTTAGGGCTCTTGGGGTTAAGGCTTAGTTAGTACTGAGGTTTAAGATCAAGTGTAGGGTTTCAAGGACTTCCTACCATTCGTTCTATAGTCACAAGTAGGGTCAGTACTCCCCCGAAATAACGTTATAACTCTCGACTAATCCCTAAAGCCTAAACCCCTTTCCTTGCGCCCTAAACCCTAAACCTTAAACCCTAAACCCTAAACCCTAAACCCTAAACCCCAAACCCAGTTTAAGTTCCGGGGAGTTCTACCATTATCGAGCCTGGTGCGGCGGCAGCGCCCGCGCGACCCGCGCAGGCTTGGCGTTCTTCCGCATGTCACTGGTGACCTCGCGCTGGCCGCGGTTTAGGGTTTAGGGTTTAGGGTTTAGGGTTTAGGGTTTAGGGTTTAGGGTTTAGGGTTTAGGGTTTAGGGTTTCGGGTTTCGGGTTTCGGGTTTCGGGTTTCGGGTTTCGGGTTTCGGGTTTCGGGTTTCGGGTTTCGGGTTTCGGATCTGTTGGTTGGGTTGCACCGCTGGGCTCATGCAACTCCCTGGTCAAGCCTCTCCTAGAGTCAGGGTTTAGGGTTTAGGGTTTAGGGTTTAGGGTTTTGGGTTTAGGGTTTAGGGTTTAGGGTTTAGGGTTTAGGGTTTAGGGTAAGTCTAGGGTCTAGGGTCTAAGGTTATAGTGTTTGGGCTTTGAGGTGGTATGCCAGCCTTCCGCACGCCTTCGCCAGATGAGGGAGGGCTGTAGCCATTCGTCCTCATCCTAGGCATCAAGCCTGGGCGTGTGGCGGCTTGATGCATTCCCACAACATGAGGGTTTAGGGTTTATAATATATAGGGTTTAGGGTTTAGGGTGTAGGGTTTAGGGTTTAGGGCCCCCCCAAATTGGTAGGTTCCCCTTAATATGAGGACCCCTATAAGGCACCCCCTAATTTCAGAAACCCCCAAAGGTAACCGCTTTCACTTTACACATGGATCCCCTCCAAGCGGCGGTTCGTACACCTAAACCCTAAACCCCAACAAGGGTTCAGGGTTTAGGGTTTTGAACCCTAAACCCCAACAACGGTTTAGGGTTTGGGGTGTACGGTGTGGGCTTTTATGTTGGAACCTCCTTTGCAGTGTGTCCCCTCAGGCCAAGTCTCGCGGACTTGAGATGCTTCGCGGAGGGGACCGGGATGGGGGGATGGGGGGAGGGGGGGGGAATTGCGAGGGGGGGGTGGGATGCGGACTTCCGGAAAGACATAAACCCTAAACCCTAGGGCCCTAAACCCTAAACCCCGTTTCTGCTGCCAGTATGGCCGTATCCAGCCAAATGGCTTGAACACATGGAGCATTCAGAGCATGGAGGCTGAGGGCTTCGGGCTTCTACAAGGCAGCTCCGAGAGTTTCGCGGACGGTCAGAAAGAGAAGAGTCCCTATGTTACCCTTACAAGGATTGTCTGATTTTTTTTTTTTTTTTTGGGGGGGGGGGGGTCTGCAAATAGTATTTAAGGGGTCTTAGGGTTTAAGGAGTGCTTGCATGGAACAATGTGTTGTTCCTGTGTGTTTTTTGTGAAGCGCGTCCACCCAGCGGAAAGTGAGTGAGCCCCCCCTCCCCCCCGCTGCTTTGGGGTGCGGGCTTGTTGGGCCTCACAAGCTTAGGTTTCGCCCTCTCCTTGAACTTTCAATGGCAGTGGCAAGAAACTGCGCAGCACGTCCTAAACCCCTCAAACCCCGCCCCTTTCCCCCCCCAGACCGCCTGAGCTGCCCGATTCTTCGCGCATGAGCGGGAAGGATCCCGGCTGGCGCTGCGGGCCTACAGAGAGGCTTCTGCTAGAAGGGCCAATATGAGGGGCCTTGGCGGGTTTTGGGGTTTGGGGGTTGTGGTTTAAGGGACTCACATGGATCCCCTAAACCCTAAACCCTAAACCCTAATCCCTAAACCCTAAACCCTCAACCTCCTTGAATTCAAGGTCCGTGTCGTGCCGAAGCCCGGGAACCGCGAAGCCGCTGTGCCAGGAGTGGGTTCGGGCTTGGGGTTTGGGGCTTGGGGTTTGGGCTTTGGGGTTTAGAAGCACAGTTTGGGATGCAGGGTGTACGTATGCGCCAGCATCCACGCGCCCCCGAGTCTTCCAGGGCCCAAAGACTCCATTGAACCTTCATGACATCGCCTCAGGACCTGAACCCTCCCTGTAGACCCAGCCCAGTAACCATATTCTAGTAAGGGCCCCCGTTTTGGGGTTGGTTAATTACTTTAGAAGGGAAGCTTCAACCAAAAAAAAAGGAAAAAGGGTACCACTGGGCTACCAAGAGACCCTTTCACCCCCTAAACCCTACAGGGTTTTAAACCCTAAAGGTTCCCTAAGCCCCAAGCCCTAAACCCTACACCCTAAACCCCAAAACTCCAAACCCTAAACCCTAAACCCTAAACCCTAAACCCTAAACATGGCCCGCCTTCATCATAGGACAGTCCTTGGGCTTCGTCCGCCATACTCGGCACTGTCCGGATGCGCCGCAACGGGTTCCCCTCCTGTGCAGCTCACATTGGGGGGGGGGGGGGGGGTTAGGGTTTTGGGTTCTGGGTTTATAGGGCTTAGGGTTGAGGGTTTAGGGTTTAGGGTTACCTTCTTGGGGGTCCTTCTTGTAAGGGAATCCTACTACTTGGGGGTCTATTTCGGGCTCCCTTCTCGTCGCACACCCCCACATAGTCTTCCAGGGCTTAGTTTACGGTTTTGGAGCTATTGTTTAAGGTCTAATCAATACCACTGTAGCTATACTACCCTTCATGGGCCCTGACATGGTAATTTCTCACTTGCGTCCCTTTTGGGGTTCCTGCTGCAATACGGAACTATATGTCAGGGGGCCACTATTGTCGAGCTCCGTCTGTTTTCCAACCCCTCTCCTACCCAAATTGAGTAGAAAGAAGTGGCCTGCCCCCCCTCCCCCACCCTAAACCCTAAACCCTAAACCTTAAACCCTAAACAATAAACCTAAATCCTAAACTCTAAACCCTAAACCCTAAACCCTAAACCCTCAACCCTCAACCCTAAACCTAAAAGCCCAGACCCTAAACCCCAAGCCCGAAAATTTGGGTTGTTACAGCACTTAGGGTCCTCAGGGCATGGTTCTTGTAGAGGTCATCATGGAAGTCCCAGCAAGAACTTTCTTAAAACCATCTTAAATCCTATATAACCCTATATAACCCTATATGACCCTATACAACCCTATATGACCCTATACAACCCTATATAACCCTATAAAAACCCGATGTAATACGATGTAATTAACCCTATGTAACCCTATGTAACCCTATATAACCCTAAACCCCGAAACCCTAAGCATCTTAAACCCGAAGCCGCCCCTCCGAGGTCGAGCTTCGGTTTCCTCGATGACTGCATCCTGTATTCTGGCGCCATGTAGGTGGCAGTCAAAATTATGGTCCCTTTTTGGATCCCTATTCTAATACGGCACCTAAAATTTAGGGTACCCCAAAAGGGATCCCATGAGGTAGTTGACCCGAATATCTGTTCCCAAGGTAACCCTACCTTTCCCTCACAAACCCATATGAACCTAGAGACTCCCAAGAAGGACCCTTAGATCAAACCCCCATCTTCCAATCCCAAACCGAATTGTTCAGCCTTCTTCAATTCAAAGTCTCCCATGGCTGCAAGGCTAAGAGAAACTAGCGACAAGCTAAACACTGCACGCAAGGAGCTCCTAGGGGAGTGGCTTTGCGAACTGACAAGTGGCTGCGAGGTTTCAAAGGCCCCTTCTGTCGGCTCGGGGTCTGGTGTGCGTATATGGGCTACTGGGCTACCATCTCAGACATGCCTCAGCCATGGTTCTTTTTTTCTCAGGTCTGAGCCACTGAGAACTGGCGTGGAGAGGTGCCGTGAGGAGAGGGACCTCTTCGCTGCTTCTCTAGCCCTTCGCAGGCCAGTCTGATGGAACCTACTGTCAAGTTAAGGTGGCAAAACCTGCGGAAGGTTTTTTTTTTTTTTTTTGGGGGGGGGGGGGGGGGGGGGGCATTTTTGCCTTCATCAGGAAGTGCGGTGTCTTTTGTAGGGAGAACAAGGCGGGCTCTCATGGGCAAGGGCCTCCGCCTCATAGAGTTGAGGCTGCTATTGTCTTGTCTAGGGATTAGGGTTAGGGTTTAGGTTTAGGGTTTAGGGTTTAGGGTTTAGGGTTTTTAGGGTTTAGGGTTTAGGGTTTAGGGTTTAGGGTTTAGGGTTGGGTTAGGGTTTAGGGTTTAGACAGGGTTCAGCCACAGAAAGAGCGGGGAAGCCGTACCCGATCCTAGACCCAGAAAACAGGAGCCTGAAGCCTAAACGATCCTGGTACCTGCACCTCGCATCTCGAGCTTTGTGGCCCTAAACACTAAACCCTAAACCCTGAACCCTAAACCTAAACTAAACCCTAAACCCTAAACGACAAACCCTAAACCCTAAACCGTGAGGAGGCGCGGCCTACTCCCGGACCTAGGCTGGCGAGGACCTTGCCGACGGAAGCCTCAGCAGGGTGCAGGGGCAAAAGATTTTGCGTTAATGTGGTTAGGGTTTAGGGTTTAGATTTTAGGGGTTAGGGTTTAGAGGCGACTTCAAAGGAAGCCTTATCATCATGCAAAATCCGTGCCCTTGCTGTTTCTGAATGCCCCAGAATGGGACATGATCTAGAGAACCGATCGGCCACGGGGGTTTCCGCGCGAGGGGTCCGGACTCGAACGTTTAGGGAGGGGGGCGGGGGGGGGGGGGGCATACCCCATTTGAAGACTTAGAATTCTAGCAAAAGAAACCATACGACGGGTTCAGGGTTTAGGGCTTCACGGCTTAGGGTTCAGGGGTGTGGGGGCTTAGGGTGTGTAGGGGTTTTGGCATGAGATTAGGCCGGGCTGAGGCTTCATAGGGTTTTTTCGGGTTAGGGTTCTCTCGTCTAGGATGCGGACAGCTTTGAACCCTAAACCCTAAACCCTACACCCTAAACCCTAAACCCCTGACCCTAAAAACGGCCTCGCCATCCACTCCGCCAGCTGGCAGAATCTTCAGGTGCAGGGGCCCGGTGACCTCGTCGAACAAGAGCCAGGGGTCTCGCGAGATGAGGGGTTCTAGGCTTCGAGGACCCTAAACCCTAAACCCTAAACCCTAAATCCTAAACCCTATTTGGTGAACATTGCCCCTGTGTTCAGGGGTGAGGGGTCAGGGTTTAGGGTTTAGGGTTTTGGGTTTTGGGTTTTTGGGTTTTAGGGTTTAGGGTGTTTTGCTCTGAAATCTGATGTGGTCTGGGAGCCTTAGAGGCAGCCCCAAACCCCAACCCAAAACCCTACATTCTTTGAAGAGTTTGACTCACACGTACAAGTGCAGCCTCAGTCGGCTATAAGACGAAGAAACCACGAGTGGCCCCTCTGAGAAGGTCATGAGATTTGGGTTTGGGAATTAATTTGTTTTGGGGGAGAGGGGGGGGGGTATGCCAAAGCCTGGAAGGAATACCCAGCACTCCCCAAAGCTCCCCCCCCCTCCCCCAACATCTTCAACATCTCGGGCTACCCTGGGCCCTAAACCCTAAATCCTAAACCCTCAACCCTAAACCCTAAACCTTCAACCCTCAACCCTAAACCCTAAACCCTAAACCCTAAACCCCTAAACCCTAAACCCTAAACCCTGAACTTGGGCGGCAACGGAGGCTCGCAAGCACTTGCAAGCCAGGTCCTCCAAGCCTCAAGGGGTCTGGCTGCAGCGCTTGGGGGTTTAGGGGTTTAGGGGTTTAGGGGTTTAGAGGTTTAGTAGGGGTTTAGTAGGGGTTTAGTAGGGGTTTAGTAGGGGTTTAGTAGGGGTTTAGGGGTTTAGGGGTTTAGGGGTTTAGGGTTTAGGGTTTAGGGTTTAGGGCTTAGGGGTTAGGGTTTAGGAGGTTCAGGGTTCAGGGGTCGCTGGGTTCTTAGGGTGCCCCATCGCCTCGAGTGACCGAACAGAGGCGGAAACTTCTGGGGTCTGGGTCTGGCACCCTGCTATGATACACACCCCCCCCGCTGTTTAGTTCTGCCGCTCGCCTGAAGGTTCGGGGCTTTGGGGCTTAGGGAAGCCCTGAGCGCAGCCTCAAGCATGTCAGACTAGGACTTCGCATGAGCCCGAATACTCTCCCCCCCCCCCAGACTCTTAGCAGGCCGCAAGCCTCCTCAAGTGAAACCTTCAAGTCGACTGCCTGCGACTCCCTGCCTTGGCAGACCAGCAGCAGAACCACCTCAGCGCAGTTGCAATCTTGGGGGGGTGGGGGGGGGGGAAGTGGGCTGAGGGCCGAGGGTTTTCTGTCGGGAGGGTTGAGGGGGAGGATTGGGTCGTCTTAAAGTAGGGAAACTTGAGCTATAGCCGGTAGTAGCCCTTTTTTGGGGCACTTGGGGTGCTTCTAGCCCTACTTTTTGTCTAGACATGGACCTTCAAGCAGCCCATTCTCAAAGACAGTTTTGAGGTCTGGACAGGGTAGTTAAAAGAGGAGCTACTGCGCTAAACGCGAAGAGTCTTGTAGGCTTAGGGGGCTTTAGGGATTGTAGGTCAATGTAGGTGGTTTTAGGTTTGATGGGGCTAGGGTCCTGGGTGTAGGAGCCTATGAAATTACTTGTAAAACGGATTGGGGATGATATTGGCAATGATCTAGGCTTCCCGCATTCGGTTTGGGGCGCAACCCTAAACCCTAAACCCTAAACCCCAAACCCTAAACACCCCTAAACCCTAAACCCTCAACCGTAAACCCATCAGGGGTTTCGGGGTCCCTAAAACACAGCATCTCCGATTTAGATGAATGGACCCCTGGTCTGAGACCCGCACCGGCGTTTCCTCATGGAAGTCCGTGTCCAAGGCTCTCATGCTCGCCAGCAGGACATGGCTCAGGTTCTTCTGAGGACAAAACGCTTGGCATCAGCTCTTGGCTTAGGGCTTAGGGCTCTTTACGTCCGCTTCTAAGTCCCTCAGCTACATGACGACTCACCCATCCACCTGCAGCTAAAGCAACTCCATCGGACAGTACTTGAACCACAGGCTGTTGTCGAAACGAAATGTGCCCTGCAAATTTCAGGCCGCCGGGGACTGCCATGTCACATCTCGCCCTTGATGGCAATCACAAGCATCGTTTCAGGCACATCGCGCGAAGACTATACCCAATCCGAACGGAAGCTTCACCACAAGGACACCGGGCCACTTGGCTTGCGCATCTGTCGCTTTGGGTCTATCTGAACAAGTGATTGGGTGCTTTGAGGTCGAGTATGTTCGAGTTCTACAGAGATGACAAGACTGTAGAGTTTAGGATATTGGCGGGTCTCAATGCGTATGTCCTTCTTAGTGCAGGGTGCTTGTCAATGGAGGGGACGACATGATGCCATTCAAACCCTACTTCGGCGATAGGCAGGGTCATAAGCATGGTAAAGGAAACTACAACCTAATTTAGGGCACTTAAGACCTTACTTGTAGCTACCCATGAACCTCCAAGTACACCCGAAACCCTGAACCCTAAACCCTAAGCACTAAACCCTACTTCTAACTACCCATGAACCTCCAAGTACACCCCAATGCGACTCTGCCATGGCGCTACTGCGGGGATGAACCGACGGTGGCGGGAGGATCTGAAGAAGAAAAGGGGGACCGTAGCCGAAGGAGCCTTGATTATTGCCATCTTGCTACCTTAATACTCAGTACGAGGAAATATGTATAGACAGACTACATATTTGTTTAAAAGCTTAAACCAAAAAGAAAGAGAGCGAGAGAGAGAGAGAGAGAGAGAGAAAGCGAGCGAGTGAGAGACCGAAAGAGGAAGTCTTTCCAAAGAAATGTGCAATATAGGGGGTCGCAAAAGGTACTAGTTGAATTCCCTCATCGTCCCTTTACAATGATGCGGTATTATCCGCAAAACCCTATTCTAGCTCTTAAGGCCACTATAGTACAGTACCTTCAACTACTAATTGCTTAAGAACCCCGAAAAAAACGTTCTTGCTTATTAAGGGCAATATAGGGATTATTTGTTTTCATTCTTTTGGGGGTTCTGTAGGAAATAGTGGTCAATGGGCATAGCCAGATTGTGCAGGGGTAGGCACTTCCAAATCCACAAGCCTGGTCAGCACCCACAGCCCCCATAAACACTGAAAGCCCTGTTTAAGGTTTAGGGTTTAGGGTTTAGAGTTTAGGGTTTAGGGTTTTGGGTTGTGGGTTTTTGGGGGGCTGTTTCATCCCTGCAGAGCCCCAAAAAAACCACCGACGCCAGCGTCGGCCGAGGACCCCCGCAGCGCACGGCCGCGTGGAAGATGGCGCTCTTGTAGCCGTCGTCCCCCGATGTGCGCCACCTCTTAGGGTTTAGGGTTGAGGGTTTTAGGGTTAAGGCGACATCCCCCAAACCCTAAACCCCTAAACCCTAAACCCTTAACGGTTAAGGGTTTAGGGTTTAGGGGTTTAGGGTTTAGGGTTTAGGGGTTTAGGGTTTAGGGGATGTCCTCAGCCCAAAAAACATCCACAAAATCCTATAACCCTAAATACCTGAATCCCGGAGCCCTAGCATGATTCTGATTTGCAGCATACTCTTCAATGAAGGGTTCAGGGTTTAGGGCTTCAGGGTTCCGGGTGTAGGTACCCATCTCATGCCCTTTCCATCCCCAGACAGTTTGCTGCTAAGCCGTAAACCCTCAACCCTAAAACCCATGCTAACTCAATAGGCCCCCCTCTATCACAAGCAACTCCTCGAGACTTGCCGGCCATGGTCTAGTACCAGGTGGTGTAGGGTTTAGGGCTTGGGGGTCTAGGATTTGAGGCACAAGATGGGACCCTTTCGGGATTCAAAGATGCAGTCCCCCAAGCCCGAAACCCTCAAACTCAGTCCAAGCTTTGACGCGAAACCACAAGCCTGTTGCACTTCAAGGAAAACTCCTGAATGTTTAGGGCTGTTGGAAAATTCTGGGAAGGTGACTCGCACACTGGTACCTACCGATCAGAAGAAGGCTGAAGGGACGCCTGCAATGGCCCTGGGATTGGTAGTTTCAGGGTCTGTCCCCGCCATACACCCCTAAACCCCCTTGGGCAAACCTCTCAAATCCTGGAGCCTGTGCCTTCGCAAGTCACGGCTCCATGGGTCGTATTTTTGGAGGGTTTAGCCTTGAATTAGTCGAAGCTATTCTTGAAGATCAGCAAGCCCGACTACTTGGGCATTGCCAGAGCGCAGCCCTGACAAGCATCGACAAAGAAGCCAAGAATCTTACGAGAATCCGTGGCCGAACAATGGAAAGTGGGTTGATCGGCCCCTGCGACAAACAGATGGGCGACGACGAAGCACCCCTCAACCCCGAAGCCCCCAATGCTGAGAGCCCAGCACGTCCATGAAGGAATCGCTGGTGGCGGCAGTGACCCCTGGCAGAAGCGAGGAGGCAACCGCCTGGGCCTGGGCAAGGATTCTTGGGTTTAGGGTTTAGGGTTTAGGGTTTAGGGTTTAGGGCTTAGGGTTTAGGGCTTAGGGCTTAGGGCTGAGGGCTGAGGGCTTAGGGCTTCGGAGGTTGAGTAAAGGTCTTGGGGGGGGCGGACCGGCTCTAGGCACTGTCGCGGAAGAGGGAGGCCTTGCCAGTAGCTTGCGGGGATCAGGGTTTTCAGGGTACATAGCAATCATAATCATGAGAACCATAGCACTCAGAATCATAAGAATAATACTATCAACAGCAATGTTGTAACTATACAAAAAGGTGTAAGCCACCCATCAATAAGAAGCCTGATGCCACCCACAAAGTGCTTCTTCAGCAGCTCTCGCGCCCAACTTACTCCCGCCGGTCTTCAATTCCTTCTTTGAGAGCACTCCCCCAGACCCGGGGCGCCAGCATAGGCGGCATACTCCCGGCTGAAGGCGCGCCTTCGTCAACTCTTTTCAAGGCTCACGGGATATGGGGCGGAGGGCGTTACAGGGCTTAGGGGGTCTATAGGGATTTTGCAGAGTTTTTTGGGGCTTTTCTGGTAGATCCACACCCCTTTCCACCCCAACCCTAAAGCGTTGAGTCTGTGGAAGCGGCCGTTGCCTCTCAAAAGCCTTACAGGGTTTCGGGCTTAGGCTCAACCCCAATCCCGAACAGCACAAATCCTGCTTGACTTGGCAGCAGCACGCACCATCAGACGGAGGGTCTCTAAACTGTGTAGGGCGCAGTCCATCAAGGCTTCTTCAGTAAGATAGTCCCCCAAACCCCTGGTGCTTGTCTCTGGTCCTTTCCAAGGTAGTCGGGGATATTTTGGGTTCTTAAGGGAGGGGCGTTCAAGGGGGGTAGGTACCTGGGGAACCTGAGGGAAGCCTAGGGAGCCTTAGGGAGTAGTCGGGAGTAGGCAGCCTTGGGTTACACACCCCCCTTGCACCCTTTTTGAAGAGCCCCATAAGGATATTTCGGTGCAGAGGGAGCACCCCTAAATCCCAAAACGTAAACCCCAAACCTGAAACCGTTGGGAGGGGGCTGAGGGGCTGGGAGCACCCCTGTGATGGATTGATTCAGGCTTGAAGGTTTTCTGCTTACTTGAAGTACACTAAATGGACCCCGATAATCCGCAGAGAATCTGACTGATTAGCCCCCACCCTAACTTCCTCTGGTCCTGAACCCCAAAGCCCTGCACCCCAAGCCCCAAGCCCCAAACCCCAAACCCTAGACCCTAAGCCCGAAACCCTAAACCCTAGACCCTAAACCGCCGCCTCTTCGTCCTGTCGCTGGCTCCGGGCTCCCGCGGCGTCGCCAGGTCCTGAAGAGCCTTGCAAAGTTCGATGGTTTAGGGTTTAGGGTTCAGGGTTTAGGGTTTAGGGGTCAGGGGTTAGAATTTAGGGTTTAGGGTTCAGGGTTTAGGGTCTGCCCACCACCCTGAAGTTAAACCCTAAATACCAACCCTAACCCTAAAAGCCTAGAAGCCCTAAACCCTAGAGCCCTAAAACCTAAACCCAAAAGCCCTAAGACCCTGAAACCCTAAGGCCCCAAAACCCTAAAAGCCCTAAAACCCTAACCCCCCCCCTCTCTCAAGGCCCTATGCAGCCTGGCTGGGCTCGACCTTGGTCGGAGTGAAGAAAGGCCTGCAAAGAGAGGGTTGAGGGTTTCGTTTAGGCTTCAGGGGGGTTATGGCAACCCAAACCCAAAACCCACAACCCTAAACCCTAAACCCTCAACCCTCAACCCTCAACCCTAAAACCTAACCCTAGACCAGATTGTATTGGGGATAAGCAAACTGCGGGGTGCTTGGCTTTCAGAGTTTTGAGGCTTTGTCAAGGGAGTCCAGCTTGGAGCACCTCAGGATGTACCCCCTAAGAGGCTCCGTTAACTTTACTCTGAAAATAGGGTTTAGGGTTTAGGGTTTAGGGTTTAGGGTTTAGGGTTTAGGGTTTCAGAGTTTGTAGGGGTTTAGGATTCTAGTTCTTGGGTTATAAGGGATCCCTGGCACATTCGGGACGTGGAGCTGTTGTTCGTAAGTGGCTTCTCGAATTGGGGGGCCTGAACCCTAAACCCTTCGACGCCAAATCCCAAACCTCTAGGGTTTAGGGCTTGTAAGGCGGAGAATTCGACTGGACGCACAATGACTGGACAAGAAACCCTGAAACCCCTCCTGCAAGAACCGTCAATCCCCTTTTTCTCGAGAATTCAACAACGCTTGTTTCAAGCTTAGGGTTTAGGGTTTAGGGTTTAGGGTTTAGGGTTTAGGGTTTAGGGTTTAGGGTGTAGTGTGTAGGGTCCGCCAACCCTGGCGGCGTGTTGGATGGGAAAAGGAGGTGAAAACCTCCCTCTTTCCCTCCTTACCCCGCCCAAAACCCCGGGGGGGGGGGGGTTAGGGGGGGTCGGGGCACAATTTTTCGTGGAGGACGCGGGGTGGCACAGCGTAAACAGGCGGCCACCCACCCCCCCCCCCCCACCCCCCACCACCCCCTCCCTCCACCCCCGCGCCCCCCCCCCCCCCCCCCCCCCCCCACCCCCCCCCCGCCTCCCCCCCGCCTCCCCCTCCCCCCCCCCCCCCCCCCCCCCCCCCTACCCCCCCCACCCCCCCTGTCTTTTTGGCTTGCCCCCTAACCCCCCCCAAACGTTTCACAGAACTCTGCCGAACAGGCTGGGATGATCTTCGAACCATGCGAGCGGGTTTAGACCTCTCAACGATGCTCCAGCGGGGTCGGCGGCTTGAGCCGGAGGCTCTTAAATTTAGGGTTTAGGGTTTAGGGTTTAGGGTTTAGGGTTTAGAGTTTAGGGTTTAGGGTTCAGGGTTTAGGGTTTAGGGTTTAGGGTTTAGGGTTTAGGGTTTAGGGGAACCCCGCGTCCAATTCGCTGGGGCCCTCGCGGGCCCGTCTGTGCCAGCTGCTCCTGCAAAAAGATTTCCTGCAGTGAGGTCAGTCGAGGGAATTGAGGGTTCAGGGTTCACGGGGTTAGGGTTTAGTGGTCTAAGCTTAGCGTGGAGTCTGACCCCCGCAAGACTTGAAGTCTGACCCCCCCCCCTAAACCGAGTCTCCCCACCGTCTAAAGGCCTTCCTGTTCGGCATTGTCACGACTGCTATTGCACTTTGAGAAGAGGTTCATTGTCTGGTGGTCACCTGTGAACCCCCGAGCCCCTAAACCCCTGTAAAACATAAGCCCTGAACCCTGGAACCCCAACCCTAAATCCATAGGACACTCAAATCCTGAACCCTGGAACCCAACCCTAAATCCATACGAATCTCAAGTCCTAAACCCACTACTCCCCTGAACTCCCAAAAAACCTTACCCCTCAACTCCTAACCCCCCCCCCCCCCGGCAATCCCGCTCAACCCCCGCAATCCCGCTCAACCCCTTCAACCCTTCAACTCGCTCAAACCTGCTCCATCCCTCAACCTCAAACCCCTCAACCCCTCAACCCCTCAAACCCTCAAACCCTCAAACCCTCAAACCCTTAAACCCTCAGACCCTCAAACCCTAAACCCTAAACCCTCAACCCTAAACCCCTCAAACACGTAACCCCTAGAACCCCTCAAACCCTCAAACCCCTCAACCGTCTAAACACCCGCCTGCGGGGCCAGGCGACGCCGTGGCGCTTTGGACACACGCGGCGTCTCAGCGACTCCCTCAGTCCGCGGGGAGATGGGGAGGACCGAAGCGCCTGGCTCTTTTTCGGGTTTAGGGTTTAGGGTTAGGGTTTAGGGTTTAGGGTTTAGGGTTTAGGGTTTAGGGTTTAGGGTTTAGGGTTTAGGGCTTAGGGCTTAGGGCTTAGGGCTTAGGGCTTAGGGCTTAGGGCTTAGGGCTTTTAGGGTTTTAGGGCTTAGGGCTTAGGGCTTAGGGTTAGGGTTTAGGGTTTAGGGTTTAGGGTTTAGGGTTTAGGGTTTAGGGTTTAGGGTTTAGGGTTTAGGGTTTAGTGTTTAGAGTTTAGGGTTCAGGGCTTAGGGATTGCGATTCTGGCAGGGGGGTCTAGGGCCTCAGGGTTGAGGGTTTAGCCCTACATCCGAAACCCGAGTCCAATTTGAGAGTCTCCCAAAGGCGCGGAAACCGCCCAAAAAGCCCCGAAACAGCCTAAAGCCCGGGTTTAGGGTTGGGGTTTAGGGTTTAGGGTTAGCCCATCCCAGGGTAAAGCCCTACACTCCTTTAACCGCTGAGTTTCCTTGGTCCCTAGTTCCCGACAGTGCTCAAAGGTTGGAACCATGGGCCCTTAGTAGCATGGTCCCTTACCCTTGCTTCAAAGGATTTAAAGGGATCCTGAAGTATGGGCACTAATTATGTAGAGTGTGTATACCCAGAACCCTGGGAGGATCCAAAAAATAGAGCCCTAAAATGGTACCCTATACTACTATTGGGTCATTCTTAGGAACCTCTAAGCGGATCTATTTTTTGGATCCTTCCAGGGGTCTGCGCAAGGGCTATATTCCCAAATTAAGGGCCCATACTTCGGATCCCCTCAGTTCGCGGCTCGATTTGAGTTTAGGGTTTAGGAGGGTGGAGGGTTTAGGGTTTAGGGTTTAGGGTTTAGGGTTTAGGGTTTAGGGTTTAGGGCTTGGAGGGATCTTGGGGCTCCCAGTGCCACTGCTTGGTAGCCCAGTAAGCTTACTAGAATCAGGGTTTAGGGTTTAGGGTTTAGGGTTTAGGGTTTAGGGTTTAGGGTTTAGGGTTTAGGGTTTAGGGTTTAGGGTTTAGGGTTTAGGGTGGGTACCCTTTTTGGTTGCTGGTTAGGCCTAGAACCCAAAAAAGAGGGGGGCAGCAGGGTGTACCTGGGAGACAACAGCGCCTCCGTGCCTTTTCAAGACCGCAAGCCATCATCACTGTCTGTCTGCAGCCGATGCTGTACCTCGACTGCGCAGCTTCCAAATCTTGCAGCCCCCGCGTCACTGTGCTTCAGGATCGAGCCCCCCCCCAAAAAAAGATTCCGGGGGGTGGGTCGGCCCGGAGACTGTGGCAAGGAGGTTCCCAGACCCCTGGGAGGATCCAAAAAATAGAGCCCCCAAATAGTACCCTATACTACTCTTGGGTCTTTCTTGGGAACCTCTAAGGGGATCTATTTTTTGGTACCCTATACTGCCATTGGGCCAATCTTAGGAGCCCCTAAGGGGATCTATTTGTTGGGTCCTTCCAGGGGTCTGGGTTGCTGCCTGTGCGAGCTGCGGAACTGATTTACAAGTGTACAGGCGGCGAGGCTTTTCGTGGCCATGTCTCAATATCGGCGGATCGGCTTTTTGAAGTTTATGAAGGGTTTAGGGTTTAGTTCGGGCTGAGGGTTGAGGTTTAGGGTTTAGGGGGTTTAGAGGGCTTGGGGTTCCACGGTTTAACGTGGAACCGATGTGCGACGACTGATCTTGAGACATTCCTATATACAACGCGCTGACAGTGGGAAGATACAACTCAACTAGCCGATGCTTGGCACCCCAAATAGCTGAACTTTAATCCAAGCCCGGCTCTTTCGGCATAGAATGCCACACAAAACGTCCCCTGCATGCCAACAGGCAGAGCACCGCACCACCGTGAGCCCAGCACACCAAGAGAGATTGAGCAGGGCTTTAGGGGTTTGGAGTTTAGGGTTTAGGGGGGCTCACAGGTTTTCCCTAACCCTAAACCCTAAACCCTAAACCCTAGACCCTAAACCCTAAACCCTAAACCCTAAACCCTAAACCCTAAACCCTAAGGATTCTGGGGTTCAGGGGGCTTGGAGGCGAACACCTGTGGCGCAGGGGTATCAGCAGTTGGTTGCCGGCCATCTCAAATTGGCCGGATGACGCGACTGTCATGTCAAAAAGGATCCCACAGGGTTTAGGGTTTAGGGTTTAGGGTTTAGGGTTTAGGGTTTAGGGTTTAGGGTTTAGGGTTTAGGGTTTAGGGTTTAGGGTCATCTGCCGATCGATGTTTGCGCACAACCACTCAAGAGCCCCTACTGTGGGACCCTTTGCGATCTTACCAGTGCTTTGTACGGAATTCGAGAATTAGGATCCCGACGATATGAGTTGTCCAGTAACCCGGGAGAACCAAAGGTTAACCTTTGGGATTGTAAGGGGGTTAGACTACCCCAAAAAGGTTCAAGGTTACCTACTACTAAGGGTTCTCTAGGGATCCGAATTCCCCAATCCCCTACCAAGAACTAGTATGCTGTGAAGTTGAAACCCGGTAACTGGCATCCAGCCTCGCCAAGCTCGTCTTAAATGGGGGGCTTGCCCCCCCCCCCCCCTCCACTGGCAAAGCAACATGGAGTAAGTTTCATACAAAACCCCTAAACCCTCAATCGTCAACCCTGAACCCTGAACCCTGAACCCTGAACCCTGAACCCTGAACCCTGAACCCTGAACCCTAAACCCTAAACCAAGCCCGAAACTGTAAAGTAAACCTTTTAGTTGCTGAGTTCATAAGACCCCCCAAAAGTGTACACTTTCTGTTCTATAGGGGATTATAGCATCCCAAAAAGTGTAAAGTGTACTCACTCAGCTATTAAGACCTCAAACCCTAAACCCGAGACCCTATAGTACCCGAGAAACTGTTACCCTAAACCCTAAACCCTAAACCCTGAACCCTAAACCCTAAACCCTAAACCCTAAACCCTAGACTCCTGACACAATGACAGTCCCCAAACAAACCCGAGGGGCCTCCGGGCTTGCCTTGGGCTCGTGTAGGGTCTTGCGGTTTGGGCGGTAAAGGGTTGAGGGTTGAGGGTTTAGGGTTGAGGGTTTAGGGTTGAGGGTTGAGGGTTTAGGGTTGAGGGTTGAGGGTTTAGAGTGTAGGGTTGAGGGTTTAGGGTTTCGGGCTGAGGTTTGAGGGTTGAGGGTTGATTTGGGTCTGGGGGGTAAAGGCATGGTTTGGGGGCCAGGGTTTAGGGTGAGACCGGCTCAGGAAACTGTAGCCCTGGACTTCAGTCAGCAACACCCGAAACCAGGTGTCACATCCCCAAGAAAACCTACTCAAGAAATCCCTAAACCCTAAACCCTAAACCCTAAACACCCTAAACCCTAAACACCCTAAACCCTAAACACCCTAAACCCTAAACCCATTAAGCTGAGGTGGAGACGGCTCGGGATGGAGACTGGCTTGCGAAGCATGCCCCTCCCCCAAAACGAACTTTCCCTGGGGCTTGAAGGTTGGAGGGTTTAGGGCGTAGGGTTTTAGGGTTTAGGGTTTAGGGTTTAGGGTTTAGGGTTTAGGATTTAGGGCGTAGGGTTTTAGGGCTTAGGGTTTAGGGTTTAGGGTTTAGGGCGTAGGGTTTTAGGGTTTAGGAGGACATAAGAAATGCGGAGGTTGCCGGTTACAGGCTACAAGTTGCAAGTTTCAATTTGCAAGTACTCTCTGGCTGGGTCGCAGGAGATGTAAGTAAGGTTTAGGGTCAAGGGCCTCGTTATCATCTGGGCAGATAAGGATCGGTATAGCCAGTGACAGCCACAGTCTACTAAGCCCGTGCAAGTTGGTTCGAAAGCCCCAGGGAAGGTTGTAGCACTAAGCCTACCTACGATTGGACATGTGCATTGAAACCAAAGCTTGACAAAACGAACCATCTGCTCTAGAGGCCGCTGATCAGCTTTTCTGCCGCAGTGCGCGAGAGGACTTATTTTTGTGCTTAGTTAAACACTCAACCCTAAACCCCAAACCCTTACCCTAAAAACCCCCACAGGCCCCAAAAAAACCCTGTAAGCCCTACCCCTAAACCCTAAACCCTAAACCCTAAACCCTAAAACCTAAACCCTAAACCCTCAACCCTAAACCCTAAACCCCGAGCCCTGAAGCACCTTCACGGCTCTTCAGGACTCCAGGGAAAAGGCGGCATTGACCAACTCCTGCCAAGAGCCCTCAGGATGCGACTGGGTTGGATTTGGGCTAGAAGAGTAAGGGTTTAGGGTTTAGGGTTTAGGGTTTAGGGTTGAGGGTTTAGGGTTGAGGGTTGAGGGTTGAGGGTTGAGGGTTGAGGGTTGAGGGTTGAGGGTTTAGGGTTGAGGGTTGAGGGTTGAGGGTTGAGGGTTGAGGGTGAGGGTTTGGAGGTTTAGGGTTAGGGTTTAGGGTTTTAGGGTTTAGGGTTGAGGGTTTGAGGGTTGGAGGGTAGGGTTAGGGGTTTTAGGGTTTAGGGTTGAGGGTTAGGGTTAGGGTTGGGGTTTAGGGTTTAGGGGTTTAGGGTTTTTAGGGTTTAGGGTTTAGGGTTTAGGGTTTAGGGTTTAGGGTTTAGGGTTTAGGGTTTAGGGTTTAGGGTTTAGGGTTTAGGGTTTAGGGTTTAGGGTTTAGGGTTTAAAGGGGCTTATAAGGGAACCTAAACCCAAAAGTAGGGAGTTGGATTTGGGCGGTTTGGGGTTCACAGGGCTTATGGGGTTTCTTAGAGGGTCTAGGTTTATGGGTTTAAGGTTTGGGGTTTCTGAGAGGGTTTGGGGTTTAGGGTTTAGGGTTTATAACAGGGCTTAGGGTTTAGGATTTAGGGCTTCTTCGAGGGTTTAGTTTTTAGGGTTTCTAGGCCTTTATACGCCTTAGGGAGGTTTAGGGCGTAGAGGGTTTACGGTTTCTAGGGTTTGGGGTTTCTAGGGTTAGGGTTTGTAGCATTGAGGGTTTGCAGCATTCCCGCGCGCACGCACACACACACACACACACACACACACACCCACCCGCCCCCTTCCCGCCTATGGTTTCCCTCTCCCGGGTTTAGGGTTGGGGTTTTGGGTTTTTCCCTATGGTTCATGGTCCGTGGTTCATGGTGGGTCTAGGGTTTAGGCTTAGGATTTAGGATTTAGGCTTTTCGCTCTGTTTGTGGTTCATGGCGGGTTTAGGGTTTAGGTCTCGGGCTGAGGGTTTAGTGTGAGGTCCCCCTGTGGTCCGTGGTTGAGGGTTAAGGGTCAGTGGGGACGGGGATACCATGAGGCAAGGAGTCCAGAACATGGTGCGGGCGAGCACATATAGGGTCAGGGCTTTCAGGGTTTAAAGGGTGTAGGGTGCAGGGAGGGTAGGGATTAGGATCTGGGGTGTTGAGAAGCGTAATGGGGCTTAGGACGTCAAGAAACTTGAGAGTTCTTTCCAAAATCAACCCCAGACACAGCCACGATGAGGCCGAGAGAAGAGAAAGAGGGTACTGCTGACAAAAGAAACATCGCGCACGGCTCGCCTCAGCGATGTCTCCGCACTTCGTGCCACTAAGGCTTCGGGTCTTGTCGGGGCTTATATAGGCTTCTGGAGTCGTTCTAGTTGTGTAAATATAGGTATGGTTATGAAAATGCATACATATATATATATACAAGAATAATGATGAAAATATAATATGATATCATATCATATCATAGAGTAGAATGTGATATAATATAGACATAGACATAGACATAGACATAGACATAGATATAGATATAGATATAGACATAGATATGGAGAAGGATATAGAGAGGGATATAGATATACATACGGATGTATGTATGTATATATATATATATATATGTATGTATGTATGTATGTATGTATGTAGATATGTATATATAAAGAGAAATAGAGAGAGGTAGATATAGATATAGATATGGAGATAGATATAGATATAGACATAGATATAGATATAGAGAAATATGTATAATATGTATACACAGCGTTTTAGAGCGGTATCCCTGTCAGCAGTTGCACGCTTTCAAGCGGTCATGAAGCATTCGTGTCACCTCGGCTGCTGGGAGTGAAGTGGAGAGGCCTCGGCCGGGCGCAGCGTCAAGGGAATTGGGGGAAAACCTGCAAGGGTTTAGGGTTTAGGGTTTAGGGTTTAGGGTTTAGGGCTTGGGGTTTGGGGTTTGGGGTTTGGGGCTTGGGGCTTGGGGCTTGGGGTTTGGGCACCCCGGGTTAACGTTCTTGAGATCTCCTGGCAGAGCGGCTGTCGTCCCACGGCTCCCGTGTGCCTGCCTTTGCCGGCCCTGTTTGAACCTCGGCAGGGAGAAGCCCAAAACCCTAATGACACCCTGTATACCGTAACCCTAATTTAAACCCTAAACCCTAAACCCTGAACCCTAAACCCTGTATACCCTGCCCCAAACAAAGGCAGACGAAGCCCCAGAGTTTCGAGAAAGAGAAACATATCAAACATCGCGTCTCGGCAGGGCTCCGGCTCGTAGCTTCGAGGGTGTTGAGGTTTTAGGGCTTTGAGGCATTGTTGGGGGTGTAGGGTTTAGGGTTTAGGGTTTAGGGTTTAGGGCTTAGGGTTTAGGGTTTAGGGCCTTGCCTTTTAGAAGGGGCGTGAGCATTCACACCCCCCTCCCCCCCAAGGGGAACCCTCCCTTTGGTTTATAGCATTTAGGGCTTTGGTTTACCCCCACCCCCCAAACCCTTCCGGCCTGTCAATGTCACGTAGGCCTGGTTTTGGGTCCCCTCCCTCCCTCCCCCCCCAACCCTTCCGGCCTATCAATGTCACGTGGTGTTCTATGAACTAAGGGCTGTCCTGTCATGCGCCGCTGTGTCCTAAGCATCACCGAACGGGAACTCCACTCGCCTTCTGATAGTGATAGTCACCCTGTTGAAGAAAGAAACGAAGTGACCCCTAGTCTGGCCGAGTCACGATTCAGAGCTGTCTGAGTCGAAACCCGCCTGCTCTCCACCAGTGCGCGCGCGCGTGTGTGTGTGTGTGTGTGTGTGTGTGCGCGCGTGTGTGAGGGGTTGATGGAAGGCTTCTAGGGCTTCAAGCCCTGCATGCGGCTGATTTCGTTTGTGAGTGCGTCTTGAAGCACGACTTTCGGGGAGGACTACCTCGAGCTAATGGTACTTTACCCTAAACCCCTAGACCACGAAAAAAAAAAACAAACATCCCGACACCCTAAACCCTATAACCCCCTAAACCCTAAACCCTAAACCCTAAACCCTAAACCCCAAACCCCAAACCCTAAACCCTAAACCCTGTAACCCTAAACCCAAGGACAAAGAGAAAAGAGAGGAGAATCTACCAATAGAAGTATGAATCATGGCAGTAAGACAAAGTAAGGTACATGCCATACGTACACCAACTGTCCATGCTTCATTTCTAGAGAATGTGCCACATACTGTTTGGGGATACCTTGTCTATACTACAAGCATTCTTTAAGGCAGAACTGCAACCCCAAACCCCAGCAGCCCAAATCCCTAAGCCTTCTTCCCCTCCCCCCCAAACCCTAAACCCTAAACCCTCAACCCTAAACCCTAAACCCTCAACCCTAAACCCTAAACCCTCAACCCCAGCCCCGCCGTGCACGGCGGCTCTCCGCCACGTAGACTTTCACATCAGGCTGCCCCGATGCAAAGGAGACCTTGATCTCCTGTTCGTGGGCGGTTTGGGTTTAGGGTTTAGGGTTTAGGGTTTAGGGTTTAGGGTTTAGGGCTTAGGGCTTAGGGTTTAGGGTTTAGGGTTTGGGGTTTGGGGTTTAGGGTTTAGGGTTTAGGGTTTAGGGTTTAGGGTTTAGGGTTGTTGCAGATTAGGGGCTTCTAGACTCGGTAACAGTCCTTAATAGGGATTATCATGGGTGGTGCTAGAATCCCTATTAAGGACTGTGAGCATAAGGGGGAACATCCCAGCTAACAGGGGTTGAGGGTCTGGTACTTATGGGGGTTTAAGGTCGCCCCACCCAAAGCCTCAGCCCATGAAACCGCAATGAGGGTTTAGGGTTCAGGGTTCAGGGTTTAGGGGTTTAGGGTTTAGGGCTTAGGGCTTAGTGTTTAGGGTTTGGGGTTTAGGTTTAGGGACCCCAAACCCCTTCGAACCCTTAGCAGCCTAAACCCGGTAAACCCCTCTGACTAAACCGTGGAGGTGCTTTGTTCCCAAGGAGGAAACAAAAGGTCCTGTTTCCTGAGGATCTAGTGTAAGGCTTCGGCGTAAGTTTTAGGAGGACGGCTCAAAGAGTTACAGCCCTGTGCCCAAGCCACATGATATACAAGTACTGAGCAAACCGTGGCTTGGAAACTGGCTACGAGCCTTCAAACGAAGAAGAAGGTGCGAAGGAACAAAAAAAACAAAGGAATGGCCCAGGATCAGCAAAGCATAGCAAACCTCCAGCAAAGACCAATCTTTCAGTCGGCGAAACCACCGGCTCAACCTGCATCGATGTCAACAGATTGTTTCTTTAAAAGCCCTTGATTTGTTTGACGTAGACGTTGAACATTGCAGGTACGACATTCCAGCGTCCTGAGAAAGATATCAAGCTCAGAAAGATGTCTCCTGCAACCTGACCTATTTGCTTCCCAGCTGCGTCGTGCAAATTAAAGTGGTCCGCACACAGCTTCAACCATGTCAGCTAAACTTGTCGCGGCTCTTCTGTTACTTCGGACAGACGCATCGCATTGTCCGCCCGCGGGTCTACTTTGAATCTTCACTCCGTCTTGATGGGTGCCCATCACCAGGACGAAGTCGCACTAGGGCTGGGGGGGTCGTTGAGGATTCTGACGCACGTAATGGTAACCGGTGAGCCCCGAAACCCTAAACCCTAAACCCTAAACCCGTGTCCTGGGAGGGCTTCACCTCCTCTCGAGGTCGGTCCTCATCGCGGCGGGCGTTTGGAGTTAGCTCCACGCCACCCTCAAGGAAGTCGCCTGGAATCTTGCCCGGGTTTAGGGTTCAGGGTTTAGGGTTCAGGGTTTAGGGTTTAGGGTTTAGGGTGGTTCCCTCTCTGAAACTGACAGTCCTTAATAGGGATTATAATCGGGGGGGGGGGGGGGGGGGTACTACAATCCCAGATTAAGGACTCTTAGTATAAGGGGGAACCATCCCAAGCCTAGGGGCTTAGGTCAAGAAAGCCGCCTTGAGCATTTTTGAGGGGGGTTGTGGCTTTCAGGTCCTATATTCTATACTCCTCTTAGAACCTCAATAAAAACAATATGTTGAACATCCTCTTGGGCTTTATATAAACAAACAATAATTTTCAAGGGGGATGTAGAATTAGTACTATTGCCCCCTTTAACACACCAATTATACCGGGCAAATAATATAGTCCTTTTACTAGCCCGGTTAGTAATAATTAAAGACCATATAAATTTAGAATTGACAATATAAGGAACGGAGTGAACGTATGATTTTCAATTAACAACTTTGGCTTTACACAACCGCGATTTACCGAGTGAAAGGATGACAGCCCAAAAGACTTAATGGAGAACCGTCATTACCCTATTCATGGAAAAAATCTAGGGACCTAAACCCTAAACCCTAAACCCTAAACCCTAAACCCTAAACCCTAAACCCTATTAGTACCTACTCCGATCCCTGGAGCAGCTAAGAACCCTCAGGCCAAAGCGCCCTTTGGAAGCTCCAGCTCTGTGAAGGCCCATCTGTGGGGCCACGGTTTCCTCAGGTACCTGTTGGGTTCTTGTGAAGGGTTCAGGGTTTAGGATTTAGGATTTAGGGTTTAGGGTTTAGGGTTTAGGGTTTAGGGTTTAGGGTTTAGGGTTTAGGGCTTAGGGTTTAGGGTTTCGGGTTTACCCCAGGCTGCTACAAAGGAGAGAGTCATTAGCCGAGCATGGCGCAGTCAAACAGATGCCGGCCGACACGGACCCCACCATCTGCTGACTCGGAAGAGGAAGCACTTCACCATTTGTAAGATATGAGACAAAGAGAGGGTGAGACCTTAAAAAACCGGGAGAAGGCAAAATGGATTTCGCCAGCTATAAGATGGAGAAAGACACAAAGAGCGGGAGGAAGAGAGGAAGAGAGAAAGAGAGAAAGAGAGACAAAGAGAGAGAAAGAGATAAAAATATAAAAAGAGCAAAAAAAGAGAGAAAGAGAGAGAAAGAGAGAGAAAGAGAGAAAAAGAGAGAAAAAGAGAGAAAAAGAGAGAAAAAGAGAGAAAAAAAGAGAGAAAAAGAGAGAAAGAGAGATAACAAAAAATAGAGAAAAAGTGAGAAAAAGAGAGAGAGAGAGAGAAAACAAAAAGAGAGAGAACGAGAGAAGACAGG
The DNA here is from genome assembly GCA_905221605.1 of Symbiodinium natans. Lineage (NCBI taxonomy): Eukaryota > Dinophyceae > Suessiales > Symbiodiniaceae > Symbiodinium > Symbiodinium natans. Next base: position 89,872 of record CAJNDS010002636.1, read on the forward strand.
GTCTTGGGACCCTCCAGGCGAAGCCCAACCAAAATGCTAACCCGCAAGTTGTCGGTGCTGGTGCGGTGGGGACACCGCACAGACCCTTAAACCCGAATCCCTAAACCCAATGGACCGCATGATCCCTTGAACTTGAGTGCCTCCTACATGTTTTTGCAGCAAGAAAACATCCCCTTGAACCCCTGCTCGACCCCTGAACCCAGAGCCTTCAACACCCCCCCGTTCAACTCGAAACCTAGAAGTCGTGGCCCCTAGAAGCCCCAAAGCTCTCACCCCTTTTCATCACCCCCTCTAATGCCCGTTTTGGGTTTAGGGCTTAGGGTTTAGGGTTTAGGGTTTGGGGTTTAGGGTTTAGTATTCAGGGTTTAGGGTTTAGGGTTATAAGCCCTTAACCGACATCCCCGGATCTCCTCCGCGACCCCCGAAAACCCCGGGGTCACGCGTCGCGGCTTGCCAGCAAGGGATCTCTGTCGAAGGGCCACCTTACAGACTATACTCCCCTAAGAACCTTTATGAGAATACAGTGTTTAACATCCTCTTTTGGGTTTTATATAAGCAACAACAAAAAGAATTCCCAAGGGGGATATAGACAGGGAGGGGACTGTAGGTGTTCAGGGCTTCGGGGGGGAGGGTGAGGGGTTCGGGAACTACAGGGTTTAGGGTTTGGGGTTTGGGGCAGGTAGGGAAGGATGAGAATGAAGCACAGCTCAATGTCATATTTTCCAGGGATTTGGGGCCTGAGAGGGGGTGCAGGGCTGAGGGCTGGAGGCTTGGGACTTTATAGGCTTCAGGCGTTCCGGAGGTCTCACCCTAAACCTTAGATGGTCAGTTCTCAACATTATGGTCCCTTCTTGGGTTACCCTACATGTTGAGGGTCGCCTCTAAGAATCGTAAACCCCAACACATAGTTAGAGAAGTGACCCTTTTTTACAGTGCCCCTTCTATCCCCCTAAACCCGAAACCCGAAACCCGAAACCCGAAACCCGAAACCCTGCACATCCTAAACTGCAACCCTAAGCCCCCGAAACTTTGAGCCCTCAAGCCCCAAAGCCCAGCAAACACCCCAAACCCTGGCAACCCTAAACCCCTTCAGCCCCCTAAACCCTAGAAACCCTTTAAGTGCTTCCTGGCAGCTTCGAAGCCTTCATCTCCTCGGCCCAAGGGAAGGAACAAAGCAAAGCCGGGTGCGGGGGGATTTGGGTGGGTGGGTTTTGGGGTGGGTTTTGGTTTGGGGCGCTTGAGGAGCTGAAATTTACGGCTTGGATGGGGAGGGAGTGTACCTGGTTTTCTCTGAAGAAGCCTTTCCAAAAAACGCATTGGGGAATCCCTTTCGTTGACTGATGGCCCTTTCTCCCCCCCCAACACCCGAAACCTCGAAGAACAAGGCAGGGAATAATCAGCAATGCTAACCCTGCACCCCTAAACCGTCCTGAGGCAGCAGCCACTTAAGGAGACCCATGAACCAGTGGCGGGGGCTTACTTGGGGACTTCGTAAGTAGGGTTATAAGGGGTGATAAGTAATTGTAGCTATAGTTGGCCTAATTATCACCCTACTTACTAAATCCCCTGTTCCTTTAAGTAGGCCTTCGGGGTTTAGGGTTTAGGGGCTTCATCGAGGGCTTTGGTGCGGGCTCAGAGATGGCAAGACCCCGGCCCCCTCTCGACACCACAGAAAGCGTTCTTGCGAGGTGGAGCTTTCCATGCAAACCCAAAAAACCAAAAACCCTAAAGCCCCCAAACCCTGAACCCAAAACCTCAAAACCCAGAAACCCTTAACGCCAAATCCCAAAACCCTCAAACCCGCAAACACCCAAACCCTGAACCAAAAACCGCCCCAAACCCCCAAACGCTTCACGCCAAATCCCCAATCCCTAAACCCCTAAACCCCTAAACCCCTAAACCCCCAAACCCCTAAACCCCTAAACCCCTAAACCCCTAAACCCCTAAACCCCTAAACCCCAGAACCCCCAAAACCCCTAAACCCCAGAACCCCCAAAACCCCTAGACCCCTAAACCCCTAAACCCCCAACCCTAAACCCTCCACCCTCAACCCTAAACCCTAAACCCTAAACCCTAACCCTAAACCCTAAACCCTAAACCCTAAACCCTAAACCCTAAACCCTAAACCCTAAACCTAAGGAGAAACCAAAAAAAAAAAAACAATTCCCACAAAAGGCAGTCGAGGCCTCGAGCGCACTTGTGGACCTCGCCCTTTCCAGCCCCGCCGGATTATCGCTCCCTTGATCTGCCTGAAGGTTTTAGGGTTTAGGGTTTAGGGTTTAGGGTTTAGGGTTTAGGGTTTAGGGTTTAGGGTTTAGGGTTTAGGGTTTAGGGTTTAGGGTTGAGGGTTTAGGGTTGAGGGTTTAGGGTTTAGGGTTTAGGGTTTAGGGTTCAGGGTTCAGGGTTTAGGGTTTAGGGTCTAGGGTTTAGGGTTTAGGGTTTAGGGTTCATAGTGTTTATAGGGTTTAGTTCGAGGGTTCTTAGAGTTCATAGGTTCTCAGGGCTCTGCGCTTATACGGCTAGGGCTCTGGGGGTGATGGTGTTTCGATTTTTTTGGGGTGTGTTTGTATGGGCCTTTGGGTTTATACCGCTTTTAGGGCTTGATAGGGCTCAAAGGGTTTAGAGGACCCTAAACCCTAAACCCTGAACCCTGAACCCTAAACCCTAAACCCTAAACCCTAAGTCCTAAACCCTAAACCCTATTGAATGAAATTACTGTGTAGGGTTGAGGGTTTAGGCGAATGACACGGAGCACGCTCTCAAGTAGCGGGGGCGGAAGGGGGGGAGAGCACGCTGAAAGCTAACCGTCCGGGCCCGACATCGACCTGTAGGGTTTAGGGTTTAGGGTTTAGGGTTTCGGGTTTTGGGTTTAGGGTTTAGGGTTTAGGGTTTAGGGTTTAGGGTTTAGGGTTTAAACCCAGAGGGCATTGAAGGTTCTCCGCTTGGTAGCTCAGAAACCATAAAAAGGGGATGGGAGGTTATGTCAAACAAGGTTTAGGAATCTGTGGGGATACCCAATTCTTGACATCCGCAGCTCGGTCTGGCCCCATGAACCTGCCAGCGGCCTTGAGGAATCCCACGCACAAAATCCCCCTCAAACCCCCCAAACCCCCTCTTTCCCCTCTTTCCCCCTAAACCCCCCCTAAACCCCCCCTAAACCCCCCTAAACCCCCTAAACCCTCCTAAACCCCCCTAAGCCCCCCTAAACCCACCCCTAAACCCCCCTAAACACTGAACACCCCTAAACCCCTGAACCTCTCAACCCCTCAGCGCATCCATCAGCCCTAAACCCTAAACCCTAAACCCTAAACCCTAAACCCTCAACCCTCAAACCCTAAAACCCGAACACCCTAAAACCCTAAAGCCCTAAAGCCCTAAAACCCTAAAACCCTGAAACCCTAAAACCCTAAAACCCTAAAACCCCAAAACCCTAAAACCCTAAAACCCTAAAACCCTAAAACCCTAAAACCCTAAAACCCCAAAACCCTAAAACCCTAGAGCCCTAAAGCCCTAAAGCCCTAAAGCCCTAAAACCCTAAAACCCTAAAACCCTAAAACCCTAACACCCTCTCAACTCGACACGGAATTTTGAGAGCAGCTCAGGGCAGCGCTTTTGCCCCGTCCAAGCTCTTACGTCGCCCTGGACTGCTGGGTCAACCGTACCATGTCTCTGGTGAACATATGCCTTTGAGCCAATACACAGCAGGGTTTCGCGGTTAGGGTTTAGGGTTTAGGGTTTCGGGTTTAGGGTTTCGGGTTTAGGGTTTCGGGTTTAGGGTTTAGGGTTTAGGGTTTCGGGTTTAGGGTTTAGGGTTTAGGGTTTAGGGTTTAGGGTTTAGGGTTTAGGGTTTAGGGTTTAGGGTTTACGGCAGAAGCCACATACTGTAGGGGTCGGAATAACTACTAAGAGTAGTCCCGTAGGGTCCCTTTAGAATGATCCTATCATAACGCCCAACACCCTCTTCCATGTCTTAAGGCGCCTATATTATATCTCTGAGACCCATACCCAGGGTTTCGGGTTTAGGGATGTCAGGTTACAGCGCCGGGCCCACACGAATCCAGCCTATACAGCGGAGGGCGGCCCCGGCAACATTGGTGGTTTGGGGTCATTAGGGGCTGGGTACAGGAAGGCTTTGAAGAACATGGGGGCAGGTCTCTGGAGTTTGGGTCCCATACGGCTCTGCATCCTACCTTAGAGAAGGGATGCGGGGGTTTACGAAGATGAGGGACCCCTAATATAGACCCCTCAAATAGTAGGATGAATTTATAAAAAGGACCCCAACAACTGCTTCATTTCGGAAACCCCGATATAGGGAGCCCCACCCCTGCAATGCTGGCCAAGGGGGCTGGTCCAAAAGCCATCTGTCTTGATCCTGAGGAGACTGGGTTCGGTTCAGGGCTTCGGGTTTCGGGGGTACCGGGGTTGGTTGACCATAAACCCACACATAGCAGGAATTAGAGTAAGGACCCCGATAAGGTACCCCCGAACTTCGGAAACCCCCTAAACCCTAAACCCTAAACCCTAAATCCTAAACCCTAAACCCTAAACCCTAAACCCTAAACCCAATGCTCCCAAACAAAGCAGCCACTGAGCTCCCTGCGCGGACTCCATGGGTGGGTTCATCCTCCCAGCCCAGCACTTGGAGGTTCATGGGTACTTCGAACCCCTCTGCTTAAGACTTTAAAACCTACTTAGAGGACTTAGGGGGTTTAGGGTTTAGGGTTTAGGGTCTAGGGTTTAGGGTCTAGGGTTTAGGGTTTAGGGTTTAGGGCTTAGGGCTTAGGGTTTAGGGTTTAGGGTTTAGGGTTTAGGGTTTAGGGTTTAGGGTTTAGGGTTTAGGGTTTAGGGTTTAGGGTTTAGGGTTTAGGGTTTGGGGTTTACCTGGGGGGCTTATAAGTGCAGCTCTACTTGGGGTTGTAAGTACCCTGAACTTTCCAGTAGCCATGCCTGGTCTGGGGGTGTGCGTTCGGGAAGGGCTTGCAGGTGGTCCCCGCAACATCTGCTCTCAAGCAACCCGAACCCCAATCCCACACCCGGCACGGTGCGTGCCTTTCGAAGTCGCCACCATGATTCAAAACTACAAGGATCTGGGATTCTATCCTCAAGCAATCAGGGAAGTCCACGAGTCTTCCGAATTAGTACCCAGCACAGCCCGACAGCAGCACTCCAGCAACCCCAAAACCATAAGCACTAAACACGAAACCTCAAACTGAAAACCCCAAACCTTAAACCCCAAACCCCAACCCCCGAACCCCAATCCCCAGACCCTAACCCCTAACCCCCAGACCCCAGATCCTAACCCCCAAGCCCTACACCCCAAACCCTAAACCCCAATCCCCAAACCCCCAAGCCCTAAACCCGAAACCCTAAACCCTAAACCCTAAACCCTAAACCCCACAAGCCCGGCAGCCGCCTGTTGGTCACATGGCCGCTTCGCAGCTTGACCTCTCCGGCTTGAGGAGGCCGAGAGACTCTGAGGTGCTATCTTAGGGGCGGAGCAGGTTTAGGGTTTGGGGGTTTGGGGGGTTTGGGGGTTTAGGGTTTAGGGTTTAGGGTTTAGGGTTTAGGGTTTAGGGTTTAGGGTTTAGGGTTTAGGGTTTAGGGTTTAGGGGTTTAGGGTTTAGGGTTTAAGGGTTTAAGGGTTTAGGGTTTGGGGTTTGGGGTTTGGGGTTTAGGGTTTAGGGGCTCCGTAGAGTGGCCTACCTCCCTATCAAGAGATGATAGCCCCCCCCTTTTTCAAGCGTTTATATAGGTGACTCTAGGCAACTCAAGTGTGGGTTAAGGTTTAGGGTTTAGGGACAGTGTCTGGGGTTTCTGCCCCTAAACCCAAAACCCTAAACCCGGGGGTTTCTGTCCCAGGGTTCTATAAGCCCTAAACAGTCACACCCTAAAAACCCCAAAGCCCCAAAATCCTTGCCTTCGATCATGCGCAACAACCCAGCGGAAGGACGGTTTCATCCCATGAAGCGGCGTTTAAGGTTCAGACTGATGAGTCCAGCCTCTATCAGCCCCAAACCCCATTGACCAATCCCTAAACTACGAAACCCTAAAGCCCCGCACCCCTAAACCCTCAACCCCCCAAAAACCTCGAACCTTACGAACCCCCTCAAAAAACCCTAAACCCCCTGAACAAGCCCTGAACCCTAAACCCTAAACCCTAAACCCCCAAAAGCCCCAAGCCCTAAGGACCCTAAGCCCCTAAAACCCTCCCATTCTCCACCAATTTTGCTTAAGAACCCCCGGAAAAATAGAAAACAAATATTCCTTCTTAAGGGCAATATAGGTTTTTTTCAAGCAACTTTTAAAATAATATTCCTTATTAAGGGCAATATAGGGGACTTTTTTATTTTCAAGCAACAGCCCCAAAACTTGCGATCTGCTCCCAGCTGCTTCAGGCTCACGCGCTTGTGACCTGGCGGCGGCCCCTTGAGCCGGTACTCGAAAAGCTTCTCCACCCGCAAGTCATGAAGAGGAGGTTTAGGGTTTAGGGTTTAGGGTTTAGGGTTTAGGGGTTTAGGGGTTTAGGGGTTTAGGGTTTAGGGTTTCGGGGTTTCGGGGTTTAGGGGTTTAGGGTTGTAGTCCACGATGTTAGCCTGGCCGAGGGCCAAGCCCCGTCGCATCAAGCAATACCTGACAGCAAGATCCGGAGTCGTATCACATGAGGTGGCTTGGGCCTTTGATCCGCGCTTGAGCGTGCCGCTCGCATCGAAGGTCAAGGAGGGACCTAAATCCTGAACCCTAAACCCTAAACCCTAAACCGTGAAGAGAGTTCGTGATCCCGGGACACGCAATCAGACCAGGCAAGGTAGAGAAGGGGGCGACCCGATTCGAATATGGACACCGAGCGATCGACTAGCGAATCGCCTGGTTCCAGCTGACCACGCAGACCGTATTCTTTTGGGGTTCTTAAGCAAATAGTAGATTACTCTAGGGGTCGGAATAGGTAACCCCTAAACCCTATAACTCCTAGCCCCTAAACCCTAAACCCTAAACCCTAAACCCAAAACCCTAAACCCTAAACCCTCCCATTCTGGGGCCTTCTCCGGCACGGCCGGCCGGCGAAGCCTCGCGTGGCTGGGCGGAGGCGGCCTGGCGAGGCTTGCAGGGCCAAGAGCCTAGGGTTTAGGGTGTAGGGTTTAGGGTTTAGGGTTTAGGGTTTAGGGTTTGGCTACATGGTCCCTTAGGTGGCTTAGGGTTTAGTTGCATGGGTCCCTGAATCGGGGCCCTCGAATGGTGGTTTAACGCGTTTAGGTTTAGGGTTTAGGGTTTAGGGTTCAGGGTTTAGGGTTTGGGGTTTGGGGTTTAGGGTTTAGGGTTTAGGGTTCAGGGTTTAGGGTTTGGGGTTTAGGGTTTGGGGTTTAGGGTTTAGGGTTTAGGGTTTACGGTTTAGGGTTTAGGGTTGAGGGTTTAGGGTTTAGGGTTTAGGGTTTAGGGTTTAGGGTTTAGGGTCAGGGTTCTCCAGTATGGGTCCTGAAAAGGTGACCCCTTGTATACCCCTTATATACCGTATGCTTAGGGCAGGCACAAGGAGGGATTCGGGGGTTTGTCTGAAACTAGGCTTTAGTGGCTTTAGGGCTGTTAGGGATTTTTAGGGTTTTTGGATGGTGTTGGGGTTTTGGGGGTGTTTGGGGGTTTAGGATTTTAGGGCTTTCGGGGGCTTCTAGGGTTTTAGGGCTTCTGGGGCCTTTAGATTATTAGTGCTTTGGTGGTTTAGCGTTTTAGGGGTTTAGGGATGCTAGGTTTTTAGGTTGTTTAGAGTCTTTAGGGCTCTGAGGGATTTAGGCGTTTATATAGGGTTTTCAGGGTTGTTAGGGTTTAGGGTTTAGGGTTTTAGGGTTTAGGGTTTAGGGTTTAGGGTTTAGGGTTTAGGGTTTAGGGTTTAGGGTTTAGGGTTTAGGGTTCAGGGTTTGAGGGTCTCATGTGTGCCCTGCCGAGTCCTGCCTGGCAGTGACCGGTGGAGCCCGCTCCTCCGGCAAAATCCCGAGGTGGCATCGGCGCAGGGGGGGGATTACGAGGAACGACGAGATGTCCTAAGCCCCCCCAATAGCCCTGAACCCTAAACCCTAGACCCTAAACCCCAAACCCTAAACCCTAAACCCCAAACCCCACACCCTCAACCCTGCAGTGCCACAGCAACAGAGCTTCGCCAGGCGTGCCTTGAGGAGCCCCAATCCCAAAAGTCCTCTAAACCCACTTGTGTATTTATTTCCAACTGGAGTTTTAGGGGTTTTAGGGGTTTTAGGGGTTTTAGGGGTTTGGGGGCTGTGGGGTTTCTAGGGGGTTTACGAAGGGCGTGGGACTTAAGGCTGAAATTGGGGCTTGGGGTTTAGGGGTTTAGGGCTTTGGACTTGGGGTCTAGTGTCTAAACCAGCTGCGAACAAGAAGCCTCAGAAGGAGACCCTCACGTCCGCAAGAAGGTGCAGGGAGTCAGGTCTTGAAGGCGGGATGTATGCCGGGCTTAGGGGTGTCAAGTCTGAAGCTTTAGAGGCCCCTTGCAGCCCGAGAGAAGTTTCAAGGTGTCGGCAATCCGAAACCCTAAGCCCTAAGCCCTAAAGTCCTCATCTGTCCCGCAGCTGCCGTCCCGCCTAAAGTGACGCTGGGGGGGGGGGGGGGGACAGCCTTTTTGGGGGCTTTTCAGGCTTCGGATTTGGGGTTTAGGGTTTTGGGCTTAGGGTTTAGATTCTCGCTCGATGCAAGACGCAACTCGGGCTCATTTTGAGGATCTTCTCGGCTCTTGCTCAACAATCCTTGACTCTACGCCTCACCTTGTTCGCCCTTCTAGCTCGATATCTAAAGAAGCATACATCCTCCGATAGCAACATGGCTCACAACGAGCAAGAAGCCCAAGTTCTCCATTAGCGACCGAAGGAGCGAGCTTTTAGGTTTTCGGGCCCCTGAACCCTGAACCCTAAACCCTAAACCCCGAACCCTAAACCCTAAACCCTAAACCCTCCGCCCTACACCCTAAACCCTAAACCCTAAACCCTAAGGATCAAAAACAAGGTCTACAGGGTTCAGTGGCTGAAGGTTCGTACTCAATGCTCACAGCCATCGGCTCAGTCGAGTTGCTGAAGCGAAGCCTGGCCCTCAGCACCTCAACGCCTCAACCCGTAAAGTCCTACATTGCTCTCCCCAAGAGAACTTCCGGGTTTAGGGTTTAGGGTTAGGGTAGGGTTTAGGGTTTTTAGGGTTTAGGGTTTAGGGTTTTAGGGTTTAGGGTTTAGGGTTAGGGTTTAGGGTTTAGGGTTTAGGGTTTTAGGGTTTAGGGTTGAGTGAAGGAGTACACCTTCATTCCTTTTCGGAAGACCGTTTCCACTTTAATCAGAAGCTCCAGAAATGGAGGGGGGGGGGGGGGGGTGAGGGGAATCACTCTTCATACGCTTACGAGTTTGTGAAAAAAGTAACTAGGGAAGTAACTTCTATATCCATCGTATACACTCTTTTAGCCTGAACCCTAAACCCTGAACCCTAAACCCTAAACCCTAAACCCAAGGGACCACAGAATAAAGAGTGCCCAAATCCCTCACTCCCTACGAAGACCCCGTAAGCTTCAGCCCAGTGGCATCCCGCATGCTGCGGCTGCGAGGAGGAGTCTAAACCCTTATGGCTGGAGCCAAGACGTCCCTTCCGCCAGCACTTGTTTTTTTTTTTTTTTTTTTGGGGGGGGGGTTGGGGTTTAAGAGCTTAAGAATTTCGGAGTTGAGGAGTTTAGGGTTTAGGGTTTAGAGTTTAGGAGGTTGGGGTTTTGGGGTTTAGGAGTTTGTGGTTTAGGGTTTAGGGTTTAGGGTTTAGGGTTGTCATTTTCAATTGCGGCGCTTTCGCAGAATGGCTCTGGCAAAATGGAAACGGAGCCCTCACGGCGCACGCAGCCCTAAACCCTAAACCTAAACCCTAAACCCGAAACCCTAAACCCTAAACCCAAAACCCTAAACCCTAACCCTCTAGGACTTACATGTTTAGGGGCTCGGGGTTCGAGATGGGGTTTTGGGGTTCAAGGGCTTGACGGCTTTGTTGAAGTTTCCCTCAGCCCTACACCCTCAACCCTGAAACCCGAAACCCGATCTGATACCCTAAACCCGAATTAAACGCTAAATCCTAAACCCTGAACCCTAAACCCTAAAGCCTAAACCCTAAACCCTAAAACCTAAACCCTAAACCCTAAAACCTAAACCCTAAACCCTAAACCCTAAACCCTAAACCCTCTGAGGCTTTTTGGCGCAGACGAAGCGAAGTCCTGGAGCTTTCTGTGCGAGAGCTGCGCTTCCAGCGTGTTTTAGGTCTTGGTGTTCCCTGAACCCTGAGCCCTAAACACTAAACCGTAAACCCTAAACCCTAAACCCCTAAGCCCTGAACTTTTTTTCAGAGGTTCTGGGAGTCAAGGGCTTCGGGGCTTCTTTGGAGCCGACTGAAGGGCTTCGTGGTTCGGGGCGGAGCCTGGGGCTCAGGGTTCAGGGTTCAGGGTTTACGGTTCAGGGTTCAGGGTTTAGGGTTTAGGGTTTAGGGTTCAGGGTTTAGGGTTCAGGGCTTCGGGTTCGCGATTAGGGTTTAGGGTTTCGGCTTTCGGGTTTTGGGTTCAGGGTTTAGGGATTACCTACCCCTAAAGCTGCACATGAACCCTACTTCGTAGAGGCTACTCATAAAAGACATCTGATGCATTTGGGGCCCACCATCTTGGCCTGTCAAGGCTACAGGTGGTACTGCAGCGACGCTGTGGTCTTCAGGGTGTATAGGGCGTACAAGGTTTACAGGGTGTATAGGGAGTATAGGGTGTATGCGGTGTATAGGGTGTATAGAGTGTATAGGGTGTATAGGGTGTATAGGGTGTATGGGGTGTATGGGGCGTTTAGGGTTTATGTATGGGCTTTGTAGAGGTTGAAGTATAGGACTTCGTGTATGCATAGGGCCTCTAGGGCTTCTGGGGTTCATGGGGCTTCTAGGCCTATAGGGCTTTAGACTGAGGACTGCGGCCACAGCGCGAATTCGTCGGCAGCCCCCACAAGGGCGCATGGAAAATGCAGCCGAGTGGATATGCATCATGGGCGGACACCCTCAGGAGCCCCCCCCAATCATTCCTCCTATTACATTTAAGAGCGTTCCCAAACCCTAAACCCTAAGCCCTAAGCCTTAAACCCTAAACCCCAAACCCTAAACCCTAAACCCTGTATATAAACTACTCATAGCTTCAGGCCTTCGGGGCTTAGGTGGACTGCGCCGTGGCACATACCCATTCGGAGGGAAGACTCCCAAAGCTCGGTCGCATGTGGGAGTCGCGTCTTTTTTTGGGTTTAGGTTTAGGGTGTAGGGTTTAGGGTTTAGGGGAAACAACGGGTTCCAGAGTCTAAAGTGCGAAAGCCCTCCCATTCCGGCTTGGTGATTCGGGCTGGGGGGCGGAAGCGACTGAGCCCTAAACGGCTTCGCGGTGAGACAAGGGCGTGTAGGACCTCGCGTGCCTGGCGCGGGGGGTTTGGGCTGTGGGCTTTCGGCCACGAAACTCCTCTCGCTAAACCCTAAACCCTAAACCCTAAAGCCCGAAAGCCCTAAACCCTAAGCTTTCGGCCCTAAACCCTTCATGTGGGCTTTCGGGTTCTGTGGTGGCTTGTGTTGTGGGCTTTTTGGGGCATTTGGGCTTGAGGGTCCTGGGCTTAGGGCTCTTTTTGTTTGGGGCTCTTTAGGGTTAGGGGCTGTTTGGGGCTTTTAGGGGCTTTAGGGTTTAGGGTTTAGGGTTTAGGGTTTAGGGTTTAGGGGCTTTAGGGTCAAGAGTCAAGAGCCTTTAGGGCTTAGAGCATTCTTGGCTTCTGGTTGAGGAACTCATAAGTTAAGCTACCCTGTCAGGGTCAGAAAGCAACGGCCGCAACCTGAGTTTCCGCTGGCATACTTGAAGCTTCTTGTGGTCCGTTCTCGAAATTATGGTCCCTTTTCGGGTACCCTAAATTTATAGGAGGGGTCGCCTTGTCAGAAGGACCCCAACAGGGACCATACTTTAGAGAAGTGGACCATGTGTGGCTATGAGTAAGGTCACGGCGCACTACCGGCCCCCCCCAAGACCCCACCACCACCACAGAACCCATCATGGTGGCAGCTGCCATCACGGTAGTCCAAGGGTTTAGGGTTTAGGGTTTAGGGTTTAGGGTTTAGGGTTTAGGGTTTAGGGTTTAGGGTTTAGGGTTTGGGGTTTAGGGTTTAGGGTTTAGGGTTTAGGGTTGCCCGGAAGACGCAGACAACCTACCCACCCCATTACCCGCAAGAGTCCACGAACATCCTCCCACCCAAAGAGACCTGGAAGCCGAAAACAACACGGAACTGCCTCAGGGACAGCAGCCCGCCTGTGTGCTTTAGGTGAAGCGCCGAGGGGCTAAGACGGCTAAAACAATAGGATTCCCTAAACCCTAAACCCCTAAACCCCTAAACCCCTAAACCCCTAAACCCCTAAACCCCTAAACCCCTAACCCCTAAACCCCTAAACCCCTAAACCCCTAAACCCCTAAACCCCTAAACCGTAAACCCTAAGCCCTAAACCCTAAACCGAAACCTCTAAGCACCGTAAACCCCCTAAGCCCTAAACCCTAAACCATCATCTTGACTTAGCAGAAAGCTTCTCTGGGCTCCCTTGTCATGGGCTTCAGCAATGCAAGAGCGAGCCGAAAACTCAAGCCCCTTGAATGGGGAAAAGCTTTCGCCTTAAACCCTAAACCGCTCCGAAACCCTAAACCCTCAACCCCCAAGCCCCAAAATACATCATATGGCTCCCAGTTTTGTTGGAGTTTTTTGTGATGTTTTGGGGGGGAGCTGGAGGTGTTGCAGTTCCTTGCTGACAGAATATGGGGTGGGATTTAGGGCTTTAGGGTTTAGGGTTTCGGGTTTAGGTTTCCGTTAATGGGGATACCCTTTCAGGGGTTCCGAGTAAGGATTAAGCTGCTTTGAGGGAGACACCTCAGCCACATCACACGCAGGCCACGATGTTCGGGAAAAACGTGGGGAAGAAATGGCTGCCCGCAGCGCGGCAGTCTGAAGCATCAACCCAAAGCCCGAAGACCGTCCGCGTAGTGACGTGTAATCCCCAGACTCGCCTTCACGGCCATGGATGTCTCCTAAACCCAAAGACCCTACACCCCTACACCAAAAGTCCTGCACCCCTGAACCCCGCTCCCTCCTCAACCTCCCCAAACCAAAAACCCAAAACACCCTGAAGCCTCAAACCGTCAATGCCCCAGAGTGCCTACACCCCAGACCCTGACCCTCTAAACCCTAAACCCACACCCTGTAAGCCCTGAACCCTTTGGTTCCCAAAACCCTAAACCCTAACACCCTAAAACCCTAAATGCCTAAACCCCTAGAACCCCAAAAGCCCCAGAACTTCAAAAAACAAACCCAAAAATCCCTAAACCCTAAAATCCCAAACAGCCCTAAAACGTTAAAAATCCCCCCCCCAAAAAAAAACATAAAAAAAAAAAAAAACGCAAGATCCCTAAAACCCCCTTAAAAAAAGGCGCTCTAAGCCTTCAAGAAAATCACCATGTAAATTGAGAATATTTGACTAGTTAAATTAATTGCAACATAAGGGGCCTTCGGCTGGCCGATCGAGCTTTGGAGCTTGACGCCCCCAGCGCCTTCCTTCTGGCCGTCGTACTTCAGCTTGAGCCTCGGGCTTTTGGGGCTTTTTGGGGCGTTTTAGGGCTTTTAGGGCTTATAGGGCGTTTAGGGCTTTTAGGGCTTTTGGGGCTTTTAGGGCTTTTGGCGCTTTTCGGGCTTTTGGGGCTTAGAGGTTTGGGGGTTTTAGGGGTTGAGGGCTTTTGGGGCTTAGGGTTTTAGGGATTTAGGGCTTAGAGGTTTGGGGGTTTTAGGGGTTTAGGGCTTTTCGGGTTTCGGGCTTTTAGGGTTAAGGGTTTATAGGGTTTAGGGTTTAGGGTGCAGGGTTCAGGTTTAGGGTTTAGGGCTTAGGGTTTAGGGCTTAGGGTTTAGGGCTTAGGGTTTAGGGCTTAGGGTTTAGGGCTTAGGGTTTAGGGCTCCAGGCGTTCCTAGATGTCAGGGGTGTCCAGATCCCGGAACCCCTGAACCCAAGTTGTTGCTCATCTGTCTCCGTCTTCCTCAGGTCCTCGACCCTGCCCGAAGCCTTTGAAGTGTACACATCACCTCTCAAGCGTAAACCCTAAACCCTAAACCCTAAACCCTAAACCCTAAACCCTAAACCCTAATCTCAAGGCATGGGGAGGGCGGGAGTGGCATGTACAGAAAGACCCATGCTTCGCACGTGGGCGGTAGCACCATTTCAGTGCACTGAGTCTGGGCTTCTGTGTTGGGGTTCAGGGTTGAGGGTTGAGGGTTTAGGGTCTAGGGTCTAGGGTCTAGGGTTTAGGGTTTAGGGTTTAGGGTTTAGGGTTTAGGGTTTAGGGGGGTTTGGAGGTTGGGGGACTTCATGTCTGACTTGGTGCGGGCCCCCCAGCCGAATGCACTTTTCCGCGACGGTGTGGAACAGAAACCTCCGCAGCAAATCGAGCTCGCCAGGCCCCCACGTAAGGGAAGCTAGAGGTAGAGCTTGAGTTAGGGTAGCTAGAGGTAGAGAGTAAGAGAACTATATACCATAGTTAAACCAAAACAAAGTTGCAACCAGCTATGTGCTCCTAGGCACTGCATAAAGTAACTATGCGGCAAGTTCTCTCAACCATGGTCCCTTTAGGTACTCCTACTTGAGAAACGCGGGGAGCCTCACCCGCAAGCCCCACCAGCCTACGAGGGGGTAGATGAGAGTTTACGAAAATAAGGGACCCCTTTTACTGGACCCCCAAATAGTAGGATGCCCTGATAATGAGGACCCCACTAAGGTACGCTACTTTCGGAAACCCCCAGATCGGGGTTTAGGGTTTAGGGTCTCTGCTGGCCCCGAGCCGAAAGGAGAAAAACAATCTCATCCCGCACCCTAAGCACCCTAAGCACCCTAAGCACCCTAAGCACCCTAAGCACCCTAAGCACCCTAAGCACCCTAAGCACCCTAAGCACCCTAAGCACCCTAAGCACCCTAAGCACCCTAAACCCTAAGAAACCCTAGAGAGTCCCCAGGCAGCCCGCGCCTAATGTGCTCGCCACCCTTCAGTGCACTGGTTGGGAAGAATGGAATTCCGGCCTGGCAGACACTTTAAGGGTTTAGGGTTTTAGGGTTTAGGGTTTGGGGTTTGGGGTTTAGGGTTTAGGGTTCAAAATCCGGCGGGCTTTCAATAGGACTTCGGGTTTACAGCGTCCAACAATATTCCCTTAAAGTGGTTAACAACAACTAAGCCCCAATTGACTAAACTCCTCAATTCCCTATACCTTGAAGGAATAACGCAGGGGGATATAGGAACCCTGATTCCTAAACCCCAAACCCCAAACCCTAAACCCTAAACCCTAAACCCTAAACCTAAGAAGCAGGACAGGTAAGGCACCCAATTCCCAAGTCCCTGCTTTCCAGCAGTCAGGGCTTTTTGCCTTCTTGTTTTCGAAGCCTTTAGGGTGTAGGGTTTGGGGTTTTAGGGTTTCAGGGTTTTAGGGTTTTTGGGTTTATAGGGTTTAGGCATGTTTCGAGGTTTAGGTGTTAGGGTTTAGGGTTTAGGGTTTAGGGTTTAGGGTTTAGGGTTTAGGGTTTAGGGTAACCCAAAATCCTAAACCCTAAACCCCAAACCCTGAAGCTCTGCTTACTCTTCACGATCGGAGCCACAAGAATTCCCACCGTCAAGGGCTCGGCAGGCGCTACCTGTGCGCCCCTCAGAACCCAAAATGGGGCTTAGGGTTTAGGATTTAGGGTTTAGGGTTTAGGGTGTAGGGTGTAGGGTTTAAGGGTTTAGGGTTTAGGGTTTAGGGTTTAGGGTTTAGGGTTTAGGGTTTAGGGTTTAGGGTTTAGGGTTTAGGGTTTAGGGTTTAGGGTTTGGGGTTTAGGGTTTAGGGTTTAGGGTTCAAAATCCGGCGGGCTTTCAATAGGACTTCGGGTTTACAGCGTTCCGGATATCGGGCTTAGGGTTTAGGATTTAGGATATGGTTCAGGGCTTATAAAGTCTAGTATTCAGGGGTATTACCGTTTCTTGGTAGGGCAGAAAGGAACGATGTACCCAACAATATTCCCTAAAAGTGGTTAACAACAACTAAGCCCCAATTGACTAAACTCCTCAATTCCCTATACCTTGAAGGAATAACGCAGGGGGATATAGGAACCCTGATTCCTAAACCCCAAACCCTAAACCCTAAACCCTAAACCTAAGAAGCAGGACAGGTAAGGCACCCAATTCCCAAGTCCCTGCTTTCCAGCAGTCAGGGCTTTTTGCCTTCTTGCTTTCGAAGCCTTTAGGGTGTAGGGTTTGGGGTTTTTAGGGTTTCAGGGTTTTAGGGCTTTTGGGTTTATAGGGTTTAGGCATGTTTCGAGGTTTAGGGTTTAGGGTTTAGGGTTTAGGGTTTAGGGTTTAGGGTTTAGGGTTTAGGGTTTAGGGTTTAGGGTTTAGGGTTTAGGGTTTAGGGTTTAGGGTAACCCAAAATCCTAAACCCTAAACCCCAAACCCCTGAAGCTCTGCTTACTCTTCACGATCGGAGCCACAAGAATTCCCACCGTCAAGGGCTCGGCAGGCGCTACCTGTGCGCCCCTCAGAACCCAAAATGGGGCTTAGGGTTTAGGATTTAGGGTTTAGGGTTTAGGGTGTAGGGTGTAGGGTTTAGGGTTTAGGGTTTAGGGTTTAGGGTTTAGGGTTTAGGGTTTAGGGTTTAGGGTTTAGGGTTTAGGGTTTAGGGTTTAGGGTTTAGGGTTTAGGGTTTAGGGTTTAGGGTTTAGGGTTTAGGGTTTAGGGTTTAGGGTTTAGGGTTTAGGGTTTAGGGTTTAGGGTTCAGGGTTTAGTACTCATGACAAGCATCATTGTCATCAGAGTTTAGGGTCCTTTGGGTGTTGAGGCGTCGTTTCGGCTTGGGGTCTTGCTTGCTTTAGGGTTCAGGGCGGTTAGCGGGAACCCTGTGAAGTTTCGGGTTGTGAGGCGAACCCTAAACTTAAGCCCGAAACTAAGCTGTTTCGGATTTGGGTTCTGGGCTACCCTGAACCCTAAACCCTAAACCCTAAACCCTAAACCCTAATTAAACCCTTAACAAACCCTCAACCCTCAACCCTCAACCCTCAACCCTAAACCCTAAACCCTAAACCACATTGTGGGGGCCCCTCTTTTTCCAGGCCTCCTCCGCCCAGTGCGAGATGGGATCCATGGAGCCCGACTGCTCCTGTTTAGGTTTAGGGTTTAGGGGTTAGGGTTTAGGAGTTTAGGGTTTAGGACTCAGGGCTTAGGGTTTAGGGGTTTAGAGGGCTGGCTGACGACCAAAGGATGTTGGGGTCTTCACCTGCGTTTTAGTTGGGTGTGGGGTTTCTTGTGGAAGGTTCGTGGCAGTCTTTTTGGGGTTTAGATGGGTTTAGGCGTTTGTTGTTGAGGGTTTAGGGGGCTCAGGGTTTAGGATCTCAGTGGAAGACGCCGCACTTCGAAGGAACCGCCCGAGGAAACCTCACCACGCAAGCCTCTCCCCAAAAACCTGCCCTAAACCCTAAACCCTAAACCCTAAACCCTAAACCCTAAACCCTAAACCCTAAACCCTAAACCCTAAACCCCAAACCCTAAAACCCTAAACCCTAAACCCTAGGGGTCCTGTGTCAGAAGATCCTCTTTGGTCCCAACCAGAATGAAGAGGCATTTCGGATTGTGATCCTTGGCGCAAGCAGGATCCGGATCCATCTGTCCAGTTGCTTGAAACCCTAAACCCTAAACCCCTAAACCCCTAGACCCTAGACCCCTAAACCCCTAGACCCTTAACCCCTAAACACCTAAAGCCTAAACCCTAAACCCCTCAACCCCCAAACCAGTGAACTCCTAAAAACCCTAAACCCTTCTCAAGTGCTTTCAATCACCCACGGGCCAGCTTGGATGTTCCGGCAGCAATCCTCCACCCTAAGCCCAAAAACTCAACTTCACAGAGAGGCCACGGGATTCTACTATGAATTCAGGCATATTCCTTCGTTGAGGGGTTATTGGTCTCTGGGTTGAAACCACTCGTACTTCACACTACTGGCTGGTTCTTAGTAGGGAATGAGGAACCCTCAACCCTAAACCCTAAACCCTAAACCCTATACCCTAAACCCTAAACCCTACTAAGAACCAGGGACTATTGCAGCTGGAGCTCTGTAACCCTCTTCATCCAAAACTGCGTTCGGTCGAAGGTCGACACATCGGACATGTCGAAGCACAAGAGGCATACCTACACCAGCAGGCGGGGGGTTTAGGGTTTAGGGTTTAGGGTTTGGGGTTTAGGGTTTAGGGTTTAGGGTTTAGGGTTTAGGGTTTAGGGTTTAGGGTTTAGGGTTTAGGGTTTAGGGTTTAGAAGCATCTTGCGCTGCACGTCTTTCTGAGACACAATCGCCCGAACCCAAATGTCCGTGGTGCTTCATTGCTGCTTAGACGCTTCAGCATGCTGACGCCGTGAAAAACACAACGTAGGGGCATGCACAGTCTACTAAATATGGGGAAACAAATGTCCAACTGAATAGGGCAAACAATAAGCTTGCCCCTACGCAGCAGTCGCCACAGCATTCGGGTTCCTGGCCCTAAACCCTAAACCTTAAACCCTAAACCCTAAACCCTAAACCCAGGCGGCCGAAGCTCGGCATGGCAGCCAAGCCCTTAAAGTGCTTCGAGTCTCGGTTTCGGGTCCAGTTGTTAAGCCCTTCCAAGCCTACTTTGGAGGTTCATGAAGTACTTGCAAGCAGGGTTTTGCGTTTAGGGTTTAGGGTTTAGGGTTTCTAGGCACCCTGAAGAGATCGAGGTCACACGCATGGTTGCCGTACTTAGAGCCCTGCTTGTACCTATGCAAATGAACATCCAAGATGTCTGAAGTAGGGTTTATATTTCTTGTACCCCCAAAAGGACACCCAGTATATACACCCACCAAGATTAAAAAGGAACCTTCTATACACTCACCCAAAAACACCCTAAACCCTAAACCCTGCTTCATGTATCCTTGGAGGCCTCCGCCACGCGGTAGTAGCTGGCGGCCATGTCTGCGAAGCGCTCTTGGCCGGCTGTGTCGTAGAGGAAGAGATGCACCTCAGGGCACATGTAGGGTTTAGGGTTTAGGGTTTAGGGTTTAGGGTTTTGGGGATTGGGTTTTGGGTTACCACTAGCTCAACTTGCTTCAGGGTTTAGAGTGGCACGCAGCAGGGGTTTAGAGCTTGAGAGATGGGGGTTTACGACAATGAGGGTTCCCCCCAAATAGTAGGATTCCCCCAACAAAGGACCCCAATGAGGTACCCCCTAGTTTTTTAGGGTTTAGGGTTTAGGGTTTAGGGTTTCGGGTTTAGGGTCTAGGAAATCCTCCGACATATACCCTTTAAGGGATTGTGCAGGGCCCTGATTCCCTCATTCCCTACTCAGAACCCGCCAGTGAACCCAAAGATGAGGCTCAGCTACTCATGGTGGCCTACCAGGGGGGTTGTTCTAAATACTGGTCCCTTTGAGGCTGTCCTATTCATAAGGTTTCGTGTTCTGATAGGAACCTTAGAAAAGGGACCACAATCCAGAGAACTTCGGGGTACTCTTTTCGTAAGGCTTCGTATTCTGCTAGGAACCCATGAAAGGGACCATAATTTAGAGCACTGCCCGGGTGTCGGAGCGGCGCAATGTCAATGTTCAGGCCTCTCGTGCGGTTTGGGGCTCGATGGCTCAGGGTTCCCCAAGTGAGCATGCAGCTAACATAGGGGCCTGAATAGATAGAATCGGGTTTTGGGGGTTATTATAGTATACTTCTAAAGGAACCATCGGGGAATAGTAGTAGTATATTTATGGGACCATACGGGAATATTACTAGCAAAAATGTCGACCCTCTGGTAAGTTCTTGGCTGCTGCAACTCTGTTGTCTCTGAATGTCGTGTCTTTGGCTGTCTGCTCCTGAAAACCTCAAACCCTAAACCTCAAACCTCACCCTGAACCCTGAACCCTGAACCTTAAACCCTAAACCCTAAACCCTACACCCTAAACCCGTAACCCACCTCTGAGTAAACCTTTTTTCATGCCTTTTGGGGCTCCCCCGCCTCGGTGTCCTCGATGAAGACCGACTTCTGCAGACAATCGCAGCCCAGGGTGGGTCCTTAGTTGCTGAGTTCCTCACCACAAAACGTGTACACTTTCAGTGGGTTTGAGGTTTAGGGTCTCGGGTTTAGGGTTTAGGGTTTAGGGTCTCGGGTTTAGGGTTTAGGGTTTAGGGTATGATACTATCCCACAAAGTGTTCAACGTGTACTCACTCAGCTACTCAGGGTCCGTGGGTGGCATCGTCGGCCGCGAAGACATTGTTGACCTCAAAAGGCCAAGGTGCGCTTCATTGTGGGGGGGTCTAGGGTTTGGGGTTTAGGGTTTAACTTTAAGGTTTAGGGTTTAACTTTAAGGTTTAGGGTTTAAGCTTAAGGTTTAGGGTTTAGGGTTTAGGGTTTAGGGTTTAGGGTTTAGGGTTTAGGGTTTAGGGTTTAGGGTTTAGGGTTTAGGGTTTAGGGTTTAGGGTTTAGGGTTTAGGAGTGGAGCACATAGAGAAAAAAGTTCAATGTCTCAAAACGCCGGCTCCCATGACGTGGTTTTCTGCAGGGCTTAGGGTCTACGGCGCCAGAGCACCAAGGTGCGGCGGAAGCCTGCGCTTTGTCTTATCCAAGACCGTCATCCTAAGGACTGCTCGCAACTGCTGCAGGACCGTCTGTCCAGGGCCCCCCCCAAAGCTCAAAGTACATGTACGCTTCTATGCATGCAAGCATGTCTATTTTTGTGTATGTCGAGCCCTAACTAACCCCTAAACCCAAACCTTAAGCGTCAAAACCTCTGAGCCCTCAGCCCTGAAGCCTTCAACAAACGCCCTCCCCCGTAAAATCTTGCTGAGGTCTGCCCTGAAAAGTATCCCGAGGTCCTGCCCCTAAACCCTGAATCCGACCAAAGCCCCGAAACCATAATCTCCAGGCTCTAGGGCCCCCAGCCCGAAACCCTAAACCTTAGACCCTAAAACCCTGAACCCACTTCAGACCCCCCTAAACCCTAAACCCTAAACCCTAAAACCCTAAAACCCTAAAACCCTAAAACCCTAAAACCCTAAAACCCTAAAACCCTAAAACCCTAAAACCCTAAACCCTAAACCCTAATAAACCCTAAAGCCTACACCCCATAAACCTCGGATCCACCGAGCTCGAAACAGCCCCCCAAAAAACAGCGCGGCGGAAGCCGAGCGCCCTGCGAATCTTTCGATCAGGCAGGTCTTCCCGGTCGCGGCCGGGCCGGCAACAATAACCTGCGGTTTACGGTTTCGGTTGTCGAATTGCGGGTTTAGGGTTTAGGGGTTAGGGTTCAGGGTTTAGGGTTTAGGGTTTAGGGTTTAGGGTTTAGGGTGTAGGGTGTAGGGTGTTTAGGGTTTAGGGTTTAGGGTTTCGGGATCCAACAGGCCGAGGTCCTTCGCATTGATCCGCTTTGGCAGCGACATGGCTCCAGAGCCCGGAAGAAGAGCCTCTGGTACCAAAAGGCTACTGGAAAAAAGGAAAATAACTCTTTTCCTTGCTGTGGTACAAAAGGCTACTGGAAAAGAGGCTTACTGCTTCTTCACGAGTCGTGGGCTTTAGGCGAAAGGTCTCAACCCTAAACCCACAACCCTTCACGATAACTCTTTTCCTTAGCTGTGCTACATGCATTGACCAAGGCGTGCTCTGCTATACGTATGAATGCGCTCCTTAGGAATATGCCTTACCTTCGAGGGTTTTGGGACTCTCTCTGGGTACCTTGCATTGCAATGATCATGCGCGACCCCAACTATGGGTTCAACGTCTGCACACAACCCGGAACGCTCGCGCCATCCTGTTGAGTGAGGCAAGAAGCTGCGCGTGCGTCGACAAGCTGAGATAAGCCCCCTAAACTCAAAAAGTCTGCCGACTGCAACTTAATGAAGGAATGTGCCTGAAAATCAAGATAGGGATGCTATGATTATGAACTACAAGGCATATACACCGACTAGTTTTTGTTGGGCTTCTGGGGTTTAGGGTTTAGGGTTTTTTTGTTCAGGATTGTATGGGTGGCTTTTTGGCTTTGTATTGGAGAGGGGGAAGAGGCGGGAAGGGTCTTCGGAGCCAGGAATTCCCTACCGCTGCCCACCCTGGGTCAGTCGCTCCGCCATGGTGCTGCATCTATCGCAAGGTGCCGGCAACTAAACCCAATTTTCCATCCATCACGCGCTTTCACAAACTGTACTCGGGCACCTCGCGCAAGTGGAGTTTGAGGGCTTCAAGGGTTTGAGCTCGTTGGTTTCAGGGTTTAGGGTTTCTCGTTTAAGCCCCCCACCCGGCCCCCCACCACCTCCCTTTTATCCCTTGCCCACTCCTCCCTTTGCCCCAATCCACCGCCCACCCCCACCCTACTTCCCCACCCAAACCCTACCCCCCTCAACCTTGAGACCCGAAGCCCTAACCCCTAGCCGTTTACGGTCTGCTCCATATAGTTTAGGGTTCCAAAAGGCCATTCGGAACAACCCCCATATACCGTTTCTGGCAACAGGAGACCCTACTGTCACTGCTGTGGTCTGAGCCTAAACCCGAGACCCTAAAGTTGTCACTGCGCCCAAACCCGTCGTTGTTTGGGTTTAGGGAGATGCTGGGTCTTTTTGAGAGGCTTTGGGAGGCTCTGGGAAGGTCACGGGGGAGGCCTGGAGGCCATAAGGCCCTCGGCAGCTCACACAAGCCACAATGTGCACCCCCAAGTGTCGCAAGTGACCCCAAGCGACCCAAGTGTCCCAAGTGCTCCAAGCGACCCTTGTGACACAATTCTTCGCGCTCCAAGCAACCCATGTGGTACACGTCTCCCAAGTGCCATGTGACCCAAGTGTGCCAAGTGCCCCAAGTGACACAAGTGTCCCAGGTGGTGTCTTGCTGACCCAAGTGTGCCAAGTGCTCCAAGTGCAGTGTCTTGAGGTGACTCAGTGCTCCAAGTGGCCCAAGTAACCCAACGTGCCAACACCGGCCCCTTCGACACACCCTGGTGCCGAGCGACGATGAGTCCGCAGAGCCAGTGCCCCAAATGTTCCAAGTTTGCTAAGTGACCCCAAGCGACCAAACTGTGCTCCGAGTTCTCCCAAGTGTTCCAAGTGCTCCAAAGGGTGCTCCCAAATTTTCCCAGTGACCCAAGTGTTCCAAGTCCTCCAAGTCCCAACTGACACACATGTTCCGCAGGTCTTGACCCAGTGACCTACTTTTAGGCCCCTGCAGCACACCCGTTGAAGTGACCCAAGTGGTCTGACCAAGTGTCCCAAGTGACCGAGTGAACGAAGTGAGTGTCCCCAATGCCATGGCCCCCAAGTGCTCCAAGTGTCCCGAGTGACCCAAGTCCCAAGCGTGGCAAGCATGTAGTGATCCGGGTGGCAAGCATGTAGCGATCCAGATGATCCAAGTGTCCCAAGTGACAGAGTGAATTAAATGTCCCTGTGACGCAAGCAACCCAAGCGTTCCCAGTGCAGACGAAAGTGTGCGACGTGTCGCAAGTGACCTAAGACCTAAGTTAAGTGAACCAAGTAACGTAACCCAAGTGTTCCCAGTCCCTTCAAGTGCTGCAAACGTCCCAAGCGCTCCAGGCGCGAGCCATGTGCATCAAGAGTACATGTTGCTCTGGAAAAAATCAAAGAAGGTCTTCACTCCATGAGAGTTGTAAGAGGGCGGACGGTCTTCGGGTGGGTAGGTCTGCAGACGAATGCGCGCTCACAAAGCACGCTTCCGTTTGGCACGCCCTATGCCAGGGCTGGAGGCAACCGCGCGCCCCGCAAATGTTACAGTTGTCCCCACAAATATTTTAAGGGCCTGCCCGGCATCTGGCCTGAAGGTTGACAATTGTTCCAGATGCTTCGGTGATGTCTGGGGTCTGGACAAGCTCGTGGACAGATCGTAAGAAAAGTTGGCAGACGCCTCAAGAGATGGCACGAACTCCCAAAAGTTGCCCGCGTGATCCTAAGCTTAGGGGCTTAGGCTTAGGGTAGAATAGGAGCCCTCTTTGCCTCCAAAGCTAAACCCCGAACCTTCTTATCGTATGGTTTAGGCACTCGGCTGGTGACATGGCACCTCCAGGCCGGGCGTCGACGGGCAGAGGCACTGTACCTTCTCTCGCTTTTCGAGGGTCAGGGCTGCAGAGTTGGGGGGTTTGAGGATTTGAGGCAACTTGAGGGTAGCTCAGAGTTGGGGATACACGGGACGTTGTCTTGTGCTCCATACAAGAATGGCGCCACAATGCAGCTTGTTTGGGGTCTAGGGCCTTTCAGGGCTGCGCCTTCGATTCCTCGTGGTCCGCAAACAAGGGCAAGGCACAACACTGCAGGGGCTCGATTTGACCACTCTCCATAGTCTCCACCCATTGTCACGTGTGGAAGGGACAGGAATCTTCAGCGTCTTGACCACTCCTGTGGTTGGAGTCGGCCGAGCCGGCCAGACTACTCAAAACTCTTTCAGCCCGCTTGGACAGCTTCGCCGAAGCTCAAAGCCTCCCATGAAATCTCAAAGGAACGACAAATCCTCAATAAGTTAAAACGTCACCAGAGCAGGAACCAGTACCCCCCTCAGTAGCCGCGCCCTCCTGCAAAATACCCCTAATCTCCCTAAACCCTAACCCTCCTGCAAAACTCCCTAAACCCTAACCCTAAACTCCCTAAACCCTAAACTCCCTAAACCCTAAACCCTAAACCCCAAACCCCAAAAGCTCGGTTAGCGCAGGGCGCAAGAGCGGCGCCGTGCCGGCGCAAGCCTCAAAAAACTCGTCGTGGCGCAGGAGGCCTGGAGGTTCGTAAGGGTTTAGGGTTTAGGGTTTAGGGTTTAGGGTTTAGGGTTTAGGGTTTAGGGTTTAGGGTTTAGGGTTTAGGGTTTAGGGTTTAGGGTTAGGTTTAGGGTTTAGGGTTTAGGGTTTAGGGTTTAGGGTTTAGGGTTTAGGGTTTAGGGTTTAGGGTTTAGGGTTTAGGGTTTAGGGTTTAGGGTTTAGGGTTTAGGGTTTAGGGTTTAGGGTTTAGGGTTTAGGGTTTAGGGGGGTTTTAGGGGCTTTGGGGGGGGGAGGGGGTCCGAAAGCTTGGGCACGGAAACCCGAAGCCTCCATCCTGCCCTGGACACCCCAAAGAAAAGGATGGAGGCATAAGGGTTTAGGGTTTCGGGTTTAGGGTTTCGGGTTTAGGGTTTAGGGTTTAGGGTTTAGGGTAAAAAAATCGCTATGCTGGTTCAACCCTGAGCTCTCAAGCCTACGTCCGAAATCCTAAACAAAGAATACTTGATTCCCCATACTTGACTCCCAAGTCCGGCGTCGGAATGGACAAACCCTAAACCCCTAACCCCAAGCCGCAAACCCCAAACACCAAACCCCAAACCCTAAACCTTAAACCCTAGATCCTAGACCCTAAACCCACTATTGAGGCAGCCGCGCGAAACCTCACAAGGCAGCGACCGCTTTTTCGAGGTCCTCGTGCCCCGGGGTTTTGGGGTTTTAGGGTTTTAGGGCTTTGGGGGTTTGGGTGTTGGATTTCAGGGTTTTAGGGTTTTAGGGTTTTGGGGTTTTAGGGAATATTTCGGGTTTTAGGGTTTATGTAGGGTTTTAGGGCTTTAGGTTTTAAGGTTTTAGGGTTTTGGGCTTTGGGGTTCTAGGGCTTTTAGGGGTTTAGGGCTGAGGGCCACACAGGGCTGTGTGGGGTTTTGGGGCGTGCGTGGGGCTTTAGAGTTGGTGCAAGAAAAACTCCGAAAAAGTGGCTTCCGTAGCAACCTCAGCGTCGCTGATCATGAACTGGTAGCGTTTGGACATCTTCGGCTTCAACTCCCGCAGTCGCTGGATTTCCTGGTATTTAGGGTTTTGGGGGGCAAACCGGAAAGGGTTCCAGGGTTAGGGCTTTGGCCTGGAGCAGTGTGCCTTAGGGCTTATAAGGGCATCATCTGGCCATGTCCCCCTTAGAACCATAATCTAAACTTAAGTAGCACCCCCCTTCGAACCCAAAGTAAACTAAAGCAAGATGTGGGTTTCTGTATGAAGTCACAAACAAGCTACAGATGGGAGGTTCCCTGAATTCGGGTCCTTCTGTGGATCTCTAGACCTACATCACAGTTATGAACCCTAGCAAAATTGTGTTTTTGCTGTTTCTTAGGAATTATAGTACCCAAAAGTTACAAAATAATTACCAAGTACCCCTAAGACAGGACCTGACATGTAGGGAAACGCACACAAATGGACCATGACTTAGAGAACTGCCCACATACCACCAGGCTTCGCGGGCCAGCAATGCAGCTCCAGCCGTCGTGGCCTGGGGACCACAGGGATACTGCCGGTTTGGGGTTTGGGGTTTGGAGTTTGGGGTTTGGGGTTTGGGGTTTAGGGTTGAGGGTTAGGGTTGAGGGTTTGGGATTTTTGGGCTTAGGGCTTGGGGCTTAGGCCTTAGGGTTTAGGGTTTGGAGTTTAGGGTTTAGGGTTAGGGTTGGGGGTTGAAGACTTTGTGTCACGAGGCACACGCCTGGGTGGAAAGCTGGGGACTGTGGTCACCCTGCGCCCTAAGAGCCCTACAAACCTTATGATCCCTGTGCCCTAAACCCTAAACCCTAAACCCTGTGTACAAGCCTGTGTAAACGCAACACCCTGTGCACCCTATGAACCCCATGAACCCTGTAAGCCCTGAGCTGGTACTTGATGGTGGTTTGAGGGCTTTTGAGGTGGGGTCCCTAAACCCTAAACCCTAAACCCTAAACCTTAAACCTTAAACCCTAAACCCTAAACCCTAAACCTAAACCCTAAACCCTAAGCCCTAAACCGGCCTGCAAGCTGGCAGCTGTGTCGGCGACAAACAAGCAAGTGGTTTCCACCCGGTGCTCCTCAGTCCTTGACGTGTGAGGTTTAGGGCTCTCCCTCTCGCTCATTCTCTTTCCCTCTCTCTCTCTCTCTCTCTCCCGCTCTCTCCCTCTCGCTCGCTCTCTCTCTCTCTCTCTCTCTCTCTCTCTCTCTCTCTCTCTCTCTGTATATATATATATATGTATATGTATACATATATGCGTATTTCCCGAGCTCCCCGCCCCGGCCCCCCTCCGCCCTCGCATCTTCTTCGCGTTTCAACAGGTACGAGGAAAAAGACGACCTTTTCGCCAAGCGATTTTGTTCTAGAGAAAAGTC
The DNA here is from genome assembly GCA_905221605.1 of Symbiodinium natans. Classification (NCBI taxonomy): domain Eukaryota; class Dinophyceae; order Suessiales; family Symbiodiniaceae; genus Symbiodinium; species Symbiodinium natans. The sequence continues at coordinate 117,037 of CAJNDS010002636.1, forward strand.
GTTTTTGTTTTGGTTCTTTTGGTTCTTTTGGTTCTGGTGGTGTCGGTGTTGCCGGGTCAGACTGGCGGTGCTATCGTGAAGTCACTGCGAATGATGCAGTGTACTTCGGCAGAAGCCACTATCTGCAGCAGGAGGGTTCTCGTCTAGCAGGTATTTTACGATAGCAAAGTGAGGCTAGCAGGCCATGTGCGGATGCAAGGCATCTAAATAATGTTTTATGGACCCTGGTTCACAGGGGAACCTTGCACTCCAGACCCCCTACATCAATCACCCTGAACCCCTCAACTCCCAAACTCGAGACTCTTCAAATCCCTAAACCCCACACGAAGCTCCATCTGCAAACCTGTAAGCCCCCATAAGCCCGATAAACCTTGTAAACCCCATATGTGTATATGCACTTCTACACGTGTGTGTATATACATATATGTATACAAATATATACAGGAATAAGACAATATGTCTAGAATTGTACTATACTACATCAAGTACCATATGTGTGTGTATATACATATACATATACATACATACATACATACATACATACATACATACATACATACATACATACATACATACATATATATATATATACATTTGCTACCCTCCCCCCCATGGACCTACCTCTTTTTCGATTGTTCTGCACGTACCGGCCTCGAGGTGAAGGTCTCCTTGTAAAACAAAAGCCCGCCTTCGCAAAACATGGGCTTTACCGATGTTTTGCGAAGCCCACCCTCCAAAAACATCGGGTAAACCGATGTTTTGTGAACCCATGATCCGAAAACCTCGCAAAAACCAAAAAAACATTATAAAAAAAAACCATGATTCTCCAAACTACTCGGCCGGCCACCCCAGCCGCTTTTTTCGAAAATCATGGTTTTTATGGTTTTTTATTGGTTTTTGTGATGTTTCGGGATCATGGGTTCACAAAGCGGTCGATCGATGGCTCTGACAGTGGAAACACAAAGGCGGAGAACGAGGCTCTGGGCTCACGATCTTCGCGGAAATGGTAGTGGTCATAATGAGGGAGTCGCTGAACGACTTGCCTCATACTGAACACGTTGGCTCCTTCTTTTCTCACATAGCCTAGGAGGGGCTTCATCGCATCCTGCCACTGCACCGGCAACGAGTAGGCAGAGGCTGGAGCATCTCCGAGAAAGGAATTACTGCCAGGCAATTTTGCGGAGATTTCCACAGCACCCAGAGGCGATGTCGCGCCAGTCACCCTCGGCCGCATAACCATAAGCCACATCCCAGTTCCTCACATCAGGAGGCATGAAAACTCCATGGCGGCCGAAGAGTTCATTGCCCTGCCAAATGACCATCACATCGATGAGCTGCTTCTCCCGCAAACGCGGGGGGCAGTTGTTGGTGATCTTCTCAAACGCTTTGACGATGGACCCCGACGAACCGGCTGGCGCCCCGCTCACCCTTCAAACGCCCCTCAAGAAGCGCTGAAGTTTTGGGTTTTGGGGTTTTGGGGTTTTGGGTTTAGGGTGTAGGGCCTCGATGAAGGTACTTATACCCCTACTTACAGCGTCAGGGGACATTTAGAAAGTAAGGGTACAACCTCCAAGTAGATCCCAAAGTAGCCTAGAAATGAAAAGGGTGGCCCAGTTCTCCTGAAAAGAAGTCCCAGGCGGGCCCTGCGTGCTAGCGTATATCCCAGGCGACCATGTGTGTGGACTGGGCCATGGTTTAGGGTTTTGGGTTTAGTGTTTAGAGTTTAGGTTTAGGGTTTAGGCTTTAACAAGTCGACCCTAAACCCTAAACTCTGCCTCCCCTACGCAGAGGCACAGGAGGATCCACGCCTGGCCACGGGCCGGCGGTTTTGGGTGCTGGGCTTGGAGGTCCTGGGCGGTTAGGGCTTAAGGCTAAGGATTTAGGGTTTAGGCTCGGCCTGCGGAAAGGCCCTTCAAAGGGCCCATTGGGGATTTAGGGTTTAGGGTATAGGGTATAGGGTTTAGGGTTTAGGGTTTGGGGTTTGGGGTTTCGGGTATAGAGTTTAGGGCTCAGGGATTGATTAAGGTTTAGGGCTTTGAGGGTTAAGGGTTTAGCGCAAGCAGCCACTACGAGACACTTGCAGCAACATGCCTGCTGCTGGTACTTCTCACGAGCTTCCTGCGCTTTGGAGTGAGCAGCCTGATGGCACAAACACTTCTACAACTTAAGCCCTAAGCCCTACACCCTAAGCCCTAAACCCTAAACCCTAAGCCCTAAACCCTAAACCCTAAACCCTCCACCCTACAACAAGTTCAGAGCATGTCAGGGCCTGTTGGCATTTTGTCACCCGGGCTCACTCCAGCCTGCAACATCTGAGCTTCCTCCTGTGCCAGACGCTGCTCTTCCGCTTCTTGGCGTGGTTGGGCCTGTGCCTGATCGCCATGCATTGAATGCGTCCAAACATGTCGTCAAGAGCTACTGCGACTACCCTGAACCCTAAACCCTAAACCCTTTGAAGGGTTCGGTTTGGGGGCTCTAAGGATTTCGGGTACAGGGCGTGCAGGGTTCACGAGGCAAAAAAGGCAAGGTTGATGGGCTTGGGGGTTGAAGAGCTTAAGGGTTCGGGGTTTAGGGTTTAGGGTTTAGGGTTTAGGGTTTAGGGTTTAGGGTTTAGGGTTTAGGGTTTAGGGTCTAAAACCCAGCCGGTTTGGGGTTTAGGGTTTAGGGTTTAGGCTTAGGGCTTAGGGTTTAGGGTTTAGGGTTCGGGGTTTGGGGTTCAGGGTTCAGGGTTTAGGGTTTATGCCTATGGCTCAACCTAAACCCTAAAGCCCCAAACACTGTAGGGCTTAGGGTTTGAGAAGGTAAGATTTGGGCTTTAAGAGTTAAGGTTTATGGCTTCGGCTTCAGGATGTCAGTTGCATGGAGTAAGTGCGGTGGCTGTACTTAGAACGGGTTCAAACCAATTTCAATCAACCCTACACTCTAAACCCTAAACCCTAAACCCTAAACCCTAAAACCCTAAACCCCGAACATCTCTCGATCCACCTGGACACCCAATTGGACCCTAGACCCAGAACCCTACGCCCCAAAACCCTAAACCCTAAACCCTAAACCCTAAAGCCTAAAGCCTAAAGCCTAAACCCTAAACCCTAAACCCTAAACCCTAAACCCTAACCCTAAACCCTAAACCTGAATTCAGCCAATAGCCGTGAAGGCCCAAGCTTCCAAAAACCCAAAGCCCCGTAACAAACCCTAAGCCCAATGAACCTCAACCCATACCTTGAACCATACAGTAGGGATCCCTATTTGGGCCCTCTAGGAATTTAGAAACATATCCTAAACCCTAAACCCTAAACTCGGGTTCTGATTCTTCGTGGCATTGATGACTCACAGGATGCGCTACTACCCTAGGCGCTGGTACACGCATGGGCCACAGAGTTTGGGGCTTAGGGTCAAGGCTTGGGGTTTAGGGTACATAGGGTTTAGGGTTCAGGGACTGGAGTTTAGGGTTTCGGAGACGCTTGGGCGATCAGCTCGACCTACTTTCCATGGTCTTGTGGCACTGCGAGACGCAGTGTAGGTGAGGCTCTCAACAAAGGTATCCATCTACTACTGCGCCTGTAACTCTCAACCCTAGGGTCCTAATTTACAAGGGGACCGGAACTGGGGCGTTGGGCATCCTTTCGCAGTTAGGGTTTAGGGCTTAGGGTTTAAGGTTCAGGGTTTAGGGTATACACCCAAATCCCTAAACCCTGCTTCTGCTCCTGTACCTTCACGTTGCCCGCTGAAAAGGGGGAAGAATGTGGACTACAACTGGGCTGGCCATTTGACCCGCTGACAAAGTTTCCAAAATAAGATCCTCTTCAGCCCGAATAACGTCAGCCAACAACAAGCAAAGCCCTACCCGGAACCCTACCCTGTAAAACCCAAGTACGCCCAGTAGACCTTCAAACCTATAACTCCCGCGAACCCAAAACCCGAAACCCTGAAACCCTGGAACCCGAAACCCAGCACCGCGCTTGGCCTTCGCGAAGCCTGCAGGCCGAACTGGGGTGGGGGGCGAGGGGGGGTAGGCTCCTGAGGGTTGAAGGGTCGGCGGGGCATTGATAAAGCAGAGGGGGGCGTAGGGGGTGGGGCAGTGGGGCGTGGCAGGGGGAGGGGGCATGAGATAGGCCTGTTGGGGGGGGGGGGAAGGCGGCTGAGGGCCCCCCGCTCCACCCCCCCCCCCGGGTCCCCACCCCCCGACCCCTCCCCCCGTCCCACCACACGGGCGAAACCAAAAAAGAATGTATATCACAGAACATAACATCTACATGGGGGTTGCAGCTGTACAAGAGGCATGTGATTAGAGACTCGTGGCAAACCAGTGAACTACTTTGTATTTACTTTGTAAGCCCGGTCGGCTGGTTTGGCCCCAAACGGAAACCCGAAAACTGGGAGGGCTAAAGGTCCGCCTGCCTACTGGAGGGGTTTAAGGCCCTTGCTTGCTGAGATGGTTTCAGGTCCCCCTGCTTTTTCTGCGTTGAAGTTAGGGTTTCAACTGGGGTTGGGGGTAGCCTCGGGCCCCTGGGAGGCCCTGGGAGGGTCCTGGGACCTGCAAGCTCTACAAACCCGGCCCTTAAGGAGGCCTGAGGAATTTGGCAACCAGTCAGCTAGGAATCTAGCCGCCAGGGGCAGGGGGGCCCTTAATAATGACCTCCAAAGAGAAGGGTTACGATTTGGGGATAAACTTTTGCTACGCAAGGTGGTCTGGGGAAGGCCATCCCGTATTCGAATACTGACGTTGTCGTAAGGAAGGCCAATATCCATTGGCCTGTCCAGGACAGACGGTGAGGCTTAACCCTCACCTTTCCGCGTCTCTTCTCGTATGGGCGCTCGGGCTGTTTTGCCCTCGGCCAAGCGTTCGGGGTCTGTCGCTCGACGGATCACTTAGTTTAGGGTTTGGGGTTTGGGGTTAGTAGGGTTGAGGCATCCTGGCATTCGGAGAGTTTCGCATTTAGAGCTGGGGGGGCTTCGGGCTTTTGAAGCGATTCCGCTGGCCCGGCTCTTAACACCCCATGAGGCATGCTCCTCAATAAGATTCTCCAAAGGTTGAGTTCATGTAAGCATAAGGCTCTTAGTATTCATCAGATTCATAACATTCATCATATTCAGGATGTCAAGGATGCCCACAAAAGGACCTGAAACTCACAAGCCTGGAGAGCTGACAACTCTACTCGAAGGACCCGGGGTCCCACGGCCTAAAGCCCGAAAACCAAAAGACCCTCGGCTTCAAGGATCTCTCATACTTACCTGGAGGTTCATGGGCACTGATAACCCCACTGAAACATCTACTTCGAACCCACTGAGAGGACTTAGGGGTGTTTTTGAGGGTTTTTCTGGCTTCTTCCCACCCCTGAAAGGCCCCAAGCCCCAGAAACCTAGGACATTGTCCTAGGGCTTTTCTGGCTTCTTCCCACCCTGCAAGGCCCCAAGCCCACAGAAACCTAGGAGCCAAGGCAAAGCAAGGGCACTTAGATTATACATTTCAACACACGGAAATTTATTGCTCCTGGCCCGGGCCCGCCCTCCACAGGTTTAAAAACAGTCACCGTAGGGTTTAGGGTTTAGGGTTTAGGGTTTAGGGTTTAGGGTTCAGGGGGGTTTGGGGCTTGGGCGTTTTAGGGTTCAGGGTTAAGGGTTTCATCCCTTGGGCGGGGTCGCTGGTGACGCCGCCTTTCCAGCAGCTCGCGCACCACACGAGAAGCCCGAAAGCCCCCCCCGCAAGAGGGTTCAGGGTTCGTAGGGGTTAGGGTTAGGGTTTTGGATTTAGGGTTTGGGGCTTAGGGTTTATAGGGTGTATAGGGTGTATAGGGTTATAGTGTTAGGGTTTAAGGTTTAGGGCCCAGGGTCTAGGGTCTACAGGGTTTAGGGTCCGGGCGTTTGGGCACAACCCTACCTATAAGCCCTACAAGCCCTATAAGCCCTATAAACCCAATAAACCCTATAAACCCTGTAAACCCTAGAAACCCTAGAAACCTTAGAAACCCTAGAAACCCTAGAAACCCTCTAAACCCTTTTAACCCTATAAACCTATAAACCCTATAAACCCTATAAATCCCACCACCCGCGAGCCTAGAAGACCAAGCAAGCGGAACACCTCGGTGGCGGCTCATGGATTCAGGCTTCGGGAGGCTTAGGGCGTACAGGGCACAAAGGGTTTATGGGGTTTATAGGGTTTATAGGGTTTATAGGGTTTATAGGATAGGCGTTTCGGCTTAGATTGTGTCTTTCCGTAGCCTCTGCTCGTAGCAGCGCCTGCGGATCTGCAACAGCCAGACCCCAGGCAGGCCTTAGTCCTGCCGCCATCTATCGGGCTTGGGTCCGGTACTTCTGATCTGCGCGGCTGGCCCGCGCCGATCCTCAGGGTCGCGGGGCCCTGAATTGCTGGCATTGGTCCTGGATCATTTGCTGGCTGGTGGTTTGGGCACTGGATCCGCCACCGGGATTTTTCATCCCCTCCCTAGTGGGTTACGCTGCCTTTTTGGGCCGTCACCCTGATATCTCTGCGCCTCCCTGGTTATTCGCTGCCTTTCCTGGGCCGACTGATCTGGGACGCGCAGCACATGAGAGGACAGCGAGTCCTCATCAAGCTCTTTGCACTGGCTTGTTTGCTTCCTCTTACTTGGACAAACCTCCAGAATTACAACGGTGCCTCGCAGGGCACGCTCTCCCCCGTGGCATCGTCGGCTGCGGAGGAAGCGCCAAGTGGCGCGGAACCGGCTGAAGACCGGTCGCGGCAGACCAGACGATCGACTCCGTCTTCTACGGCATCACGGATCCATGCCGCCTCAGAGCCGGAAGGAGACTGGATCGAAGGGCCAGCCGAAGGGTGCTGGGAAAACCAAAGCTGCGGCGCCCTTGCTGTCAGCTGTGCGGTTCGTGCCACCGGCGAGTGTGGTTTCGGCCCTCCAAGCACGTGCTGGCAGGGCTCAAAATGCTGTGCTAGCTGCCGAAGAACAACATGCTGGCAAGCGTACCTTGGCACAGGAAGCCAACTGGCTGGCGACGCAAGTTGCCAAAACTACCAAGAGACTGGAAGCAGACCTTCGTGCGAAGCAGGACTTGGGCGAAGCGGCTCTCCAATGGCACTCCCAGCTCGCAGAGCACCTATCCACCAATTATGCGGAGGTGGAGCGCTTGGCGGGACAATTGGATGCGGATGTCAAAGAAGCCCTGAAAATACTAACGCCTTTGGTCTCCACTACGACCTCGGATGCCACCCAGGTTCTGCTGCACAAAGGTGCACAGAATGCAGGGCCTATCTGGCCACCCCAAGTGACTGGCTTGCTCGAGATGGCGGCCAACGCTCTTCGGGCTGTGGCTGCACTGGATCCACTGGGACACAACCGCGCTCCGGCAGTTGGCGGTGGGGTGCCTTCAGTCCCGACTCAGACGCAGGGGATTGGGGGCCACCATGCCAGACGACAACCACCAGGTCTCGACGGGGGCATTTTCCCTGGCGCTATGCTGACCTCGGGTTCCCCAACGATGGTAACAGAAAGTCACAGAGCCCAGCCTCCTCCTGTCTCTGGGAATCGTTTTAAGCACGCAAGATCACGGGCCACTGGCTGGAACGCCGGAGGCTGTGCCATGGCCGCAGGAAAGCACCGGCAGAACCCCCACCCGTCCCTCACGCCCAACCTCGTCCTGGATGGCACCTGCCCATTCTGCACCGGTGGAGCTGGATGGATCCGATGGTTTCAGCGAGCCAATGTCCTTTCTTGGGGGAGAGGAGATGGAAGCCCCCCTTTCAGCGGTCGAGGAAGACTGGCAGCAATGGCAACTGAGTTGGATCACGGCATGGAATACGTCGGTGGGGCAACTTATGGACATGTGTGGAGCTGCTGCCACTGCGGCTCAAAGCAATCCGGTGTTGCAGGAGGTGCTTCCCGAGCCACCGCACATGGACACCGAAGAGGTCCGCAACCAATGTCAGAGCACGCTGCGGAGCTTGCAGCAACACCCCTGGGCATGCGGACCAGAGATTGCGACTGTGGTAGAGGACCTGATGCGCTGCTACTCGTGCCTAAAAAGCTGTCCAGCCGCTGTTCCGGACTGTCCCCAAGCTGTGCTCCTCCTAGGCCACATTCTTCATGCTGCGGTTCAGGACGTCATGTCATACACGCCACAATGCACAGAAGAATGGTTGTTCCCACAGCTGGTTCTCGGGAAGCACCCCGACTTAGCGGCACGCCTGGGTGCCAGCACCCCAGCCCTTCCGCATCACGCCCTGCTGCAAACGTGCGCCTGTCCCTTCTCGCCTGCATAGTGTGCATTCTTGCGGGTACTACCTCAACAGCCAGAGGCCTTGGACCACCCTCAGGACGAGGCACCGGCACCTTCGTTAGTGTCAGAACTCTCTGGTTTATAGGACATTGCCTTGGTTGCGGAGGTTGCATTGCCGTTCAAGGCACGGAATTTCTCTTGGCGGCACTGTCTGCTGGAGTCCTCTTGGGTTGCGTGTGGACTACCCTTGCCGATCCACCCCATTTCAAGCCCCTTGGTCAGATGGCATACGACTTGCCCAGTGAGCACCAGGTCCTAGGTCTGCTTTTAGCTGCCATGGGATGTGGGCTGGCCCTTGCACCCTGCCTCTTGATGGTTGTGGTAGCCTGGCTCCCGATAGGAGTTTTCCTCCTAGGCCTCCTTTCACCTGCCCTGCCGCCCCAACATACACGGCGAGAGCCTTGGTGCAAGAATAAGAGAACGAGGGAGACTGCGGTAAAACAGATGAAGGGGTGCTTCTTTCTCTGTCTGCTGTTCTCACCGGTTGGAGCATCAGGTCTGCCTAAAATCCATAATCCTGAACACGTCAGACAGGAGGAGGGCGTTGTATCGATGCCCGACAACAATGAGGCCGATGACTCTTTCATGATGCAGGTAGCGGGCCAGGCCCATTTCAACAGAATTCCGGCTTGGTCCCTCAGTCGAGTCCCACGCATTCGAATACGGCGTGAGCTGCACCCTTTGGAAGAGGTCGGTGCCCGGCCTCTAGCGATGCAGGAATTGTGCACGGCAACCTATACACGGAAGCTTGCCGTGTTCCATGGGGGAGTGGTTGAAGGCCCCGAGCCTATCCTCTTCAGAGTTGACAGCCGCCTTTTCCGACCCGCACTTGATGAAGCCATTGTGCAGGCCCTCGGCATCTCAGCAGATGCAGTCGACGTGTTGATGCTGGCCTCGCCGTTTGACTCTGTCACTCGCGAGCAGTATGTACTCCGGCCCCGCGCCTTCCCTTGGTATGCGCAAGCCGTTCCTGTCCTGGTGCGAGGCGAGCTTGACAGCTTCCATGTGCTACAAGCAGCAAGGGATGAACAGTGCCACGATCTCGTCGCAGCGGCAGCGCTGCTCACTCAGATGCAGTCCATCCCGGAAGCTGAGCAGTGTCAGTGCGTGGAGGGTACTTTTGTGGCCGATTCCCAACCTCTCTTGCAGCCACGTTGTGACGCGATTGTTTGGACGCCGATTGCGCTCAAACAGCGGCTGAGTGAAGCCAGTGCCCACTCCCCTTATGCGGACATGCACAGCAATCAGGGCCCCCCCAGCCAGACCCTCCTGTCCTGCGTTATCATCACTGCTAATGGTATCATACATGCACTCACGCCGGCCTTTGCTCCTGATAGCGAGACCTTCCGCTTCCTGCGTGGCGAATTCCCGGAGCTCGCTTCCCTGACTATGCGCCGCATGCGGTATGCGCTTACTGACCTGCCGCCGACGCAGTTCCTAGCCTTCCGCCGTGAGGAACTCGGAAGGCATTCCTTGGTAGTTGACCTCCGTGCATTGGATCTTGGACTGCTTACTCTCACAGTACCCAGATACATATCGTGCAGCCAAATCCTCGATGTCACTGCGAGAGACCATGCTCGCATCCTGGACACGGCAGCCATGCATGAACATGTGATGTCTGGAGATTATATCTGTTTGCTCCATGATCAAGCCGTCGGGCCTGATGTCATGCTTGACGTGGCTGGCTTTGATCTGCTACGAGCCTATCGACACACACTAGTCGAGGTGCCCATTGGGAGTGACTCTGAAAATGCTGCCTCGCGGGGAGCCTCCTTGGCAAAAGCCCTACTCATTGCAGCAGCGCCGCTACGGGGACCTGTCGGCTCTATGTGCCTACTGCTTGTGGTAGGTGCCAGCCAAGCACTTGCAGGACGCGCTGCTAGTGCCCCACCACATCGCAGTGGACGGTTACAGCGGGTGCCAGCTCCCCCCTGCAACCTGCCCAACAAGGCCTCGCAGGCCACCCATGCGGCAATTCAGCGAGAGCTGCTGGCCTCTGGCAAGCTTCTCACGCCCGTTATCAGTCCTAGCCCCCTCGGCAATGACGACCCACGTGAAGTCACATTCAAGCTGTGGCACCCTGGGAGGGTCCTTACCCGGTGCTACCCGGCGCAATGGCCGTGGTTTGATGTGCACGCTGACCTCCTTGAGACTGTATCCGCCCTAGGCAGGTATGTCGTCCTGCCTGCTGCCGCGACACCGGACCATAGAGCTGTGCATATGGTCGCTATCTCCAGTGCAGACACGCATAGCACCATTCTGGTGGCACGGGCAGGATCGTGGAAATGCCTCGATGTTGACTGGCGCAATCCTGCAGCTGATATTCATGCATGGGTGGAAAGCTTGGATGGTACCCATTCCTATCGCATTGACTGTGCGCACCGGGGACGCATGCGGCATGGCGATGTCTGCGTGGTTGTTGATACCTTTCAATCAGCTTCACCCACACTTCTGGATATTAGCACTCTCTCTCTGACGATGCCAGTAGGGTGCTCTTGGACGCGCACTATAGGCAGGCAGGTCTTTCCCTTGCTGCAAGCCGGCCAACCACATCTTTGGCTGCCACGCGTGCAAGGCGTGACAGCACGTGACACTGCCATGGATATGCTGCACACTCTTCGGTCGCCAAACCCCGAAACTACCCATCTGCTCGATGTGCCGCCATATCTTTTAGGCCTTCCGGGTCCTATTCTTCTCGCGGCCCCTAGAGGTGGGATGTGCACCCTTGTCTGGTTGCATGACTGTCACGAATGTGTTCCACACGGTGTGGCATTCGCCGTGGAAGGGGTGTTCCCAAGCCGCGCTGACCTTCTCTACGCGCTGCGTGAGCTACCGGGAGCCGCGGCTGCAATATGGCTCCGGGCAACGGAAATGTTTCTCCTTTGGGGGCCCTCCGAATCCTTGCACTCTGCCGATAATGAGGCTGTTGTAGCTGAGATTGTGACAGCTAGCGTTGACATGCGACTGCTGCTGTCGCATAGCCGCACAGACTCCCTCTCTTCTGCGCCACACATGGGAGCGCAGGGGATGGCATCCATGCCGGGTCCCCAGGAAGCCAGGAGTAGTCAGATTTCTTCCCTGGATTCCTCGCTCGCTGACCCATGCATCCCGACCCTGGGTATCCCCGACGAAGGCACCTTGCATGTTGTGTACTGTGGTGCGATCCAGACCAGCTGTGTGGTACCCTGTCCTAGCCGGAGGATGCCATGGGCTCTCATCATTGGAGATGAAATTAGGACGGCCTGTACTGATCAAACCTCCTGGGCTGAGGTAGCCACCGTAGCAGATCTCTCAGTCTTGGACTTGCAAGGGGTGGCCGTTGTCCTTGATGGGTTCCGCTGGATGTGGCCAGAACCCATTACTCATCTTGGGCACGCCTGCGGCACGCTTCTCCGGCGCACTCCGAACAAGGATTCCCGCTGTTATGTGGAGAGTGAGCACACTCTTCCGCCCTCACCGCTGCAAGCAAGGAGCTCATGTGGTGGCATGAGGCTTGCTAAGTGGGCTCAACTAGTTGCTTGGACTGCTAGTGCACCTTGCACCGGCCGTTGGCTACCTATTGCACTTCTTGTCAACGCTGCTATGGCCATGGTAGTGCCAGTCGACCCTACTGCTGCACGTCCGCCTCTCATGTGTGTCCCTCCTCCTGGGTTCCTCCTTTTCGTTGATGTGCTTAACTGCTTCCTCCAGCACCCACCGGTAGAGGGTACCCTCTTGCGGATATGGCGCCCCTGTAGGGGTCCGGCCGTTTACCAGTTCCGACAACAAGTTGACCTTGACAATCTGAGTACCTGGTTGCGTGAGCAGGGATGCCGGCCTACCCGTGATGTGGTCCACCTCGCGCATGACTCTGGCCCAGATGCCATTGACTTGCTTTGCACCCCGCCGGCCTCTGGAGCTTGGTGGATATTGCGAGATGGCAGTCACCGTGAGCTGCTCAGACCCGTCTGTCAGCTGCCGGACATCTCGGAACAATTGGTCACGATTGATGAAGGAGGTCAGGCACATCGTCTGATTTGCGGAGGTCAGGCCGACCTCCGGCCAGAGCTTCTCCCGGGTAAGCGGGCAGCGATTGGACGCAGCGTCCCTAACTGGTATGGCGCCTTAGCTGGCACTGGACTGATGATGTTTTCGACGTCTGCTTGCTGGCGCTTGGCGCCGGTCATGCTGGCCACTATCATAGTCGTGCAGCCTGTGGGCGGGCAGACTATTCCAGCCAGTCATCCCCGCAGAGTCTGGACCTTCGGACTGCCTGAGCCTGTGGACCTTCCGACGACAGCACGGACGGTCACAGATGCTCGTCTAGTTCTTGTTCGGGCCCATCTCCCTAGGCAGCTTGATAATGATGGGAAGCTTCTGGAAGTCTCCCCCCCCCTGATACAAGGGGTTCAGCACTGGCTATATGTGCCTAGGACAAGAGTGGGGACATACACCTACTTGCTCATGCAGTGGCATAGGCAGGCGGCAGTCTTCGAGAGTCGGTCTAACCCATTGGACTGGGATGCCCTGTTCCAGTGGGCCACATCTGTCTTCACCCTAGAACAGCCGCTTGCACAAAAGTTTGTCCTGGTCCTCGACAGACAGATTTTTCGTTTCGGCACCATCGTGAGTGGTCTCCGACACGGACAGCTTCTGGCAATTGGGGAGCATACACCATCGCGCAGCCCGATGCGCTACCTCAATCCCTGGGGTGAAGAAGAAGAACTGCCTGAGATTGTCCGCAGTGACTGGGGAGACACTCTCCTCACTGGGCCCGGTGGCCAGATTTCTCTGCGCCCGGAAGGACCGGCTTTCCTGACGGCCACGGCGGGACGAAGTGAGGCTACATCCCCGGCAGTCGCACACAGCTCTTGTCAAACTCCCCTCTCGCTGCCCCCTAATAACACCTCTCTTCTCGCTTGGGAGGCGGCTACCCACCAGCTTGGGGAAGTTCTACGACTGCTGCGACAGCGGACCCAGGGCTACGCATTCCACCCTCAATGTAGCGCAGAGAGCGGAGTGCCTGTCAGCACGACAACCCTGGGCATCTCTCCACAAGGCCCGGTCACCCTGCCAGACGGGGCTGAACATGGAAGCAGCGCTCGGTCGGAACCTCAGGCCTCTGCAGGGGATCGTACCCCGCTACTTCTCATTGGTGCACCGGCGTGGCCTTTGGGTGATGCTTCTTCTCGGTAACCTCCTGATCTGTGGGGTAGAAGCGCCGCCGGCACCTGTCGGAGTAGAACAGGCTCTCGTTAGTGCTACAGGAGCATCGATTCCAGGGGGGGGGCATACCGAACACGCCCATTGCAATGTCACGCTACCGCTGAACGGCAATACCCTGTCATGGTCCGTGAGGGATGCCTCCCCAGAGCAGCACGGAGCCCTGCAGGCTCAGCTCAGTACTGTGTGGCAGGCTCGAGCTGGAGGCAGACGCGTCGAGGAATCACCCTCCTGGCCGAGGACTGCAGGGAAGTTCCTCATTCACTCCCCGGCTGTGCCAAGGCAGCCGCTAACAGGTCGGTTTCTGCTCACCGAAGATTGTCTCAATGAGCTATATGACATCTCCGAAATTTGGAGAAGACAAGCCCAGGTCGATGCTGTCATACCGCTGTCACCACAGCCCACCCGAAGCGCCATCCACCTGACTACCTGTGAGCCGGAGTCCGACCGAGCGTCTGTTGTGCTATGGTGGGATGGGATGTTGTGGCCAAGGAAGCTCCCCAGACAATGCCCCGCTGAATGGCTACGCAACTACTGCATCCTTGGTACGGTGGGCCTCATCCCGCCCCCTGTGGGCGTTCAGGCTCAACCCACTGTGCCTTTCAGAGACGGAGACTGCGTCCCCTTTTGGGTCTGTCCACAGGCTCAGCTTGAAGACATTGAGATCTCCCTAGCTGGCTGTCCCCGGAGCCTAAGGCTTTCTTGGGTTCTCCAGCTACTTCTAGCTTGCCCACGAGGCTACCTTTGTGCCTTGTTCATTCTTGCGGTGGGGCTACCTGGCCCTGCCGGGGCGATGATGACCAGTCAAAACCTAGCTCCAGAACACGTCCCCCACATGTCTTGTTGGCGACACGGCAATACCAGGGACCTGGATAAAGCCCGCGGGGGCTTTCCGAATCACAGAGCACTCTCCATGGAAATTTTAAGGACGCAGGCGCCAAGCGCTGCCACACATCTGGTATGGCGACGCAACAGCCTGGCCATGTGCCTACGCATGTGTTCATGCACCCCGCCTGCTGTGGCGGAGATGGCCCTTCTGGCCGGGCTGCCTTCTTCTTGCCATAGCTCTGTTGTGTTGGATGGGGCGCCACCTGACATTGAAGCTGTCCATTGGAAATTAGTCCCAGAAACTGATGCCTCACCTTCACGGCACTTGAGCCGGTGGCTGTTCAGCATTGCCTTGGGGGTCTCATCGGGTTGGAGGGTCTCCCTCCTTTCAAGTGTGATCGTCATGCACTTAACCCCTACACTAGTCAGGCCCATGACGCTTCGCCAGGCCGCGGAACCTGTTCGGGTAGGGGCATTTCCGTGGCATGTGGCCATCCCTGCGCGGACGGTTAGCAGTCTCTCTGAGACGGGGCCCATCCTGGTGCACCTGCTCAGCCCCTTTCGGGGCATGGGGGACACGCACGAAATTAGCCGAAGCTGCGACTGGTCATGGCTAGTGCGCCTCTTATATGCTGAGGAACCTAGATGGGGGCACCAACTAGTGCCAGTTTGGCCCAACACTGTCGCCAACACCTTGACCCTCGTCCCGGTTCCACCGGACAACTCCTTGGTTTGTGTGGTTGTGGTGGCGTCAACATGGAGGCTGAGCCTGTGCATCCCGCAAGTTGCTCGGCTGGAGTGGGTGCAGGAAGCTATAAGTCACCGAGCACCGCAGGCCTTTGGGCAGCTCTTTCCACCCCCGCCTCTCGAGGCGCTGCTTGAGCCAATGCCATCCTCTGAACTAGAGAGCGAGGTGCAGGCTACACTCCACATGCGTAGCGGTGACGTTTTCTACGCCTCTCTCCTGGGACAAGCAGGCTCCGCCCGAAGAGGGGGGGAGGTCACGGTGGAATCCCTCGCCTCCCTCAGACATGACACTCTTTGGCAACGGTTCTTAGTCATACCCTTCACCTTTGAATGCACCATATGGCAGCCCGGAAACAGTCCGAGTGTCATCGAGGTCCCAGCTGGGTCGAGATGGTTGCCGCACTCCCAGACCTTCGACAGCTTCCCGGAGTTGGGGGCTAGAGGCCAATGGGTCATCGCTCCTTGGGCATGGGGTCAAGGCATACATCTGTGCCTGCGCTGCCGTGACGCCTTCCATGCACACATACTGATACACTGCGCTAGCAACAATCTGTGCGTCCGGACCCCCACCTGTGCGGATCGTGCGTACGTACAACACATCTTCACTGGGGCGGGAGGCCGTGGCGCTTGGACCGTCGCTGGCAGCTCCCCCCACCCCGCAACACAACTTACTGACCCGGTTCATCTTAGGGATGGAGATGTCCTGCGAGAGGGTTGTGCCGTAAGGGCACTGCCCTCGGCCCGCTCCAGTGGACGTCGCAGCCTAACCCTAAGCATAGGGCTGTACCTTCTAATCTCAGGAGGGTGGGGACATCGGCCAGTTGGGCAGGGCCAGGAAATAGTGCTTCTCTTGCCCCTTCTATGGGTTTCCCCAGCCATGGAACTTGAATGTAGCTCTAGCTCCAGTGAGTCAGGACAGCCTCCCGCCAGGCGGTCAAGGTCGCCCTCCAGGAGCGGTGCCTACAAAACACTGAAGCCACGGGTCGTTGAGGTCGGCTTGGTCCATCACCCAACCTCGCCTAGATGGCGTCCTGCCGAACACACGGTCAACTTGGGCGGCTTTCCATGGATCCAAACACTGTGCCCCGTTATGGGGGCGGCGGCTCCTTTGCGGCCACATCCGCATATGCCACAGCAGGACATCTACCAACTGGTGCGAGCCACCATGCAGGACTGGCCGGAACCTCTTGTCCCTGTCTGGCCAGCACTGAGCATGGGAGCTCTACATCTCGTACCCTGCCCCCCGCCCCCCCTTCTGTGCGTTGCGGTCGTCAAAGGCGGAGAGGTGCAAGCGCGATTACTGTTGCGGGATATGCCATGCCGACTAGTTCCTGACGCCCTCGGGATCGGTACGGACTATGCGGGGCCCCTCACAGCCGCGCCTTCCTTTCTTTCTTCTTCCAACACCCGTCTCCGACATGGAGACCTCATTTGTGCGAGGCCAATGGCTAACTATCGGGTCCCTCCAGCCATGCCCATACATCTAACGCCATCCCAGGCCCGCCACCACGCTCTCTGGCAGCTCCCATTTGTCATTTCGCAAACTGGGCGAGTCACCATGTGGCGCCCAGGAGCACCGGCGCGCACCGTGGACACACCTGTTGGGTTCACGTGGAAGCCTGCTGCCTGTTGCTTCGCGGGCGACTGGGTAGGACAAGGGGAGCAATGGGCACCTGTGCCATGGATCCCCGCACCTGGGCTTCATCTGTGTTTTGCGTAGCCCGAGCCATCTCTATGCTCATGTTATCTTCTGGGGTGCTAGCCCAATCTGCCAGAGGGTTTCAGTCCGGGCCATGGACACCCTCGACAACTCCCATCTGGCGCGCGGGGTCGCAGGGTTGGCTCCGTCTGAAATCTCACTCCGGGATGGCGATATCATCGAGCCCTCCGTTCCGTACGCGGGGCAGTCGACTACGGAGTTGCAAGCCCGACCTTTCTGGCTGACTCTGCTTCTTGGTAGGTGGGTTTTATGCCGTGCTACTGGTGCGCCTTCCGGGTGGATCGGCATTGCTGCTGTCCTCTACGTCCTCACGCAATGCCAAGCTGGGGATGTGCCCCATGGCAAGCTTCAGATCACTGTCCCTTCCGAAGCACAGTGGAGAGGGCAAGGCTACAGGGCTAACCTCTCGGCTGCGGGCCTTGTAGGACCGCTAAGCCGATGCCAAAGTTCCACCCCATACGCCTATTGGGATGCCAGGCCGATTTTCACGCAATGCTGGAGCTGTTACCTCTGCCCTCGCGGAGCACCGGAACTGGTTTGGCGCCAGAGCGAAGATCGGATCTGGGAGGCGGACCTTACACCCGTCGGGCAACTACAGGAGTTCCTTTATGAATACTGGATGGCTGAGGACCTGCCACTGGACCTCCCTAGTGCGGTCCGCCCTCACCTGCGGGCTGCGTGGGATGCATACCCGAAATGGACCCATGGTGTCCCGGATCAGCTCCTTCTGGCCACGGATGGGTCGGGGGCCGGTTCTGGGGCCTGGGCTTTCACCGCGTGGGCCGCTTTCCGTGGTTCCTGGTTCAGAGTCGGCTGGGAACATGGCAAGTTGATGGGTGGATGCCAACCGGGCTGCTTGGGGAGGTGTGCCCTCGCGGGTTGTGGCTGCAGTCGACAACCAGGCCGCCCTCATGGTGGCTGCAGGCCATGCAACTGCCTCCTCCGTATGGGCAAAAGATGCCAGAGTGGCCTGGCAGGCCCTTCAATCACGGGTTAGCACCGACCTCGTACATGTGCCAGGTCACGCGGGGTATATCGTCAATGAGCTGGCTGATAGCTTGGCTGGCCTAGCCGCGGCTGGTGGACCTAGTGGACCGGATAGGGGCAGAGAGCCCCCCCAGTTTTCGGATCACTGGGTGAAACACGCCCAGCACCTGTGGCTTGTGCCATATGGGACACTACTTACCAACACTTGCCTCGTTCTTCGTGTCGTGGTTGCGCCTGACCCGCCGCCCAACTCGGGCATCCCAGACACACCAGGCGAGCCGGATGTAAGTGAGACGGGGTCCCCCTCGCCGGTTACAATCTTCTCCCGCGTCATTCAGGCGAATGTCCAAACCTTGAAGGATGTCGTCCCGCATTTCTTCAATAAAGCCGGCACAGGACAACGACGGGCCTACTTGGTCAAGCAGTTAGACCATCTGAAGGTCGACGTCGCCACTCTCCAAGAATGCCGCTCTCGTGCAGGGAGGTGGATGTCCGGCAACTTCCCATCCAATCAATGCGGTTACCTGTGCCTATCTGCATTCTGTCGGCACATGCGCCACATGCAGATCGCCCCCGTTCCGAAATTGTGGCCTTCTGGGGTGACTTGCGGACACGCTTGGCTAGATTGCCCCCTACGGCAGCCATTTGGCTGGGTCTTGATGCAAATGCGGACTTTGCAGTTGCTGATACGAATGGCCACAACATTGGCACCTTGGTTTCCGTTCATGAGCCTAGAGTTGGGGATGACAAACTTGCTCACATTTGTCGAGAAGCGTGCCTGGTCGCAGTGTCTACCTTCTCACATATACATCAAGGGCACACCTGGACGTGGCAGCACTCCAGCGGGCTGCGCAAACGCCTGGATCACATCCTGATTTCCGAAGAAGCTTGGAACATCTCCATGACGCGACCGTTTCCGGACTTCGATGTGCTCCTAGGCCCACGTGACCACATGCCACTTATGGCGGAGGGGACCTTGACCCTCGCGGCGCCTACAGTCGAGCGGGCGCCTCGGCTGTGCACACCCACAGAATGCGCTCGAATGGCTCCAGCCCTGTGGGGCTCGGTTGGATCATGGACGGAGACACTATCCCTGCCCCCTCAAGTTCAAGTCGAGACATTTGTTGCGAGATATCAGGCTCTCTGCCGACAATTGCCTCGCAGACCCCGAGCGCATCCCAAGCAACCCTATCTCAGTGAGGAGGCTTGGCGACTCCTGTGCTCCCTCAAGCAGCTGAGACAGGACAAGGCCCAGGCCAAGGCCCGAGCTCGGCTAGCATGGCTGAGACAATGTTGGCAGGCGTGGAAGGGTAGACGCCGACAGCTTCGACGCCTCGAAACATGGCGTCAAGTGGCGCTCCTCTCGAGACGCGAGGCGGGCATGTGCCGGCGCCTGCACCGTCTGGGGCAACGCGATAAAACAGTTCACTTGCACTCCCTCTTGTCTGGCGCTATTTCGGCATGGCACGTCCATGGCCGGGTGGATCATGCCCTGATGCATCTCAAATGGGCTTCCAGGCGTGCAGCGGAACGCAGGAAGGTGCACTCCGCTGGTGGCTACAACATCCAAGCCGAGTTACGCGAACAGTTCAGGGAGCAGGAGCAGGGACGAGTGGTGACCCCTCAGCAGCTTGATGACTTCCACTTGGCGTGGCAGGAAAAAGCCAGGATGCCCCTGCCCTGAGGCTTTGCCGTCGCTACTGGAAGTGGAGCATCTCTGCCGACGACAGCGCCCTACTAAAGCTCCAGGGCCGGATGGCATTAGAAACGGGGTATGGTCTCACCAACCCGCCCTTGCCAGCCGCTGGCTTTGGCAACTGCACGCGAAGATTACTTTGCGAGGGAAGGAGCCATCTGGCTTCAAGCACGCTCTTGCGTGCGCCCTTTACAAGAAAGGGCCGGCAGCGATCCCCAGCAATTATCGCTCCATTGTTCTCCTTAACGGCGTGGCGAAAATTTGGCATGGCCACATCCGCAACACAATAGGCCGGAAGGTGGTCAACGCCTATCAGCCGCTCCAGCTCGGAGGACGCCCTGGCATGCATGTGGGATATGCTCTCACTGCCTACCGAGCTGCAGCAGGCCTTACCCTGGCAGCCCAGCACTCCTTGATTGCTCTTTTCGTGGACGTGCAGGCCGCTTTCTATGAGGTTGACCGGGAGCTCCTTTTCGGGGATTCGCGACAACTGCAGCCGCGTGTTGACCAAATCCTTCCCTGGGCCCAACATCTCTTGGACGGTGGCGCCCTTGGGCAGTTGGGGTTGGATGCCGCTGACCGGGCGCTGCTGCAAGACTGTGTCAGCGGCTCCAGTTGGCTGCTGCGTGGAGATAGATTGCCGGTCTTGGCCTCACGGGGCAGCCGTCCGGGCGATGGATTGGCTGACGTCCTCTTCGGAGCGATCATGACCTGCATCATTGCCTGTCTCAGCAATGAGTTGGGGAAACATGGCGTTGCTCACCACAACCTCGCGGTTGCCTGTGCTGATGAGGTAGAGGAGCCATGCCCCATTGCATGGGCAGATGACCTCGTCTTGCTCGCTGATGTGCCAGAGGCGGGGCTCCTGCCCTCGACCTTGCGATGCATGGGCAGCATTACGCTTGAGGTCTTTCAACAGTTCCGACTCCGGGTCAATGTGTCGGCTGGGAAGACGGAGTTCCTCATAGATCCTCGTGGCGCTGGCGCCACGGCCGTGCGAGGAGAGCTGCTGCAAGGGGATGCCATCGTCCAATTGGATGCTAAAGCCATAAGGATTGCTCCCGAATACAAATATCTTGGTGTACCGCAGTTGCCCCGAGACAATGGCAGGCGAGATATTGAGCAAGCCATTGGCCGTGGCAGGGGAGCTGAAGTCGCTGCTGGGCCGTTGCTCACCAGGTCGCGCCTTCCATGGAGAATCAGGGAAGGATGGATTGCAGGCCGAATCCTACCGGCCACTTACGCTTGCCTGGCCACTTCCCTTGCGCCAGGTCGCAACAGCCTCAAACCGATGGAAAGTTTCCTCCATCGTATTAGGAGGAAAGTGTGGCAAACCTGGCAGGAGGGGCACCACGCATGCCAGAAAGCCCTGGAGGTGCTTGTGCCTGTGACTTCGCCAACAGAGGCCCTTCTTGTGGCGAGATGCAGACTGGTCGTGCAGCTATGTGTGTCTGCTCCTGAACGAGTGTGGGACATGTTCGAGGCCGCCCTGATGCGGGATGTGCCCTGGGCGCGCGACCTGCTGTACGCGACCAGGCAGGTCTGGCGCAGCACATACATCCCTGGTGAGCTCATCACGGGCGGCTTCCGCCAAGCAGTTCGCACACATTCTCGCGCTCTTCTCAAGGCCTGCAAACGGGTCAGTCAGCATGGCACCCTACTGCGTGCCCTAAAGGCACACTGGGCCACGAACAAGGAGAGCCTTGCTCACTCGCAACCGCTGGTGGAGGCCCGGGCACGACCGCCTCCGGCGTGGAAATGCCATGTTTGTCCGGAAACTCGGCCCACGAAGCATGCCTTGTCTGTGCATTTGCACCGCACGCATGGAGTGGTGTCGGAGAGCATGTCCTTCATCGTCGACACCGTCTGCCGCTGGTGCTTGCGCGACTGTCACTCCACTGCACGTCTGAGGTACCACATCGAACACACCCCACGGTGCAGATGTGGGCTTCGTCACGTGGTCGGGCCAATCTATGTGGCGGGCACAGCCACGAAGCGAGTGGGGGCGGCGGGCCACCTCAGAGTCCCACCACTACAGACTGTGGGTCCTCTTCTGCCGACCCCCCTTCATCGTCAGGCGGCTGATGAAGACCGCTATGCCACGGAGGCTGAACTCCAGGCCGAGTTACAGCGCTGGGTTGAGCTTGAGGCTGCTGCCGGAGACACTGTACCTCAGGTTCCTGCGCCCGCGGTGGCCGAACATTTCTCCCAATCAGCCCCGTGTCCTGCAGTGGCCCGGGCCCCAGTAGAGGCTACTGCTGCTGGCTGGAAGGAATGGCGCTCAATTACGGATGATATGGCGGCTCCGTCACCCTTGTGGTCCGGGTTGCAGGGACATCGACTCTGGAGGCTGTCCTTTTCGCTGGCCTCCTTCCTGCCCCTCTGGGCCATGTGTGCCCACATGGAGTGGTGGTCAAGGCCGTTCGTGGAAGCCGCCCGCACACTACGTATGGAGGCCCAGGGGACGCCGCCTACTTCTTCTGAAGGGCACATCCGTCAAGGTGCCTCACGGGATTCCTGTACGGAGTTCCGGCAGCGTCTGCTGAGGGCTACCAACACTATTTTCCTTTTGGTTGCCTCCTTGCGCGACACTGGAGCCTTGTGGTGGTGTGGACATCTCTCTCAGGCGATACGCACTGTCTTTGCCGCAGTCGACAAGCGAGTGGTGCTGCACGACGTCCGCTGGGAAGGTCGCAGCTTTGTTCTGGCCTCTCTGAGGCTTGACGCCGTGGCTGCCTTCCATTCCGAGCTGAGACGTGGCCTTTTGGCTTCCCATGCCAAAACTGTACAGATGGCCGCCTTGCACCAGTCGCTGCCGTCTCCCTGAGGGAGCGAGCTCTCGACTTTGTGCTTGTTGCGTTTTCGTAGGTTCTGTTTCTTAGTATTCGGGCTGCGACGTCATAGCGATGTCGTTTTTGGCCAGCGCGGGTACCTGCTCACCGGACCCTGATGCCTCGGAAGGAAGGAAGGTTTATAGGATATATAGGGGCTTGTAGGGTTTCTAGGGTTTCTAGGATTTAAAGGGTTTGTAGGGTTGACAGGGTTTACTGTACAGGGTTTCTAGGGAGGGTTTAGAGGGTTTATAGGGTTTGGGGTTTTTTCGGTTTGGATGGTTTTGGCCTAGGCCCAGCAACAACCTTGAAGACAAAACCCTAAACCTTATTATAGTGTTCTTAAGGGGGGGGGGGGGGGGGGGTTCAAGGGGGTATGTAACCCAAGGCTCCCGAATACTCCACACTACTCCCTAAGGCTTCCGAAGCTTCCCAAAGGTTCCCCCGGTACCTACCCCCTCCCTGAAGGACCCTCTAACTTCAGGTTTCGGGCTTAGGGTTTAGGGTTCACATGGCAGGCGAAGCCCCCAAGCCCCCAAAAAACATGTAGAACCACCCAAAAAAAGCCCAAGAAAAACAAACTTAAACCCCCCAGCCCCCCAGGACCTAGAAACCACCCCGAAGTTGAAACACCTTGAGCCCCTAAACCCTGAACCCTACACCCTGGACCCTAAACCCTAAACCCGAAACCCTAAACCCCAAACCCGAAACCCTAACCCTAAACCCTAAACCCAAATCCCTCCAAGGGGCCGTGGCCCACATGATGTCAGACGGAGCAGGAGGCCAGCTTTAGAGCTCAAACTTGAGCCAATCGTGCATCGGTACGGTGCAAACCTTCGACACAAAGAGCCTCGAACCATTAAGGAGGCAAGATGAGAGTCAGAGGCTAGGAGAGAGAGAAACTCAACTGAGCGAGAAGAGAGATCAAATATTCACAATGCGAAGGAACCAGACACACGGGAAGGAATGGTGCAACAGCAGAAAGCAAGACATGAGTTAGAAAAGTCAAGAAGAAGAGAACCCGAACCAACAAACAAACCTGCCAGTCGCAAAGTGAGGGGTGGGTGCCCTAAACCCTAAACCCTAAACCCCAAACCCTAAACCCTAAACCCTAAACCCTGTTCGACACGCTCCCAGGGAGTGGGGGGGGGCGGGTTAAGGCTCAGTGTAGAGAGATCTTGCAGGGTTGCCCTTCACGCAGAGAAGCCGAGGATGTCAGACCCAATGCGTCCCGGGTGGAACCAACATGAAGTTGTTCAAGGGGGTTTAGGGTTTAGGGTTTAGGGTTTAGGGTTTAGGGTTTAGGGTTTAGGGTTTAGGGTGGGATGAAACCCAGGTTGCCGTGTCCGAACTCCCGTACCTGCATGCACGTTGGGCTCAGATGCTCAGGATTCATGGGCTTTGGGGAAGTCCAAGCATTCACCACGACACAGTTGCCCCACCCTCATGCGCGCATGGAAGCCGCGAGCTTGAGCACTAGATGATTACGTTTCAAATGGCAAGTCTGAAGCGCATACAGCTGAGACACGTTCCTCCTCAACCCCTCGCCAAGGCTCGCGGAACACTTGGGAAGCCCAAATTGCGAACTCAAAGCTCCCAGCCTCAAACGGTGACAAAAGCGGCATCATGGGCCCCCCGAACACCCGCGGAGAACACCCCGAAACACATTCCCCCCAACAGCCCCTGAAGCCTAAATCCCCATCCCGGCCATGACCAAGGGCCCCAGTGACCGATGCTGCTGCTGCCCCTCCTGGAGACTTCGCGTGGAAACAGCTCCGGGGAGACTCTAAGGGCTTGTTAGGACCACTGAACCGGTGAAGCTGGGGAAGTGGATCCTACCAGCTGGGGTCCTTCAAGGAGTCGTGTGTTTCACATGCGAAAAAGAAGCTGCGCCCAACGAAGAAAGTGCACAGAAGTCCAAAGTTCAGTCGAAGATGGCAGCCCCAACTTCCCGCACATGGTCGTGGGTGAACTCTAACGCCGGTTTGGGGGCAAGCCTGGCAGTTTTTGCTTGGGGGCCTGCTCGAACAGCCAAAACATTGCCCATACTTGGGATGTTTCGGTGCTCTCCTCTTTCACTCTTCGGTCTGTTAGGAGCCTTTGCCGGACAAAGGCCAGGAAGAGGCGGCAGGAAGAGGTTAGCATCAGCACAGGGTGCACAAAGCAGCCGTGCAAGGGGGCTTGCATCGTACGTCAGGCATTTGGAGGCATAGAGCAGTGTGAGCCATCCGGATGGGGGGAAACCAACAGGTGTTGACCCACACCATGGGGGATTCGGTACATCATTTGGTGCCATTGCCTGGCGTGTCGTTAATTGGCGTTGCACGGGGAGGGAGCCCAGCTCCCGAAACCAAAGCCTGTTGCGCGTGAGGTGCCGGGTTTAGGGTTGAGGGTTTACAGTTTAGTGTTGTAGGTTGTAGGGTTTTAGGGTTTCGCGGCCCTTCTCAAAACCAAGAACCCCAAACCCCCCTGACTTATATATGGTTCAGCCCCGGCGGCCCCCCCCCCCCCCCCCCCGCCCCGCCCTATAGGTTTTGGGTTTAGGGTTTAGGGTGCGGAGATGCAATTGCATTGTGCACAAGTGAAGTAAGCCCGGTAACCCTCAGTTGGACCCCCCTAGCCTGGGTCGGTGCCCGTTCAGGGAGTAAAGGGCGGTGTGAGAACCCCGGAAAAATTTGGACAACCTTAAGGTGGGATAGTTGGTGCCATGTCCCCCTTGGTTGTTCCCCGCATAGGGTTTAGGGTTTATGGAGGGGCGCAGAATGCACAACGCGGAACCACATCTGGGCGTTGTTCTAAGGGTAAGGGAGGTCGACAGTTTATCCGACTGCCGTAAGGGCTTGGGTTCCGTTGACACCAGGATCAGCTTAAATCCACGCTGGGGTTTAATCAAAGCTTCTCAGGGTCTTAAATGAGGGTTCGGGAACCGAAACTAGTCCTAAAGGGACTACTAGTCTGCATCTGGCCTTGCGGCGGGAGCCACGGCCAGGCTAGGCAGCCAACCACCTCGGAGAAGCTTGTGGGGAAAGGCTCTTAGGCTTTCAGGCTTAGGGTCTAGGTGTTTTTGGGCTTTAGCTTCTTCTTTCAGGGTTTAGACCCCTTCCTGCTCTTATAGCGTAGATGGCCAGCTTAGGGTTGATATGATATAGGGTTTGATGAGGGGCAGTCGGCCCTAAACCCTAAACCTAAACACCTGTGCATAGCTTGGCACACAAGTACAGCCCAGCCCCTCTTTTTAACAGGGCCAGGCAATGGCCCTAGGCAATGGCCCCTGTTAAACACTTATGGACTACTAGGACCTTACAACAAACCCCCTAAAACCGCGAATACCCGTTCAACTCTTACAATAAAATGAAAAACTTCTCCGAAGCGGATGTTCGCCATGAGATAGTCAACCACAGTCAGGGAGAGATTACCAATTCCAACTCTACAAACGCCATCGAGTGCAAGTGGTCCTTAATTAAACGTTGGATCCGTCGGAGAATGTCCGGGATCTTACCAGCTCATTCAGATCGCCAAAAATGGCGTCTGCTCATAGATGAGTACCAAGCCCGCAGCTCGCTCACAGCGAACGGCCAACACTCTTTTGATCACGGTAACCTCATCACAGCGCGCGTGCGCGATGTCGTACGTCTTTTCCAAGTTTCCTGACAGCATCGCTTGCTTCGTCGAACACCATCTTACGCTTTAGCTGCTCAAAAGAAATGCTTTGCAGCTGCCATCTTTGGCCATCAAATTGGATATGCACTGTACGTAAACCTGCATACGCTTGTCTCTGTCCGCAGCTATGAACACATCCAAATGAGTGGTTTCGTTTCGTGCATTTACGTAAAATACTAAAACGCAGGGGCCGGGTTCACCCCTGGAACCGCTTGTTTTAACCTTTAAGCCCTATAAGTTCTAAAGGCTTAGGGCTTTTCAGGGTTTATCTCTAAAGCCCTGAGGGTTAAAGGCTTATATGCCTAAACCTGCAGCGTAAGTTCCTAAACCTGATGCGTTTAAACCTAAGGCCTGGGCATGTATGCCTTCAGCGCCTATAAGGTTAAAACGATGGAACCTTGATTGAACCTTTAAACCTTAACCCGGTTCAAACCTTAAACACTATAGGGTTTGAGGTTCCAATGTTTCGGTTGAATTGGTGGCTTGCGTTAAAATCCTATATAAATCTTAAACCCTAAGCCTTTAAAATGCATAAATCTTGGAATAGGGTCTGATCCTACTTCTTAGCGATATTCCAGCCCATGCACAGGGTTCCCGTGTCCTCTCTTACTTCCTCCCAGCGGTGGTTGAGTACAGGGTTTCGAGCAGGTTGTGTAGGATTGGGATGTTTTCTGCTTGAAACCTGCTTCGGCCCCTTGCCAGGTGGAACGACGAGCTCCTGGCGTTGCCGAGACCGTGGCCTTCCACTTGTCGGAGACAAAGATATCTCCTCCCCTCAATCCCAATGTCTGGATGTTTTTAAGCATCTCCTTGTGGCCACGGGGTTTGCCGTCCAACGGAGTAGCTGAAGATGCCGAAGGTCGCTTCAATGTAGTCTTGCTCGAAGATGTTGATGGTCGTTTGTAGGCCTTTGAAGCAGGTTTCTTCGTAACTGCGCGGCTAGACCGCTATGCAGTACGAAGACGCTGGAAAAGTGGACCGTCGAACCCCTGGTTGAGTTGTGGTTGGTACCATGCACTCAATGTCTGCTGGAAGGATTGGGTCCAAGCATCAATTCGCTTGTGGTCAGTGGGACGCAACTCGCGAAGAATTTGTTGTCGAGGAAATTCATACATCCGCATCACGAAAGCTTCCAACTTAGGCATCCACATGTGTTGCTTCACGTTCGAAAGGAATCGCCTCAGGCTGCTGGTCTAGACACTCTAGACAGCCTTGGGTTTCGTACCGAGCTCCAATCCAACGATATCGTGAGCTCTTGAAGCGTAGCTGGTAAGGCGTCTGACAACTCGGACAAACACGCTCAGGAGGCACGAGATGCAAAGCCTGTGCTGCGAGCACTGCTCGCGTAGCCAAGGTATCCGGGAGGCCACCAGGATCACGAACACGACTGTACTTCACGATGTCAGAGAATTGGGTCCTGTTGAGAAGGTCTGCAGACGAAACCGCGGCTCGGAAGGCACTCCAATCTGCATAGCATGCCATTGCGAAAAAACTATAATATCTCGAGCCACTTACAAAACAACATCGAGAAGTCAGGTGAACATCATGAGCATCGAGTGACTTGGGTAGCACACAGATGCTGGACTGACATATGACAAAGCCGGGCTATGCGTGAGACCATGATTTGCGCAAAACTGCTGCGCGCCAATGCTGGTATTCACACATGATGCTGGACTGACATGCGACAAAGCCGGGCTATGCGTGAGACCATATTTTGTGCAAAACTGCGCGCCAATGCCGGTATTCACACGCTCACTCGGCAATATCCACGCGGTCGGCTTCGTCCATCATCCGCTTGAGTTCCTGCTCCATATCGTCTGGGACGTGACCAACTTGTGGCATGACATCATCGTCGTCTGTGTCGGCATCATGAGCGAGACTAGGGAAAGCAGGATTGGATGGCGCTGCGACGCTGACAGCATCGGTGAGTTTGGCACGCTTTGACGACAGCATGACTGAAATGGACGAGGATGCGGTGGACTTCTTGGGAGACGGCGAGTCCAGGTCGATGGCGTGTGTAACTGCCTGACCTTTGAGGGAACGAAAAGCTGCAACCTTTTCCTTCTTGACCTTGACGCGAAGCTCCGGTTCAGGAAGCAGGCGTGATGGCACTGGAGGCACTAACGTATTTACGTTGACCTTTGATAGCAAACAGTTTCATGCTGTTCAATGAATATGCATCCACTATATAGGCACTATTCAGAAGCAGCAAACCAACAGCCTCGGCTCACGAAATAACAAAGCCAAAATAACAACAAAAAACCAAAAATTTAAAAAACATCCAAAAAAAACCAAAAAAGCAACCAAAACCAAAAACGAAC
Source organism: Symbiodinium natans (assembly GCA_905221605.1). Classification (NCBI taxonomy): domain Eukaryota; class Dinophyceae; order Suessiales; family Symbiodiniaceae; genus Symbiodinium; species Symbiodinium natans. The sequence goes on from CAJNDS010002636.1 coordinate 145,297, forward strand.
CAAAAAAACACAACCAAAAAAAACCAAAACCAAAAAAACATTTCCTAGGAAATCTTATAAGGAAACTTCCTGAATAATGTTTCTTTTTTTGTTTTTTTTTTTTTGGTTTTGTTTTTTTTGGTTTTGGCTTTTTCTGATTTTTTGTTTTGGTCTTTTTTATACACCCCAACACTGAAACAGCAATCATAAACCCTTCGCCCCTGGAGCGTGTCGGCATGCACGTCGGACACGACGCCGCTTACCTCAGACAGAATAAAAGTGCCAAAACGCAGGGGCCGGGTTCACCCCTCAGCCAAAAAAACCTACCGCCTGAGAATTTATACCTTCAGCGCCCAAAGTGTTAAAACCTGTTAACGGTTTAGAGCCCTATAGGGCTTCAGGGTTCTGACCCTAAAGCGCTTAGGGTTGGGCCTGAAACGCCTAAACCTTAAACCCTTAAGGTTTAAACTCTATGGGCTTGGGTTTTAATGCCTAAATCTTCAACCCTGAGCCTTTAAACCTTAACCCTATGCCTTTAGGGTTTAAAGATTAGGCGTTTAGGACCCTTAACCCTATAGCCTAAAGGGCTCAAAGGTTAAGTGTTTAGGCCCACTAAGATTAAACTCTATGGGCTTATGTTTAGTTTCAATTCCGAAGTATTAAAGCCTAAACCTGGTTGCCGTGTGGAAGGATGGCCGGTTGACATGCGAGTCCGCGGAGAAGGCCACGAAAGCCAAGAAGGCGAAGAAGCCTGCGATGAAGGCGATGAAGGCGACGAGTAGGGTTTATGAGCTGTTTACTTGTAAGTCTTGAGGATAGTTTATATAGATGAATCTTATCTTTGAGAAATTGTAACTCTTTTTGGAGGTCCTTTAGGAATCATGAGATGAACAGCCACATACTTGCAAGTAAGTCGGGCTTTTCCTGTCTTTGATGGCTACTACTTCTCCAGCTGCGCTTCGCAGCACCGTATACAGAACACCAGCTGCATTTTGCAGCAATTGTACCTCTGCTTTGGCAGTTCCGTGAACCTCGACATAGTCCTCTACACGAGCTATGCCGTACCTGACCTACCAGGCGATGAAGGCGATGAAGGCGATGAAGGCAATCAAGCCAATGAAGGCAATGAAGGCAATGAAGGCCATGAAGTGATGAAGGCCAGAAAGCTACGAAGGCCATGAAGGCGAAGAAAAAAAGTGAGCTCCTTTGTGCTTCGTCCCTTTCACCCCCATTCGAACTTGTAAGTCTTGAGGATAGTTTATATAGATGAGTCTTATCTTTGAGAAATTGTAACTCTTTTTGGAGGTCCTTTAGGAATCATGAGATGAACAGCCACATACTTGCAAGTAAGTCGGGCTTTTGGAAGGCCCAGGACCCGGAACATAGTGAAAGGATATTTGCTCACAGTATTCTCGCTTCTCTGGGGCCTACTTGCAATAGATTCATTCGAATAGATAAATCGCAGCACCCCATGCCCTCAAATACTTCCTAGCCTTATGGGAGTTTACAGGCGGCTGTACGATATCAGGCTACTGTACCAAGACACCGGGGGGGGGGGGGAGTAGTGCACACGGGCATCAACAAAAACCAACAAAGGTAGGTCCATGGGGGGTTACCATATACTTATATTTATATACATACATACATATACATATCTGTATATATACAGATGTATGTTGTTATTAGACTATATTCTATTGTTTTAAGTGTGTGTGTGTGTGTATGTATATATATATATATGTTCTTTGTATGTATGTATGTATGTATGTATGCATGCATGTGTGTATAGTCATGGCTCAGCAAAGGCGTCATCGTAAACATGAGCTGCAACCTCGGCGAAGTCAAGCCATCGGCGCAGGCGCTTATCGGGCTGCTTTGAGAGTTTAGGGGTCCAGGGATTTGGGGTGCTGTTTTGGGTTTAGGGTTGAAGGTTTAAGGTTTAGGGTTCAGGGCTTTAGGGGTTTTGGGAGTGTAGGAGTGCAGGAGTTTAGGAGTGTAGGGGGTTTTTTGTAGGTGCGGGGCTTTGGCTTTGGGAGTTGCGGCAGACAACCGCGCTGAGGGCTTGTTCAGTATTATAGGACTCTTTAGAGTTCATCTCGCATAGGTTCCCTACAACAACCAGGGACCAAGGAACCCTCAAAAGCAAAAAACAAAAGAAGCCCCGTTTGCCTTAAAGAATCACGAGCCCCATACGGGAAACCTGAACAGATGACATCAGACGTGAAGCTTATGGCAAGAATGGAGCTAACTTACTTCTTTGCGTGTGTAGCCCTGAGATCAAGCTTGGAGATGTGTACTATAAGAGTACGCCCTGCTTGTGCAATATAGCGGCCTTAGTAATTAGAATAAGGCTTTTTTTTTTTGGGGGGGGGGGTTATTCTAGTATGATTCTATTGGGACCCTTAGTACTTACTCCAACCCCGAAACCCTAAAACCCTAAACCTTAAACCAGGGGGCTCCAGCGCCCCCAGGTCCTCCAGCGACTCCTCCGGCTGGGGGCGCCGCCCCCCCGCCACGAGGACGAAGTCGGGGAAGATGCCCAGGGAGTCCGCCAGCCGCCCCTTGAAGTCCCCAAGCGTCCTCGGGTTTTAGGGTTTTAAGGGGTTTAGGGGTTTAGGGGTTTAGGGGTTAAGGTTTAGGGTTTTGGGCCTCTTGGAGTCCCCAAGCGTCCTCGGGAGGGGGATTCTTGGAGGGTTCGGTGTAGGGTTTTAGGGTTTTAGGGGGGTTTAGGGTTTAAGGTTTAGGGTTAAGGGGGGGGGGGGGGGGGGGGGGAGGAGGATGCTTGGAGGGTTCGGTTTATAGGGGCTTTTTGGGGTTTTAGGGTTTTTAGGGTTTTAGGGGCTTTAGGGGGTTTAGGGTTCAGGGTTTATTGGTTGGGGCTCTGGCACTTTGCACTTTTGGGGTCCCCCCCCCCCCCCCCCCCCTAAAAGCCCTACAAGGGCCTAAAAGCGCTTGTTAAGTGCGGCCGGGCAGTCTCGCCAGCGCGGGGCTGGGCTTTGGTCATGCGCCCGCTGAGCGAGACGCACTGCGGCAGGCCGGGGATCTGGGGCTCCGCTTCAGGCTCCTATGCTGTCCTTAGAACCCTTTTAAATTTTTTTTTTTTAGTTAAGATTCTCTTGGGTTTTATAGAAACAAAAATAAAAACAATTCCCAAGGGGGATAGAGGCTCTGGACCCTCATCGGCAAAGATGCTGTGCCTGTTCAGCATTCCCAGAACCTCCTCGAGCTTCTGCACGGGGCAGCGGCCTGCATTGAAGAGCCCTAAACCCTAAACCCTAAACCCTAAACCCTAAACCCTAAACCCTAGACCCTAGACCCTAAACCCTAAACCCTAGACCCTAAACCCTAAACCCTAAACCCTAAAGGGGCAGCGGCCTGCATTGAAGAGCTGCCCAACAAGCCGGGCAACTCCCTTGGCGCTCTCTCGGGCCCTCTGGGTCTCCTGCAGGACGTCCGCATCCCCGGCGGATCGGAAGAAGTGGCGGCTCATGTCGCGCGTGATGGAGTCGATCACGCAGGAGCTCAGGCTCCTTTTGCTTCTCCAATAACCAAGAAAAAAAAACGGCTAAACTCCATTATTCCCTCTGAAATTAAAAACGGCTAAACTCTATAATTCCCTCCAAAATTAAGGACACCCAAAGAGCTTAAAAACCCGCCGCTGGCTAAGTGAGGCTCACTTCGGGCTCGGAGGGCTCGGCATCCGCAGGGTCCGCAGGGTCCGCAGGGTCCGCAGGGTTCAGTTGGTCCAAGGCAAGGATGATGTCAGCAAGAGGCATCGCCCCGGTGGGCCGCGAGTTTCCGGACCACACCGAGACCTGGGTTTTGGCCCTTTCAAAGAGGAATATTTACAAAGAAAGGGTCCCTTACAAACCCAAATCAGGAAGTCATGAAGTTCTGTCCCCAACATCCAGCCTAGAAACGAGTATGTCGTTGGCAATTTGCATGAAGACCTCCTTGTCGGCACTCGCCAAGTTCATGGCCATCTCACCCTCGGACTTCCTAGCCTCGTCTACCAACCGGCCAAGGTTCGTCGGCGAAACCTTCAGGGGTCCCTTGATGAAGCTTAACTATCCCTAAATAGCCCTTAATTCAGGGATAATTAAGGCTTAGTTAGGCTTAACTATCCCTAAATAGCCCTTAATTGTGGGGGGAACCTCAGGGGGGTAGTATAGAGGGGTAGTAGGGGAGCCCATGGAACCTTGTTCAGGAACAGCTTCACTGCATTGGATCCAGTCATCTCCCCAGCTAAGCAGAGCGAACAGCTCTCGGCTCTCGGCGGAAGCCCCCCTCACTTGCTCCCCTCACTTGCTCTAGGCTCAAGCCCGGTGGCTGAAGGAAGAAGGCATTCTCCCGCCCCAAGTGGTGAAATCCCTCCAGCTTCAAGGCCCTGAAGCCCTGAAGCCCTGAAGCCCTGAAGCCCTGAAGCCCTGAAGCCCTGAAGCCCTGAAGCCCTGAACCCTGAAGCCCCAAAACCCCGGGTTGAGGCATCAATCTTGCGTCTCATCTGAGTCCACGGTTGACCCTTCCCTCACGGTGCCCTTCTTGCTCTCCTGAACTCAGCTAACCTGAAACCCCCCAGATCATCCCAAATCCCGGGTCTCTCCACAACCTCTTCTGCTCTTCTGGGATCCTGCTTGCCCCGCCTTTAAGCCGGTTTAGGGTTTAGGGCGTTTGGGACCTAGGTGGGCAAGCTCATCAGCTGATTTTAGTTCGGGGTTGAGGGCTTATGGGATCTAGAGCTTTACTCGACTAGCCCCAAGCTCGCCCCACCTTATCACCAGTCTCACAGCACACCGACAGGAACCACTCAAAAAGGAGCTTCAGGCACGACAACCGCAGAAACAGCAGCAAGGGCAGCAGCAAGAAAGCTCGAAGGTGCAGCCAACAGTCCATGGGCAAAACGAAAAAAGGTGCGCGCACGGATGAAAGACCTGAAGCCAGTTTTGGAAAGTACGCTGAACCTGCAGGCAACCTGCGCACCCCGAACCTTCGTGAAGGGATGAGCTCTTTGTAATTCTTGTGAGCGCAAGAAGGCTGGTCTTGTGCCGTCTTCCGCCGGTTTCGCGCTCACGCTGGCTAACTCCCCTGCGATACCTGACAGCGTGCCAGGTGCTCTCAAAATGCCGAGCAACTCTCTTAGACACTTATGGATTTAGGGCTTGGGGGCGCCTATACAAAGAACTGCACATGCAAGGTTAAAAGAGCCTGTCGTGCATAAGCCTGGCCCTCAGGATCGCTGCTAACTGGACTTGGTTGCTGTACCTACGCCGATGCCCCTCTGAAGAACAGAACCCTGACACTCTGAATATCAGCCTGGAGTTAGACTCAACACACAAGGTAGCACGGGTGCCCTGCGTTTTTTGGCTTGCGTTGGGGCGTACTCAAGTTGAAAAGTGCCAAAAACCTGGATTTTCGAGCAACTCCCAAAAACAAGGCAAGTTGTTCGTTGAGGCTTCAGGCAATTTAGGGTTAAGGGCTTCAACACCCTAAAGCCAGATAGAAACCTCGAAACCCCGAAACCCCGAAACCCCGAACCCCGAAACCCAGGAACCCCCAAACCCCCAAACCCTAAACCCTAAATCTAAACCCCGAAACCCTAAACCCCGAACCCCTAAACCCTAAACCTCCAAAGCCCAAACCTTGAAACCCCTGAACCTCACCGTGGGCGCCTCATGGTCGCGTGGCGATGGTCACGGGCGCGCCTGAAAAGACCCTATGTACGCGGTTGGCTGCTTTGCGTTTATTGCTTAGGGTTCAGGGTTCAGAGTTCAGGATTTAGGGTTTAGGGTTTAGGGATTTAGCTTCAGGCTTTAGGGTTTAGGGTTTGAGGCTTTGGGGTTTACAGGTGCTTTGGAGTTTCAGGCGGGCGATGCCTTTGGCATGCAGCGTTGCCTTTGCGGAAAGCTTCGGCTGCAGCCCTACCCCTAAACCCTAAACCCTAAACCCTCGTTCTTGGTAGGGAAGTAGGGATCTCGCAAGCTTGTTTCACTCCTTTTCTTGGGTGTTGACTCTAGATCTTGACCGTTGCACGAACCCCTCGGCCCCCCGACTCTGCCGCAGCGCCGGGGCGCTGGCGAGGCGCCTTAGCTGAGTTCTACCCTAAGCCCTAAAGACTAAACCCTGAACCCCAAACCCTAAACCCTAACCCCTGAACGCTAAACCCTAAACCCTAAACCCTAAACCCTGAACCCTACACCCTAAACCCTAAACCCTAAACCGTAAACCCTGACCTAAACACTAAACCCTAAACCTCCTCTTGGGACAACCAAAATCTTCAGGGTTGTTTGCAGGGTTTCGGCTTCCGGTTGGCACAGGCTGGCCCAGCATTAGACCAGTTTTGGGGTCAGAAAGGTTTAGGGTCTAGGGCGAGTAGGGTTTACAGAGTTTATAGAATTTAGAGTATGAATTGATGGGGGTTTATAGGGTTTAAAATGGTTTGTAGGGGTTCGGTTTACAGGGCTTATGCGGGGCGCATAAGGTTCATAGGGGTTACAGGGTTGATAGGGATGAAAGGTTTTATGAGGTTTATAGAATCCGAAAGAAAGTGCGTACAATTCAGGGCGTGAGGCTTGCGGTCATGATGGCGTGAGGCTTGCGGTCATGATGGTGTGGCTCAAAGGTTTCGGCAATTGCTTCACTCAGCGCCCCATACGGCCTAGAAAACCCAAGAGCACCAAACTTTGTCAGTAAACCCTGAACCTAACATGATGTGAACCCGACAAAGACATTGATACCCCGATGATTCGCCTTGTCATCCCCAGACCTTAAACCCTAAACCCTAAACCCTAAACCCTAAACCCTAAACCCTAAACCCTAAACCCTAAACCCTAAACCCCACAAACCCTGTACACATCCGCAAAAAACCTGCAGCGACCACCTGAACCCGGCCTGAAGCCCTCGAAAGCCCATCCGAAGCCCTCTGTACACTTCCACAATGAAAACCTAGAGTTTAGGCTTTAGGGTTTGGGGTTTAGGGTTCAGGGTTTAGGGTTTAGGGTTTACGGTTCAGGGTTTGGGGTTTAGGGTTTAGGGTTTAGGGTCTAGGGTTTAGGGTTTAGGGTTTGGGGTCTAGGGTTACACCTCACATGGAAGGCACGACAGCGGCGCGGCCAGGCGCGCCGTGAGTAGCGGGGTAGGAGGCGCCGCTTGGGGAGGCCTCAGCGGCGTTTCGGTCGGGCCTCCCTAAACCTTAAACCCGGAGCCCTCAACCCTAAACCCTAAACCCTCTAAACCCTAAACCGAGTAGGGTCTTGGGTATTAGGGAGTGGGGCTTTGGGGTTTGGGGGTTTTGGAGGTTCCTCAGGGTTAGGGATACAGTCTACCGTGTGGAGGACTGGCTCTTCAACCATATGGGAGTTTACGAATCCCAAGGAACCCTAAAATAGACCGCAAATTGTAGGGTTAGGTACCACCAATTTCGGAAACCCCCATGAAACAAACACAAGTTTGCAGCAAAATCGTATGGTTTCGGGCTTCGGATTTACTACTTTGTGCTTAACCCCCCCCAAAAAAAATTAAAATAAAACTATTCTTCCTTATAAGGGCAAGATGGGGATTATCATTTTCTTTTGTTGGGGGGTTCTTGAGCAAACCAGATATTCTTCCTTATAAGGGCAATATACGGGGGGGATTCTTAAGCTAATGGCCAGAGCCCCCCAAAAAAACATTATCCCTTAGAAGGGCAATATAGGGATTATTGTTTGTTGTTTTTGGGGGGCTCTTAAGCAAATGGCCGTTTAGAAGAAAGGCCCTGGCTGCAGTGGTGGCCGCACGGCGGTCACGGGGTGGCCAGGCAGAAGCCGCGAAGGATATCCTGGTCGCAGCTTGGCTGACTCTTCTGATGAACAGGGGTTTAGGGTTTAGGGTTTAGGGTTTAGGGTTTAGGGTTTAGGGTTTAGGGTTTAGGGTTTAGGTTTTAGGGTTTAGGGTTTAGGGTTTAGGGTTTAGGGTTTAGGGTTTAGGGTTTAGGGTTTAGGGTTTAGGGTTTAGGGTTTAGGGTTTAGGGTTTACGGTCTAGGGTTTAGGGTTTAGGGCTTAGGGTTTTGGGTTTAGGGCTTAGGGTTTTAAAAAAGAATCAGAAATGCCCCAAAAGCAGACTGAGGTTGCCTACTCAGCTAAGCCTCCAGCCGGGCACTCGCATGTAGGAGTTTGGAACATCGGGGAGGGCTTGAGGGGTTTGGCCCCTGTTCCTGGCCCTCTGGTGGTTCCCTAAACCCAAACCCGAAACTCGAAACCCTAGGCCTGGAGAGCAGCAAGTAGATCCAAAGAGATGATGTGACAAGACCCAAACCTTATCACAACCCCACAAATCCTGGGGTCTGGGGATCTTTTGGGTTTCGGTTTTAGGGGCCTATAATCAGCCCCTTAGAAACCCTATAGAACCTGCAAACCCTGTAAACCCTCCGAACCCTAAACGGAACGATTCAACAGCATTGCCATTAACTGACGTTGACATGTTGATATCGAAGAATGGAGTCGTCATTGCCACTGTGTATCGCTACATGGCTACAGCTGTACGTTTGAGGCCCCCGCCTCAAGCCTCATGGGATGCGTTGTCCGCTGTTCGCACCGAAGACAAAAGAACGCATTCCGCTCGGTGTATACCACGCAGCCCTTTTGTCATGAATTTGGTCTAAGAGGCGCTTGCACTGGCTACTCTCATGGAGCACTTCTTGATCAACATGCTGCTGTGGGTTGAAGGTTTACGCTTCAATTGGGAGCAGCAGCTTGGAGCCCACCCTCGTACCGGCATGCGACTCCCCAACCAAAAGCCCGGCGCCTTAACAAGTAGAATAATAGGGTGTTGGGGTATTACATAGGGAACCCCACTTTCACACCCTCAACACTGAAGCCCCGAATTCGACCCTTTGCCCTGCAGCACGTCCCTAAACCCCAGACCCCAAACCCCAAACCCTAAACCCTAAACCCTAAACCCTAAACCTTAAACCCTAAACCCTAAACCCTACAAACCCTAAACCCTAAACCCAGGCGCCTTGCGCACGCCCGAGCGGACCCGCGGATCGACCGCGCATGCTCTGCGCGGCGAGCGCTCGAGGCGGACGGCACCTGGTCGACCGCGCATGCTTCTTGGGGCTTTAGGCGAGCGGCTCCCCGGGGTTTACCTGGTTTTAGGGCTTCTTGGGGCTTTAGGGTTTAGGGTTTAGGGTTTAGGGTTTAAGGGGTTTCCGGAGTTTGCCGCTTTAGGGCTCTATAGGGTTTTGCCTTTTAGGCCTTAGTGTGTTAAGGGCTCTCCAGTATCCGAGGAGGGGAAAGAAAAAGGGGCCGTTGCTTTGCTTGCTGGGATCATGGGGCAACCGAGCGCCCCTAAAAGAAGGTGAAAAGTCTACGTACTGGGCATCCTGCGTAACTAGGTGGGGGTCTTAGGGTCTTTCGGTGGGCCAGGGCTGTGCATGACACAGTTTCTAGGGGGATGAGGTCCGATGGCATGTGGTTGGAGGGGTTGTGGGTCCAGGGTTGCCCGAAACCCTAAACCCTAAACGCGAAACCCTAAACCCTAAACCCCAAACCCTAAACCCTAAACCCTAAATCCTAAATCCTAAAGCCGAATTCGGGAATTCAGGTTTTGGGGGCTCCGTTGCAGCGAGAGATACACGACCCTAGACCTTGATGCCCTGAAGCCCCTAAACTTTCGCCCTATACCCTACGAATCCGAAGCCACCCTCACTTCACAGCCCCAACCCCCTATAATCGACACACACACACACACACACACATACACACACACACACACACAGAGGCACAGAGGCACAGAGGCACCGAGGCACAGAGGCACCGAGGCACAGAGACACACAGAGACACACAGAGACCCGCCGAGACACACGGAGAAACCCACACACACACACACACACACACACACACACACACACACACACAGAGAGACAGACAGGAGTTGGTCAGGCTGCACCGAGAGCTGCACTGAGAAGCTCGCCTGGAAACAGACAGACAGACAGACAGAGCCCCCTAGAAACTGTTGGACGCATGCATGGAGTGAGCGAGGCACTGCCAGTCGCGGTGCTGCATAGCAAGGCGACGCCTTAGTACAGAGGAGAGATGGACAGAAACGAAAGGCTAGAGAGCGGTTCAGGGTTTAGGGTTTAGGGCTTAGGGCTTAGGGCTTAGGGCTTAGGGCTTAGGGCTTAGGGCTTAGGGCTTAGGGCTTAGGGCTTAGGGCTTAGGGCTTAGGGCTTAGGATTCAAGGGGTTTTGGGTTTAAGAGCGCAGGGATCTGGGTGTTCATCAGCAGGGATGTACAACCCTCAAACCTCATTGGGTTAAGGGTTTGGGGCTGACGTTGCTTGTGAACAAGCCCAACAAAATGCGGCAGCGTAGGGTTAAAGGATGTAGGGCTCAGGGCCACGTTTGAGAGTGCACCGCACGACCGGCGCCACTATTTCTGTTCTTGGCTTTTTGATTTCTCAGTGTTTTCGCAACTTTGATATCCTTATCTCTCCTGCTCTTCCCTTTCAGCTGGCTGTCTCCGTCCCTTTCCACGCTAAACCTAATGAAAAACGTCGCAATACAGGCCGCAGATTTTGAGGCTCGCACAGGAACCTAGCTTCAAAGAGTCTACCGAGGTCTCCGGACACGAACAAGACGTACTTCAATTGGCTGTTAAATTCACAGATCAACAGTTCGTAAACCAAAGACTTCTCAAGGGAATGCGAAGTTTCCATAACAAATAGTTAACAAGGAGCGTTTTTCGGCCCCTCGAAAGAACCATGGCAAAAACTTCCCCGCAAAGATCTGTTCCCAAGCCCCAAGAGCTCTCCAGGATTGTGTCGATGTTTGCTCTTCCCTAGCTACATGTTTTCGATCACCGTGTACATGGGGCTTCCACTGGCTGATTGGGAGCTGGCCCCTACAGCTTTTTGGGGTTTGGGGCTTTGGGTTACCCTAAACCCTAAACCCTAAACCCTAAACCCTAAACCCTAAACCCTAAACCCTAAACCCTAAACCCTAAACCCTAAACCCTAAACCCTAAACCCTAAACCCGAGGGCTTCCCTCAATTTTAAGGCGCCGACGCGGTTGGTCACCACATAGCACCTGCCCGTCCCGCACCACGTCATGGGCTTGGGGGTGTAGGGTTCGCAGTCTAGGCTGGTCTTTGGGGTTTAGGGTTTAGGGTTTAGGGCTTAAGGCTTAGGGCTTAGGGCTTAGGGTTTAGGGTTTTGGGTTTTGGGTTTAGGGTTCAGGGTTTCGGGTTTAGGGTTTGGGATTGGGGTTTGAGGGTTTGAGATTGGGGTCTGGGGATTTGCGGCTTAAGGCGGGTGTGGCGTTGGGGTTCTTCGAGTTCTGGCTCGTGGTTTTCTCGGGGGTAAAGGTTTTTTCGCTCGGGCTTAAGGTCAAAGGTTTGGGGTTTTCGGGCTTGGAGTTTGAGGTTAATTGGGCTTCGAGCCTAAGGTCCGAAAGGGCCCAGAAATGTTTAGGGCGGAGATGGGCGGAGGGCCTGAGGGTGTGTGCAGCCACGTAATGGGACTTCTTGGACCCCTCAGGCCTTCCGAGGAGAAAAAAACTCCCTACCCGATGGGTATTGGATGCCTACGAGCAGGGCCCAGAAAAAGAAAACAGGCTTTGGCACCCCTAAACCCTAAATCCTAAACCCTAGACTATAAACCTTAAACCCCTAAACAGTTCCCCACTTATCGCTACCCAAGAGCCGGAAGGTAAGTCAGACTCAATGGCCTGAAGCCGAGCACCCCAACACGCAAGAAGCCCCCGCGTGGGTTTCGGGGGGGCTTCGGGGGGGGGGGGGGCTTAGGGGGGTTTAGGCGGGATTACGGGGGTTTAAGGGGTTTAGGGCTTTGGGGGTTTAGGGTTTGAGGCTTTAGGGGGTGTAGGGGGCTTTAGGGGAGCTTTAGGGGGCTTTAGGGGAGGTTTATGCGAATTAAGCCTTAATTATTAAGGGCCCCTAAGCTCTTGCCTGTGAGAAGGCACGGCAACATGGCATGGGCCCGGTGGCCTTGTCAGAAAGTGGGCTTTGTGAAGGTTCAGGGCTTAGGGTTTAGGATTTAGGGTTTAGGGTTTAAGGTTTAGGGTTTAGGGTTTAGGGTTTAGGGTTTAGGGTTTAGGGTTTAGGGTTTGGGGTTTAGGGTTTAGGGTTGTGATGCTACGTAGAAGGGGCCTGCCATGAAGAATTACGAAACCCGCAAACACACACAAGCGGAAGAGTTTTACAAAGAAATGTGGTATGTAAAACGCAGGCCCCATGGCAGGCCCTTCTGTTCGGGTTTGGGGTTTAGGGTTTGGGGTTTGGGGTTTAGGGTTTAGGGTTTAGGGTTCAGGGTAACTCCCTTGGGAACCCGAAGCCAAAAAAAGTTAAGACCCTGAACTTAAAGCATCGTTGAGACCTTGCACACCCCCAGAAGCCGTCAAGCCCTTGACCTTGAGACGTGCCAAAGTTTACTGCTAAAGGCCCTGGAGAGACCCTAAAAGGCCCCAAAAGACACCTGAAGCCCCAAAAGCCCTAAACGCCCTCACGCCTGAAAAACCTTCATGCCAACTAAAAATGCTGAACGTCAACGGCTGGCAGCATGGAAGCAATATGTGAACAACACTATTTTTTTTGAGGCTGTGTTCGGAACACCCTTTCCTCCACTCCGCTCTTTTTCCTACCGCACTTCCACGTTCTCTTCGAGTGCCACTGCAAAGTTGCGGCGGGTCCGTCTTATGGCAGTAGTAACAGACCACCCACCCACAACCTCACCACCACCTTCAGCAGCACCCTCAGCAGGAACCTCAGCACCAGCACGAGCACCAGTCACCACCGGCACCGCACCAGCACCAGTAGTAGTGCCAGCGGCAGTCAGCAGCATTCAGCATTCAGCAGCAGCAGCCGCAGCAACAGCAGCAGCAGCAACAGCAGCAACCGCAGCCAAAAAAAATCTATTGATTTTGCAGTATTCTGTAGGGGAAACTCCTTGATGATGAAAGAAAAATACAATCTTGATGACGAGAAGAAACATTCGCTCACAGCCTCAAGGATAAGAGCACAGAAGTATTACGGTTTGGCGTCATGCCAGTGAATCACAGCGACCTGAACGCGGAAATACTGAAATCCAAACTCCCTGCTCCAGACCGTACCCAGCAGACATGGTTTGGAGTTCAGGGTTCAACGTCGGCCCAGAAGCTTCCTGAGGTTTGGTTGTCTTTTCGAGTGACCTGGGGGAAAGCCTCTTCTGCGAAGACCGTGAAAACTGTGAAGAAAAACCCGCTGAAGAACAACGAGAAGAAGGAGACGAGGCCGGACGATGTGAATAAAGTGCTCACGAACACCAAGAAGATAAAAACTCTATTTCACTTGAAACGTGCGTCGGCAAACTTTTATTGGACAACCCCGCAAAGGTGCAGACCTGTATGACGACACATCTGCAAGTCAAGAGCCTTTTTGTTGATTGGATTCCTGAAATAGTTAGGAGCAAAGAATGGAGGATGTTTTGAACTGAGCGACACCAACATTGCCAGCGTTGTTGTGAATGCTTCAAAAATGTTTCCCAAGCAGGAAGTCTGTCAGGATCCAGGTCGTCATGCCAATTTTAAGTTGAGGGTCCTTAACGCACCTGGTCATTAAGACTTCACGCCTGCGAGATCAAAGGTGAAGTCCCTGTCGCTGACTTGACAGCACGTTTGCCTTCAAGCTATGTATTGGTTTCACGCGGCATCTCGGCAGGCAGCCAAGTTTTAGAAGCACCCTCTCCGCCTGCAAACCTCGCCACTCAGCCACGCAACCTAGACAGTGACACGATGTCGTTCTCCCTGTTGCCAGATTCCACTTTGAGCAGCACCAGTTAACAGCAAGAACTACCCAGATAAACCCGACTGAGGATGTTGCAGGATCTTAAGCCCAATGGAGCCAGACTAAGTTCAAAAAAGTCTCCGACTTCACAGATGTGGTTCCCCCGCGCCTTTCCTACTTGGGATATCTTGTGTCGGCATCCATGACAACCGACGGTTCCCGCGACCCTGACTTACCGTTCACGCACAAAGGATTGCCTCTGACTACTGAGTGACCCACTACTCAAGTAGTCTCCACAGTTCACATTCGGTGTGAACCTTCGCGGCGCTTCGCCAAACACGGCGTAAACAATGTTCCTTTTGCTGCTTCGCAGCGGTGACATCGGCGAAGAAAGCGGCTCCTTGTCAGAAAACCCAGCAGTTATAGTTATGGCTTTGCCTGAAGCATCTCGCGTCGCCTTGGCGCGGTTCGTGTGCTTGGGAAGGAGGTCGTAAAAGAGCTCAGCCAGGTCGTTCGTAGCTTTGCCAATAGCATCGCCGTAGATTGCCGAGTAAGCAGATGTTTGATCGGCATAACCTGCTAGTCGCTCGCAACCTGAGCACGTCCGTCCATGGCAAGAGGAGGCAAGGGGCGCGCGTGCTTCGCCCCGGATCAATCAACTTGCTGCTTCGATTCGGAACTTGTGTCCACCCGATGTTGTTGTCATTCCCGACAAAACTCTTCCGTTCTTCTCAACACTCAGTCATGTCTATGGCTACACGGTGACATGTTGCCTGCAGAAGACGACATGACGAATGACATCGCATCAAAAACTAGTCGCTCGTGCAGCAGCCGATCCCTTGAAGATTGCCTACTCAGCAACAGTGACTGCACATTGTTAAGATGCTTTGGCGGCGTTTGCCAAGTTCTGCGCTGCGGATGCTGTGGGAGGCAACGCAGTAACACCGTTACTATTTGGTTGCGAGCACGGGGGTAGAAAGAGCTGCTCCGAGAGGCGCGGCCCATCCTGAACCGGAGCCGTCACCAGCATCAGGTTGGGTGAATGGAGGGTAGTCCAAAATCGCTCAAACCTCGCTGCGGCGTTCAAAAACTTAGCTGCGTTCTGCGTTTTTGCATCTTGCCTGCAGCTGACCCTTCATGTCCGGGCACCCTCAGAATTCCAGAGTTGATGCTGCTCGAGGTTGAAGGGTATCCATGGATATCCATGGGTCTCACGCAGCACACCGTGCTAGGGAACGGCAAGTCGGAAGCACAACTTGAACCAACGGCGAGCTTAATCCGCCAACCCCCTGGCAGCCGGGGCGGCTTTAGTGAAGACCTGTATTTTCGTCAGAACCCTCTTCCCCCCCCCCATACCTCACAGACCCCACTACTGATCCTCGCAGAGTGCCTCACTACTGGTCCTCCTCTTAGTTGCTTGCGCACTCACCGCCCTCCCAAACCCCCCACCCCCCAAGTCCCTCCACACCCTGCAGCCAAGTTTGGCTCTGCGCCCTCCCCGCCCTCACGCCCACCCTCTCCTCACAGCCCACTATTGGTCCCCGTCCCATATGCAAGTAGTACAAAACGTTCGAGTGTAGCCGCTGGACCGCCCCGGCTGACATGGATCTAGAGGGTCCAAACCCTCACCACCATCACCGTCCCCACAGACGCCTGATTCTCGCCCTTTGCGTGGGAACACCTTCACCTGGGCCCGTCCTCAACACGAAATGGAACGCCGTGGGGTTCAACAGCAACCAAACTAATTGCAGTATGGATGGCAGCACCAAGGGCGACCGCAGTAGTAGCAGCAGCACGGGTGTGGTGGAAAAAAGGCCTCCGAGGTGCGCATTTGTTTGGTTATGATCTGTATGGCTACGCAGCCGGTTACGAGTATCAGACGTCTGAGCAGTACAGCAAACCTCGAAATCTGTTACTCAAGTTCGTGAAGTCCTTTATGGTTCGAACTTGGGCAAGCGAAGGTGAGTCAACTAGATGACTCTTTGAGTTGTATGCATTGAACTAATGAGAATGTATGACGAGTGAGAGGCCGTGTGTCGTTTACAAACAATTCGCAGAAAATACAGAGCTCTTGGCTAAAAAAGCCTGGATTAAGGATGAAGCTTTGTATGTGAACCAAAGGCGCTTCAACATTTCATTCAGCTTGAGAACTATAGTTTGTTCATTGTAAATGAGCAAAAGCTATCTTATTTCTTGGAACACAAGAACAAGGGAACAAATGTCTGATGGGCGAATAAAACGAGAGAGAGAGAGAGGGAGAGGGAGGAAGAGAGAGAGAGAGAGGGAGAGGGAGGAAGAGAGAGAGAGAGAGAGAGAGAGAGAGAGAGAGAGAGAGAGAGACTGAGACTTTTTGACTTTGAGTTCGCAGAACGACATCGTCCCTTGCGAGGTCAGTAAGGCAGACCTCTAGTCCGGCATTATAAACTGTGTCTAGACACACCCAACTGAGTTATGAAACACCCCGCCTAAGAAATGGCCAAGCAGCAGATATGTGTATATATAGAGAGAGAGAGAGAGAGCGAGAGAGAGAGAGAGAGAGAGAGAGAGAGAGAGAGAGAGAGAGAGAGAGAGAGAGAGAGAGAGAGCTGGAGAGAGACGGAAAAAGAGAGGGGGAGAGAGAGATAGAGAAAGAGAGAGAGAGGGAAACAAAAAAGAAACGAGAGCGAGAACCGCTCGCCCATTCGCCCATTTCGGTGGGTTACGCAGGAAGATCAAAAAAATGGTGGAAAGAAGCTACATGGAAATACCTTACGAGCAAACTCAATATTAAATCTCAAAGCATCAAGTAGTTTCCGTTTCTCTTTGACCTCACAGCCAAGAAAAAAAGACGCACTTGAAACCCCGAGCTCCATTTTGGCGTCACAGGCAAACCCTGGAACCCACCCCGAAACCCCAACACTCCTCAATCAGATTTAGGAGCGCACCCTGTAACTTGAGGGTTCAGGGCTTAGGGAGCAGGGATCTTTATTCAGAATTCAGGCATCCTTGGGAGGGACAGAGAGAGAGAGGGAGCAAATCGCCCCACGGAATCTCTTTGTCCCCTAATATGGAGTTTCTGCAGCAGCCCACCCGACCCCACCTGTGGGGCACTGGAATGTTCTGCTTGGCGACAGCAACCTGTCGACTCGCAAGCGCATGGCTGGGGGTTTAATGGTATATCCGGGTCGAACCCTAAACCCCAAACGCTACACAAAACTTAAAACCCAACAAAAAACCAAAACGCAAAACCAAAAACCAAAACCCAAAAAACACAGTAAACCATAAACAAAAAAAACAACCCAAATCAATCCAAAACCCTCAACCCTAAATTGCAGGGCTTAGGTTCCTTAGGGCTTCGGCCGTTACGGGTGGTTTGGGGTTTAGGGTTTCGGGTTTTAGGGTTTATGGGTTTAGGGTTTAGGGTTTAGGGTTTAGGGTTTAGGGTTTAGGGTTTAGGGTTTAGGGTTTAGGGTTTAGGGTTTAGGGTTTAGGGTGTAGCACGGGTCAGCTGTACGCAGTTGTGTGCAGACATGCCCACCCCAAAGGCCACCCAAACACTACTTGCAGCGAAACAAACCAGAGCCAGCCGAACCAAAGCCAGCCCACATTCAAACACTTCTGCACTTAATGCTGTACTTCGGACCAGTATCCATTATGTTTTTTGATGTTACGAAATTTGCTTTGAAGATGCCTTGCTGCATGGTAACATTTAAGAAGCTGCCTTGGAAATAGAACCTCCTGTTGCTAGAAAGGAGCCTTATGGAAGTCATGCCTGAAGCTTGCAGGAGAAAATTCAGGTTTTGCGCAGGGGGACGTCTTCGGACGGAGGGCCTTCTCATTGTTTCTGTTCCCTACGCTGGAGTGTCAAGGCTGCATGGCGAAAGACTTGCTGCTAGGAAGATGCCTTGTGAAAGGTATGTCTAAAAGCTTGCGAGAGAAAATTCAGGTTTTGCGCTGGGGGACGTCTTCGGCCGGAGGGCCTTCTCATTGTTTCTATTCTCTATGCCGGTGTGTGTCTAGAAGTTTGCGAGAGAAAAATTCAGGTTTTGCGTTGGGGGACGTCTTCGGCCGGAAGGCTATGCCGGAATGTCAAGGCTGCTTGGCGAAAGACCTGTTGCTAGAAGGGTGCCTTGTGAAAGTCACGTCAAGAAACTTGTAGCAAAAAAAACAGGTTTTGCGCTGGGGGACGTCTTCGGCCGGATGGCCTTCTCATTGTTTCTATTCTCTATGCCGGCGTGTCTCTAGAAATTTGCGATAGAAAAATTCAGGTTTTGCGCTGGGGGACGTCTTCGGCCGGAGAGCCTCTCATTGTTTGTATTCTTTAGAAATTTGCAGGAGAAAATCAGGTTTTGCGCAGGGGGACGTCTTCGGCCGGAGGGCCTTCTCATCGTTTCTAATCCTATGCCGGTGTGTGTCTAGAAGAAAAAATTCAGGTTTTGCGCAGGGGCTTCCCCGAACCTGGCTCCAAAACTTCAGAGAGCCTTGAGGGCTTTCGACCTCCCAGAACCCTTCCAGGAGGGCAGGGTTTTCAAAGGGGCCTCCCAAAAGCCTTTCAGGCCCGCTGTCGGGAGGCCCTCCAGAAGGCCAAGGAGGCCTCCTAGGGGGGCTCCGGCCAGGTTGGAAAACACCTCCCGCGAGACAATTCAGGTTTTGCGCTGGGGGACGTCTTCGGCCGGAGGGCCTTCTCATTGTTTCTATTCTCTATGCCGGTGTGTGCTTAGAGGCTTCCCAGGCGCCTCCAGCCTTTCAAGGGGCCTCCCAGGGGCCTCCCCAGGGGCCTCCCAGGGGCCTCCCAGGGGCCTCCCAGGGGCCTCCCAGGCCTCCCACTCCCAGGGGCCTCCCAGGGGCCTCCCAGGCTCGAAGATGGAAAAAAAGGGCCTGAAGCCGAAAAACGCGATTTTTGAGCAGTGGCCCAGGCTGAGCCCGAAAAAGGGCCTCTGGTCCAGCAACGAAGGCCGCAGTCGGCACCGCCCCCAGAGGGGCCCCGGAGGCCTCCAGGGGGGCCCCAGGCCAGGTTAGAAAAACACCTCCCAAGAGCAAAGGCTCGGTTTTAGGGTAATAGAATATACTAGGGACTGTGCTTGGCGACCAAGCTTGGCGACCCCTGCAGGGGTGTGCCTGCAGGCCCGAGATCGGGCCTGCGTGGTCTCGCTGAGCGCTCGACCGCGCCCACTCACCTCTAGAACGAGAGGGTGGGCGGGTTTAGGGTTTAGGGTTTAGGGCTTAGGGTTTAGGGTTTAGGGAGATCAGGGACTTTGGGCTGAGGGAGGGCTGTGGGCTTGACTTCGGGGGGGGGGGGGGGGGGGGGGGGGGTTCGGGCCAAACTCTAAGCCCCAATTCCCAAGTCGTGCGCCTCGGGATGCTCCAATTCTGAGTCTCACATAAACCTTAAATGCCAAACACCTAACCCCTCCCAAACCCCCCTTTCCCCAAACCCTAAACCCCAAACCCTCAACCCTGAACCAGGTTTGGGGTCTAGGTCTAGGGCTGTTTGGTCTCAAGCCTTGCGGTCAGGCTTGGGTTCCAAGTCTGGCTTAGGGTTTGAGGGAATAGTGGAGCTCAGAATTTGTGGGGGAGGGGTGCTTCTTTTCTGTTGTTTTTCTTTTTTTTTGGGGGGGGGGGCTTACTTTTTAGGGGTTCTCATACAAGTTACCCTGCAGTACAAACGCCGGCTTCCGCAGTAAACTACCGAAGCCCTACAGTGAGCTGTGCCACTCCCGGAATCACCATCATGCAAGCTAAACCCTAAACCCTAAACCCTAAACTCTAAACCCGATAACCCTATAACCCTATAACCCTATAAACCCTAAACCCTAACACCAAACCCTCAACCCTAAACCCTACGCCCCGAAGCCTCTCCTGACTGTCTTGGTCCCCACACCCCGTGGCCCGCGCTGGGCACGGCAACGAAGCTGCCGCCACGGACCTCCCCCCCAACGCTAGAGACCCTAAACCCTAAACCCTAAAACCCAAAATCCTAAACCCTAAACCCCCTACACCCCCTAAACCCTAAACCCTAAACCCAAAACCTAAAACCCTAAACCCTAAACCCTAAACCCTAGGTCCTTCCATTCCTAGGCTCCCGCCATATACCACGGCTGCGCTATCAACATCTCTTCTCTGCTTTCCTCGCATGTCGCTCTCGTTTGGCGATGGCTCGCCAGACCGAAGGCTGAACATGCGGAGACCCGTCTGAAGTGGGTTTAGGGTTTAGGGCGTAGGGTTTAGGGTTTAGGGTTTAGGGTTTGGGGTTTAGGGTTTAGGGTTTAGGGTTTAGGGTAGCAGGGGCTGCTCGAGTTGGTAAGTTGGATGAGCAGGAACAGGCACAGCGAACAACCAGCGGGAACAAAAAGACCTACAGAGAGATGGGGAGACCCTTCTGACTTTTGTTTTTTTTAAGTGGAAGGTAAAAGTTGAAAGTCAAGCGAAATGCTATGTTTAGGCCCTTCACGCGGCACAGCCAGACAGCACATGGGTTTCCAAAAATTCGGGGTACCTTATCGGGGTCCTTATTTTCATGGAATTCTCTTAGTTGTCCAGTACCTAGGGGAACTACAGATTAACCTTTGGGATGATAGAGGGATTCTATGACCCCAAAAAGGTTAAAGGTTACCTACGCTACGACGAAGTTCTACTATTTGGAGGTCCATTAGAAGTGTCCCTCACTCCCACAGAGGACAGTGAGCCTGAGGAAGCCCAGGCTTCGTTTGACCCGAGCAGGGTTTAGGGTTTAGGGTTTAGGGTTTAGGGTTTAGGGTTCAGGGTTCAGGGTTCAGGGTTTAGGGTTTAGGGTTTAGGGTTGGGGATTTAGGGTTTAGGGAATTTGGTATCCGTATCTCATCTTCTTTTGCGCGCGTTTTGGTCCTGATGCCCAGATACTCTGCAGATGGCTGATTTATACATTCGTGTAAACCCTAAACCCTAAACCCTCAACCCTCAACCCTCAACCCTCAACCCTCAACCCTAAACCCTAAGCCGTAAACCCTAAAACCCTAAAACCCTAAAATCCTAAAACCCTAAAACCCCTAAAACCCTAAAACCCTAAAACCCTAAAACCCTAAAACCCCTAAAACCCTAAAACCCTAAAACCCTAAAGCCCTAAAACCCTAAAACCCCTAAAACCCTAAAACCCTGAAACCCTAAAGCACTAAAACCCTAAAACCCCTAAAACCCCTAAAACCCTAAAGCCCTAAAGCCCTAAAACCCTAAAACCCCTAAAACCCCTAAAACCCTAAAACCCCTAAAACCCTAAAAAAAAACCCTGAAGCCCTAAACCCGAAAACCCCTAAAACCCGAAAACCCCCTAAAGCCCTAAAACCCTAAAACCCTAACACCAAACCCTAAAACCCTAAACCCGAAAGCCCTAAAGCCCTAAACCCTAAACCCTAAAGCCCTAAAACCTAAAACCTAAAAGCAGCCCTAAAACCCCAAACCCTAAAACCCTAAAACCCCGAAACCCTAAAACCTAAAACCCAAAACCCCTAAAACCCTAAACCCTAAAGCCCTAAAGCCCTAAAACCCTAAAAAACCCCCCCTAACCCCTACCCTAAAACCCCTAAAACCCTAACCCTAACCCTGAAGCCCTAAACCCGAAAACCCCTAAAAACCCTAAAACCCTAAAACCCTAAAGCCCTAAGCCTAAAACCCCCTAAAACCCTAAAACCCCTAAAACCCTAAAACCCTAAAGCCCTAAAACCCTAAAACCCTAAAGCCCTAAAACCCTAAAACCCTAAAGCCCTAAAACCCTAAAACCCTAAAACCCTAAAACCCTAAAACCCTAAAACCCTAAAACCCTAAACCCTATGATGGTGACAGCAAAGCTGCTCAGCAAGCTGGCCTCGGAAGCCCTGGACCTGAAGTCCTGGCCCTGGCGGCCGGCTGAAGCCTGCGGAGCCAGAGAATGCAGCGGAGGAACCCTCAACCCCTGAACCCTAAACCCCTGAACCCTGAACCCTAAGCCCTGAACCCCTAAACCCTAAACCCTAAACCCTAGAACCCCAAACCCTAAAACCCTAAAACCCTGAAACCTCAACACTAAACCCCTAAACCCGCAACCCTAAAGACCTTAACCGAAGACCCCCCCCCTGCAACTGCAATTCTGCTGCTTAGGCTCTCGATGTTAAGAGAAGTAAGCCCCCCCTAAACCCTAAACCCTAAACCCTAAACCCTAAACTCTAAACCCTAAACCCTAAACTCGCTTAAGGTTCGGCATCGGGGTCTTGGGATGTCGGGTTGTGGGGGGTTTAGGGCTTTGGGGTTTTGGGATTTCTGGCTTTAGGGTTTTTGGGGATCTAGGGCTCTAAACCCTAAACCCTAAACCCTAAACCCTGAAAAGTCTTTGGTGGAGCTAGGGCTTTAACGCCTGCGCGTGCTCCTCGACGAGCTGAGGCACGGAAGCATGCAGAGCTCCTGCGGACACCCGTCGCAGGCCGCATTCCCGGACACTTTTCTGCCATCCGACGAACTCCCAAAACCTTTTGAGGTTGTAAGGGTCTAGGCTTTACGGTTAAGGCTTCGGGTGTGGGCTTTCTACACTTCTTCTACCAAAACACAAAAAACAATGAGTTGGAAACCAGCACTTCCAGAAGGCTTAGGATTTAGGGTTTAGGGTTTAGGGTTAGGGTTTGGGGTTTCGTGTTTCGTGAGGGTCTAAGGCCTCCCACCAGCAACGGCGAGCCGGTGACCGCACCGTGCCTCAGGCGCATATCGACTCTCGGCAGATCATTTTTGGGGCTTTTTAGGCTTGGCTTTTACTCTACTGCACTTGGAACCCTAGCAAGAATTTTCATTTTGAGCTGCTTCTTAGGAATTATAGTACACACTTTTCAG
Organism: Symbiodinium natans; assembly: GCA_905221605.1. Classification (NCBI taxonomy): domain Eukaryota; class Dinophyceae; order Suessiales; family Symbiodiniaceae; genus Symbiodinium; species Symbiodinium natans. The sequence continues at coordinate 167,837 of CAJNDS010002636.1, forward strand.
CATTGAGTTTCCAAGTATCCCTGGGTTTAGGGTTGAGGGCTTCCGGCCTGGGGGGTAGGACATACCTACAATTCACACCCCCTCAACCCTTGACCTGGTAGGTTACAGCTGCCCATTATGATACCAAGCTTTTTGTTGAACCCTAGAGCCTAAACCTCGCAGAACCTTGCATTTTCCGAAGTGCAGCAGAACTGACACAGGCACAGGACCAAACTGTTTTCGGGGAGGCATCACGAGGCAAGTTGTGTAACGCGGGGTCCAAAACTTTTCCCGTAGTTGTTGGCTTTCAAGCAGAAACCCCAAACCCTCAACCCTGAGCCCTAAAGCCTAAATCCTAAGCCCCAAACCCCAAGCCCTAAACCCCAAACCCCAAACCCTGAACCCAAAACCCCCAAACCCTGAACCCTGAACACCCAACCCTGAACCCCCCGAAACCCTTAGCCGACCCAGCTGGGCCCTGAACCGACATTGCATGGGCACCTGGTTCCAGGGGCGAGGGCTCGTAGAGGATTGATCGGGGCTCTGTAGGGATTCTGCAGGGGATTTTGTAGAGGTTTTTCGAGGGGCTCTGCAGGGATCTTAGGGGTTTAGGGTTTAGGGTTTGGGGTTTGGGGTTTGGGGTTTAGGGTTTAGGGTTTAGGGATTAGGGTTTAGGGTTTAGGGTTTCCGGCGCCCCATACAGCAGCAGTCCCCTTAAGACTTGATGATGAGTATCAACAGGGCCGCAAAAAGGAGCAACTCGTACTATGTAAGGGCCGCAAAACAGGCGGCTCCGTGAAATACAGACTCAAGGCGTGGCTCCCTTTTGACTCCGCATCGGTTTTCGGCCCCCATAGACTCATGCGTCAGGCGCTCGCTGCTAAGAATAGTTTTTTTTATCATTTCGGGGTTCTTAAGCAATTAGTAGGTCTAGGGTACCTCAACCCTAAACCCGACGCCCAAAACCCCTAAGCCTCCGCAAAACCCCCCCCCCCCAAAGCTACAAGCTCAAAGCGGCAAAGCAGTGAGCGCCACAAGTCCACCAAGCAGAGGCTCAGAAGAATCTGCAGCCCCCGAAACCTGAGACGCTTTCGGGTCTGGGCGTTGGAGGTCCGGGGTAACTCAAACCCTAAACCCGGTTTAGGGTTTGGTGGTCCAGGGTAACCCTAAACCCTAAACCCTAAACCCTAAACCCTAAACCCTAAACCCTAAACCCTAAACCCTAAACCCTAAACCCTATGGGAGTTTAGGGCTTAAGGTTCCGGGGCCGCTTCAGGAGTCGAGGTTTTCAAGTCTTCGGTGTTGAGGAGCTTGCGGACTTGGAGTCGCTTTGCTTGGGGTCGGAGGTTAAAGGTTTGGGGTTTCGGGTTTTAGGGTTTAGGGTTTAGGGTGTAGGGTTTCGGGTTTAGGGTTTAAGGGTTTGGAGTTCAGGGTTGTAGGGTTCCCTAAACCTTGGACCCCTCCCAAACCCTAAAACGCCTTTGATTTAGGGGCTTGGGGTTCAGCGTTTGGGGGCTTAGGCTTTTGGGGTGGGCTTTAGGGTGCCTCACGCTGCTTGGCCTGCGGAGAAAGAAAAAAACGGAGATCCCCCTACATCCCAATACCCGAGCACCCTAACACCGACAACCCGTAACACCCTTAATAACCCCAAACCCCTAACCCCTTAAAAACCCTATAACCCTGTAATAGCCCTATAACCCTAAACCCCGAAATCCCGAACACCCCAACCCTGTAACCCGGCACTTCACCCCCCAAAAGCCCCCCAAAAAAGTCCGAAATCAGAGCCCTGAGTCGAACTCCACAAAGCTGACGAGACCTACCAGCCGGTTTGGTGAGAAAGCCGCACGAAAAGCGTTATAGGGGCTCAGAGTTCAGGATTGTAGGGTGCTAGGGTTATAGGGATACTTGCAGGGTCATAGGGTTGTAAAGATTTCGGGTGCTAATTTATATGTATGTATGTATATATATATATATTATATTTATAGAGAGAGAGGTATAGAGTGGTTACAGCGTTATACGGTTTTAGGGTTACAGGGTGAAAGGGGGCCCATAACTTGGACCGACACCCATTCAGAAGACTACTACAGCGGCCCATTTGGCTAGAGTGGATGAAGCTGGGCAGCTTGCTTCATACTTCTAGAGTGGTTATGAGGGAAATGTTGCAAATTATGTAGGCCTAAACCCCTACTGTGGAGTAGACCCTGGAAAAAAGGTATATACTTTTTAGGTATAAGTAGCTGTAACAGGAACCCAGAACCAAGAAAAGTATTAAAGTAGAGTACTCCCAAGCCCAGAAGCCCTACACCCTCAGACAGCCCCTGACGCACCTCGTCAGCCCTGGCACCCAGACCAAATGTCACCGAGGAGCCAGCGAGGCCCTCCTCCTCCCCCAATCTCGTAAACCCCCAAACCCTCAAACCCCCAAACCCTAAACCCTAAACCCTAAACCCTAAACCCTAAACCCTAAACCCTAAACCCTAAACCCCAACACATCTTCCCGGGCCCGGCGGAGGAGGGCCAGAGTTTGCACAGGAACCGAAGCCTCCTCGGAAGCCTCAGCGGGGTTTAGGGCTTTTAGGTGTTGGGGTTTAGGGTTTAGGGTTTAGGGATTAGGGATTAGGGTTTAGGGTTTAGGGCTTAGGGCTTAGGGCTTAGGGTTTAGGGTTTAGGGTTTAGGGTTTAGGGTGTAGGGTGTAGGGTGTAGGGTTTAGGGTTCAGGGTTTGGGGTTTAGGGTTGTAGGTGTCCCATTGCCCTGCGGCCGATCTGCTCGGACGGCCGCTTCGTAAGCGACCGCATTGCCCTGAAGCTGGCTCTCATCCATTGTGGACAGCAGAGGCAGAACCCGCTGCCACTGCCTGCCTGAGTGGGGGGGGGTTTGGGGTTGGGTTTAGGGGTGAAGGAACGGCCTCCTTCATTAGAATCGATCTGTTTTGGGGGGGGGGGGGGGGGGTGAATCAATGACATACATCTTAAAGCGGCAAAGGCACGCCATAAACCCGAGCCTAAGCCCCCCCCGAACCTGCCTAAAGCCAACCAACCGCAACCCCCCCCCCCATCCTTCATTGTTGCTGATGTTCGTGCTCCCGCTACGTTGCCACTTTTTGGCTCTAATCACGATTGCGGTTGTCCTTGGCTCCTATCACCCGAAGTCCCGCCTTGCGAGCAAACCCGCAGCAGGCCATTGTAGGTCAGCGAGTCGCCTGGTGCAAGGAGATCCGGCTTGGGCCTTCGCAGGGTTCGGGGCCCTTTAGGGGCCCTTTAGGGGCTACAGAGGCAAGTTGCGGCTCTGCAAGAGACGACTTTTCACTTGTGAGAAGGCAAGAAGAACTCGGGGCGGCCGCACCTCTGAGGTTGGAACCATGGGCCCTTAGTGTGGCCCCTTACCCTTGTTGATAGGGATCCGAAGCATGGGCCCTGATCATGCAGAAATATATATATATATGTATATAGTTTGTAATAAGGGTTCTATAACAAGGGACCCAAGTTAAGGGCCCGTACTTCGGGTCCCCTGACGCCGCGCTGGGCTTAAGGTTTTAGGGCGGCCCTTTGAGCTTCTCTGAGAAGCCCCGGAAGGGAGGGGGGGGGTGCGCGCCTTGCCATCCGTGGAGCGCCAGGTCGTCGAGATGGCCAAGAGCTGCTTCCCAGCGTCCTGCATGGCTTCGGGCCTTCAGCTTGGGCCTCTTGGCCCAGCTGCTGAGTACCCTGCCCAAAGAAGGTGAAGCTGCGAATTCTGGTAGGATTGTATGTACCCCTAAAGGTTGGAGGTTATGAACTAGGTGCGTTGTGGGGTCCATGGGTGGCTTTCACTGGCTCTCAGCATCTCTCGTTGCAACCGGTTCAGTATCACACGACCTAGTTTGGGAGGGAGAGCGGCGGGGGGGTTACTTATGATAACCCTGCTTCAAAATACCCCCTTCAAAAGGGAAGCTGCTTTCGGCGAATCAGGGTTTAGGGTTGAGGGTTTAGGGTTTAGGGTTTAGGGCTAAGGGTTGCGGCTGAATTAGGGGAACAGAGCGAGGCATGAGAGGGCCTGGCTTCTCGCATGCAAGTATGGCTGTGTTGAAGGTGATGAGGTCGGGCTCGACCTGACCGTGGCGAGGCAGAACCACCCGAGAACCGCCGGAGAGGAAATGGGCGTTTACGATACTATTCGGTGCCTTATTGGGGTCCTTCTTATAACGGGGGTCCTACAATTTTAAGTTAGGGGTGCCTTATTGGGGTCCTTATCATAAGGGGATCCGACGACTTGGGGGTCTAAATTAGGGGTCCCGTAGTCTCGTAAACCCCCCAAGATCAGCAAGGAGCACTGAGACGCACTTTTTATGGGGATGCAGGGTTCCAGGGCTTACGCCAAAAAACTTGAACCCTAAACACTAAACCCTAAAACCCTAAAACCCTAAGCACTAACCCCTATGCCCTAAACCCTAAAACCCTGAACCCTAGACCCTTAGCCCTAAACCCTAGAACCCTAAACCCTAAGCCCTAAGCCTAAACCCTAAAACCTAAACCCTAAACCCTCAACCCTACACCCCCCTGAGGGAAAAACCCTAAACCCTAAACCCTCAACCCTAAAACCTAAACCCTAAGCACCAAGTCCAGGGCGGCTTGCAGGCCGCACTCCGCCAGAAGGCTCCTCGGCTGCTGTGTGAAAGAGCTTCTAGACCCAGGTTTAGGGTTTAGGGTTTAGGGTTTAGGGTTTAGGGTTTAGGGTTTAGGGTTTAGGGTTTAGGGTTTAGGGTTTAGGGTTTAGGGTTTAGGGTTTAGGGTTTAGGGTTTAGGATTCAGGAGAACCTTGGAACATGGTGTTAAGGGGATTTTACCCTAGGAGTAGAAAGGGTAATTGCCCTTTTTGGTTTTAAGGGGATTATAAGCGAGGGTTTCGGGTTTAGGGTTTAGGGTTTGGGGTTTGGGGTTTAGGGTTTAGGGTTTGGGGTTTAGGGTTTGCAGGGTTTAGGGATCAGGGTTCAAAAGGTAGGTTTTGGGGTTTAGGGTTCAGGGCCTAAGTAGGGCTTCGGGTTTGGGGAACCTTAGCCTTACTCACGACATGCGAACCAACAAAGTTTGCAGGGTCACTGCGGACCAGGGCGCAGGGCCGTCCGCCACCGCCCCGTCATCTGGCATGCAAAGGTGGCCGCATTGAAGGAGATGACCTGGGGTGTTCCCCCCTTATGAAAGTAAACCCTAAACCCTAAACTAAACCCAAAACCCTAAACCCTAAACCCTAGAATATAGCCCCCAGTAGAATCCTGAATGAAGGACTGCTAGTATAAGGGCGAACATCTCAAGAGATGATCTTCTGGTCGGGGCTCAAAAAGTTTAGCTTCGGGCTTCGGGCTCTTAAACGCCTAAGCCCATAACCCCTGAACCCCCTGCACCTTACATCGAACAGTTGAGCCGGATCCGCAACAGCATCCCAAGTAAGCCCCACGCTGAGAAAAACAACTCAACTTCACGTTGCTCTTTCCAGTTTGGGGCTTCTCTTGAGTTCCTTGGGCCTTGCCTTCAAACGTGTTAAGATGGCATTTGAGGGTCTCGACTTCCAGGCTGAGGATTTGGAGCCCGGGGCTTCCCCTTAAGGGTTATGCATTATGCGACTGGGCCCCTAGAGCCTTAGAACTGCAAAGCCTGGGCCTCAAAACTCTTGAAACCCCTGAATTACCCAGAAGCCTCAAACCCTACTTGGAGGGGTCTGGTTCTAAGCACCCCCCCAAAACAAGGAGCTTCGAACCACTTCTGGGTCACCCCCACCTACAACCGCGAGCGTGACTCGTGCAGGCACCTCCCGCTAAACCCCCGAACCCTAAACCCTAAACTCAAGCAGCCTTCAAGCCTAAACCCCCCCCAAACCCTGACCCTAAACCCTAAACTCTAAGCTCTGAACCCTAAACCCTAAACCCTAAACCCTAAACCCTAAACCTTACACCCTAAAACCCTAAACCCTAATACCCTAAACCCTAAACAATGCCAATTGCCCCAGCTCTTGCGCCAGGCCGCGTCCGGGGCCAAGTGCGCGCCGGCGAGGCTCCTTAGGGCTGCCAGGGCCTGCGACCAACACGCGGCCTGGGCATCTTTGGTATAAGGATTCGGGCTTGGGGTTTAGGGTTTAGGGTTCAGGGTTTAGGGTTTAGGGTTTAGGGTTCAGGGTTCAGGGTTTAGGGTTCAGGGTTTAGGGTTTAGGGTGACCCAGGAGTATAGGGATCTTGGGTATAGGGGGCTTTACAATCATAGGGCTACCTTAATCGGGTCCTTTTTTATAGGGGTCCTACTATTTGGGGTCCATATTGGGGGCCCCTTATTTTCTTATTTTCGTAAGCCTCCATATTCGGGATTCGGGCTTAGGGTTTTGGGTTTCGAGCATATTGGGTATACTCGGGCTTAGGGATTCGGGTTTAGGGTTTTGGGTTTCGGGCATCTTGGGCATAAGGATTCGGGCTTAGGGTTTCGGGTTTTGGGTTTTGGGTTTAGGGTTTTGGGTTTAGGGGTTCGGGTTTTGGGTTCGGGTTTCAAGTTTTGGGTTTTTGGGTTTTGGGCTTACCGGGCTCCAGGCTTTGAGGGGTTTAGGGCCAGAGGAGTTGCAGGGCTTAAGGGCTTCTGGAGCTTAATCACCCAAACTCAGAACCCCCTTCTCGCTCTCTCTCTCCCTCTCTCTGCTTCTTCCTCTTCCTCTTCCTCTTCCTCTTCCTCTCCCTCTCCCTCTCCCTCTCCCTCTCCCTCTCCCTCTCCCTCTCCCTCTCCCTCTCCCTCTCCCTCTCCCTCTCCCCCTCCCGCTCCCTCTCCCTCTCACGCTCCCTCTCCCGCTTCCTCTCCCTCAAACCCAAACAAACTGCCGAGGTTCCTTGGGCTTTGTCTGCTATGAACAAATAACGGCAAAAAACTACCCACAAACAGGAACAAATGTATGATCTTCCTACTCCCACCATGTATACAACAAACATGATGCGGCTTCCTTGCCGGGCAAGCTTATTTTTGAGTTCCTGCACAACCCTAAACCCTAAACCCCAGACCCTAAACCCCAAACCCTAAACCCGAAACCCTAAACGCTAAACCCTGAACCCTAAACCCTAAACCCCAGACCCTAAACCCTGAACCCTTAACCCTAAACCCTGAACCCTAAACCCTAAACTTACCCTAAACCCCAAACCCGAAACCCCAAACCCTAAACCCCAAACCCTGAATCCTTTTAA
>CAJNDS010002636.1:180000-336159 GCA_905221605.1 Symbiodinium natans
CGTTTTTGCGTCTCGACAACGCAAAAACACGCAGAAGATCATCGTTCGACACGCCGAGACCACGCAGAGGGTCATCTTATTTGCGTCTCGACAACGCAAAAACACGCAGAGGATCATCGTTCATGCAATCACGACACGCCGAGACCACGCACAGGGTCGTCGTTTTGCGTTTCGACAACGCGAAGACACCCAGAGGGTTGTCGTTCGCACGATCACGACACGCCAAGACCACGCAGAGGGTCGTCGTTTTTGCGTTTCGACAACGCGAAAACACGCAGAGGGTTAGCGTTGTTGCACTTTCGTTCACCAAGTGCGGCGGCTCCCGCCAACCCTACCCCGTGCTTTTAACATAACAGTTTTAAGAGGAAAACCCACGAAATCCATCACGCCATCCATCTCATCCATCGCGCCATCCATATAACGACGACTCTTTAACGACAACCACCTCCGCTGAAAACCCCTCCTCCATGCTGTCGGGAAAAAAGGGAAAACAAAAAACCATTAACCCCTAAACAACTCCAAAAAAAACATTAACCCCTAAACAACTCCAAAAAAAAAACATGAACCCCTAAACAACTCCAAAAAAAACACAAAACAACTGTGCCCAAGGCACATGCATCGGCCGCTAGGAGCATAGCTGCGCGAGCCCAAACCCCGGCCTGGGGCTTCTCAGGGTCCAAACACCGACATTCGCCCCCAAAACTGGGTTTAGGGTTTAGGGTTTAGGGTTTAGGGTTTAGGGTTTAGGGTTTAGGGTTTAGGGTGTCTCAATGAGTGGGCGCGCTGGTGCTGCAAGCACCCAGGCGCGCGCCCCGATTTGCATAAGCCCACCCCCGCTGGCGCTCCACCCTCGCCTTAACCTCTACGGGTTTAGGGTTCTTTTGAACTCTGATCGTGCTTTTGTTATTTTTCTCTTGTCTATTGGGTTGAAGCTCGGCATCGATGCAGATCAACTACCCTGAAGTTCGTAGCCCCCAGGCCCTAGGCATTGCAAGGGAGACGTCTATCAGTCGAGGGCTGCTGGGAGAGCCAAAAGTCAGAGGTTTGGGCTTGGGGTTGGCTGCCGCCTTCGCCCTCGGCGATGCTGCGTGCTGGGCGGGGATTTGGAAAACTTGCTTGGAAGGGAGTGAAATTAGAGGTTTGGGCTTTCGCCATGCTGATGCTGCAACTTTTGCTATTTTTGTCTTTTGTAATGGTTGTTGAGGAGATCCTCCTAGTCCCAGGCAGGGGGCCTCCCAGGCGGGGGGGCCTCCCAGTGAGTCTTTCTCAAAAACCTGAAGGTTTGGGCTTGGGGCTGGCTGCCACATTCGTACTTGGTGATGCTGCGTCCTTGGGGATCCTTCAGGTTCAGGCAAAAGGTCGGCAAGCAGGAGATCCTCCCAGTCGCCTCCCAGTGAGTCGTTCTCAAAACCCCAAACAAAGGTTTACGCTTGGAACTCGCCCTTGATGATACTGCGTCCTGGTCGGGGATCTGGGTCCCTTGCTTGGAAGCCTGCTTTTCAGGTTCAGGCAAAAGGTTTCCGGCAAGCAGGACTGACAGTGCTAGGCAGGGGGCCTCTGAGGCAGGTGACAGCCTCCCAGTGAGTCTTTCTCAAAAACCCGAAGGTTTGGGCTTGGGGCTGGCTGCCGCTGGGCAGGGGTTTCAGCCTTTCAGACACAGCAGGGGCCTCCCAAACAGGGGTCTCAGGCAGGCAGGGCTTTGCCAGGCAGGGTTCCAAGGCAAGCCTCCCAGGCAGGGGCTCAGGCAGCTCCCAGGCAGGGGCAAAAGGAGGTTGCCATGTTTTGCCCGAAGGTTTGGGGTATCTTATTGTAGGGGCGACCTGACGGGTTTCTCGCCAGCGACCTGCCGGGTCCACCGCGCAGCCTGCAGCTGCCTGCGGGACTGGAGCTCCGTCGCCCGCCGGAGGGCTTCTGGCTCCGGAGCTACCTCGCCTGCCGGCTTCGGTGCGTTCGCCCTGCTCGACGGCCCCGGGCTCACTCAGTTTAGGGTTTAGGGTTTAGGGTTAGGGTTTAGGGTTTAGGGTTTAGGGTTTAGGGTTTAGGGTTTAGGGTTTAGGGTTTAGGGTTTAGGGTTTAGGGTTTAGGGTTTAGGGTTTAGGGTTTAGGGTTTAGGGTTTAGGGTTTAGGTTTAGGGGTTAGGGTTTAGGGTTTAGGGTTTTGGGTTTAGGGTTTAGGGTTTAGGGTTTAGGGTTTAGGGTTTAGGGTTTAGGGTTTAGGGTTTAGGGTTTAGGGTTTAGGGTTTAGGGTTTAGAGGGTTTATTCGGGTTTCGGGTTTAGGGTTTAGGGTATAGGGTTTAAGGTTTAAGGCCAAGACTATACTGAACCTGGATCCCTAGCAAGAATTGCAAGTTTCTTCGGAAATGTGGTGCCCAAAAATTTGAAAAATACTCCCCAATATCTTTAAGCAAACTGGGGAGTGAATGTGAGAGTCAGGGGCTGGAACCACTGGTCTTTAGTGTGGTCCCCGAAGGGATTTAAAGGGATCCGAGGTGTGGGCCCTCATTATGCATAGTGTATACAAGGGTCATATAACAGGGGACCCATACTAAGGGGGTTTCGGGGCTTAGGGGAACTTAGTGGATTTGGGGGATTTTTGGGGCTTGTGGAGTTGTCCCCCAAACCCTAAACCCTAAACCCTAAACCCTAAACCCTAAACCCTAAACCCTAAACCCTAAACCCTAAACCCTAAACCCTAAACCCTAAACCCTAAACCCTAAACCCTAAACCCCAAACCAATCTGTTTTTTGGCTTTGCAGGGCTAACCTGCGACCCCAGGAACGCAGCAGGTGGCGCAGGCGTTGCAGGAGACGGCGTCGCGCTGCGAACCCTGCGCCTGGTCTTCAGGGGCTTCAGAGGGCTGAACTTTAGGGTTTAGGGTTTAGGGTTTAGGGTTTAGGGTCTAGGGTTTAGGGTTTAGGGTTTAGGGTTTAGGGTCTAGGGTTTAGGGTTTAGGGTTTAGGGTTCAGGGTTTAGGGTTTGGGGTTTGGGGTTTAGGGTTTAGGGTTTAGGGTTTAGGGTTTAGGGTTTGGTGTTGTTTCCCCTATGTAATCCCTCCAAGGGCTCATGCTTTGTATAGGAGCATATGAGGTGTTTACGAGCTTCGGGTTCAGGAGTAGCTGGGTTCGAGGTGCTCAAGGTAGTCTATGGGGCGCGCATTGCTTGATGGGTTTAAACCCTAAACCCTAAACCCTAAACCCGAAACCCTAAACCCTAAACCCTTAACCCTAAACCCTAAACCCTAAACCCGGAGCCTGGAGACCGGCAAGCAGTGTCAGGGCCCTGGGCCAGCGCCTCTCCGGAGCGCAGGCGCCTTGGGCGCGCTTGGGACGATGGAGCTTTAAGGTTTGGGGTTTAGGGTTTAGGGTTTAGGGCTTAGGGCTTGGGGTTTAGGGTTTGGGGTTTAGGGTTTAGGGTTTAGGGATTTGGGGTTTTGGGGTTTTAGGTTTTTAGGGTTTGGGGTTTTGGGGTTTTAGGGTTTTAGGGTTTAAGGGCTTTGGGGCTTTAGGGTTTCAGGGTTTTGGGCTTAGGCTTTGAGGACGTCGAGTTTAGGGGGTCGAGGGTTAGGGGTTTGGGGTTGAGGGCCCAGGGCTCACGCTTTGAGGGGGGCAGGTTCGGTCAAGGGATTTCCGGATTCAGGGGTTGCTTTTGGGGGGTTGCTTGAGGCGTTGCTTTCGGGGTTGAGGGGTTTATGTAGGTTCAAGGGGTTCTTGGGCAACCCTGCGTTTAAGACCATGAACTCTTAGGGTGTGACTGTTGACGAGGGGGCGCTTTGCCAGGGATGGGCCAGGATGGAATGGGCTTTGGGCTTTAGGCTTTAGGCTTTAGGCTTTAGGGTCTAGGGTCTAGGGTTTAGGGTTTAGGGTCTAGGGTTTAGGTTTTAGGGGGGCTTCGCGGAGTCTTAGCGGACTTAGGGCACCTCCAAGTAAGGGGTTTGGGTTCGGCCCTGGTGCGACGCTTGTCGGTAGGGTTGTGACCGTATGCCAGAACCATTTTGCGGCGGTGGCTTTGTTGAAGTACTTAAGGACAGGCGGTCAAACCCTTAACTTAACCCTAAGCCCTAAACCCTAAACCCGAAACCCGAAACCCTAAACCCTAGGGGAAACCCTAAACCCTAGGGGAAACCCTAAACCCTAAACCCTAAACCCCAAATCCCTCTAACCTTTGACCAGGAGCTGATGGCCGAGTTGTGGCTGACAACCTGCACCGCGTGCAAGGAAGGCTCAGCGAAACCTTCGACCCTGAGGCCGATCTCCTAAACGGGTTTAGGGTTTAGGGTTTAGGGCTTGGGGTTTAGTGTTTAGTGTTTAGGGTTTAGGGTTTAGGGTTTAGGGTTTAGGGTTTAGGGTTTATAGAAATTGTATAGGGTTTGTGTCCGGAGTTTTGGGGGGTTTTGCTTTCTAACTTTTTTCAACTTCGTTTTTGGGATTTTTGGGGGGGGGGCTTGGCCGGGGGGCTGGGGGGCTGCGGGACTGGAGGGCTGCGGGCTGGGGGGCTGGCGGGCTGGCGGCTGGCGGGCTGGGAGCTTTGGGGAGTTTTGGGGTTTTGGGGGGTTTTGATTTTTGCTTTTGCTGAAATTTGGAGGTTTTGTCGGGGAGGTTTGGGCTTTTTGGGGGGTTTTGGGGGGCGTGAAGGGGCGCCGGCAGCATCTTTTGTTGGTGCCCTGAAAGCCATGCTTTTGTCTGATTTAGTGCACTGTGAAGGATGAAGGATTGTTGCACGAGCTGCTCGTAATGAAACGCGTACAATTTCTATTTATCCTGGCCTTGAGGGTTTAGGGTTTAGGGGGTTTAGGGGGTTTAGGGGGTTTCGGGGGTTGGGGGTTTCGGGGGTTTCGGGGGTTCGGGGGTTTAGGGGTTTAGGGGATTTAGGGGGTTTGGGGGGTTTGGGGGGTTTAGGGGGTTTCGGGGTTTAGGGGGTTTAGGGGGTTTAGGGGGTTTAGGGGGTTTAGGGGGTTTAGGGGGTTTAGGGGGTTTAGGGGGTTTAGGGGGTTTAGGGGGTTTAGGGGGTTTAGGGGGTTTAGGGGGTTTAGGGGGTTTAGGGGGTTTGGGGGGTTTAGGGGGGTTTAGGGGGTTTAGGGGGTTTAGGGGGTTTAGGGGGTTTAGGGGGTTTAGGGGGGTTTAGGGGGTTTAGGGGGTTTAGGGGGTTTAGGGGGTTTAGGGTTTAGGGTTAGTAGTTAGTAGGGTTTGGGTTTAGGGTTTAGGGTGACCCAGGCGTAACCTAGGAATATAAAGGGTGCACTTTTGGGTCTTAAGGGGATTGTAAGGGAACCCCAACCTCAAAAACAGGAAATAAGGGCCTACTCCGGGTCCTAGCAAAGCTATACCCAGCCTCCTAACCCCCAAAAGCCTAAGTCCTTAAACCGCCCAGAGTAGGGGTGTGAGGAGTGCTCTTTCCCGAAGCATGACGCATACGAAGCCCTGAGCCCTCCCTAGTCCTGGAGGCCTTATGGGTTTGGGGTTGAGGATCTAGGCTGCAGAGTTTAACAGGGTTAGGGCCTTTCCAACAAGCACAAACTGCCACAAACTACCCGAAATACCCGTTCTTCTTGACTTGGCCTCCATTCCCCTAAACCCTAAACCCTAATCCCTTATCGCTAAACCCTAAACCCTAATCCCTTATCGCGAAACCCTAAGCCCGAAACCCGAAGCCCTAAGCCCTAAACCCTAAACCCTAAACCCTAAACCCTAAACCCAATTACATGGCTGAGGCTTCGACATCTGGCTGGAGCCCTTTTCTTCTCATCCTCGCCAGCAGCAGGAGGCCGCGCTGCCACTGGGCGCCCTTCGCGTGAGCCTGGGTTTTGGGGTTAGGGTTTAGGATTTAGGGTTTAGGGTTTAGGGTTAAGGGTTCAGGGTTTAGGTTTTAGGGTTTAGGGTTTAGGGTTTAGGGTTTAGGGTTTAGGGTTTAGGGTTTAGGGTTTAGGGTTTAGGGTTTAGGAGGGTTAGAGTCATGGGAAGAACCCTCCAAGTAGCGACTTCCTGTTAAGGGACGATCTTAGGATCCTGCATCTTGTCGGGTCCCTTTCTCTACTCTCTCTACTCCCTCTCCTCCGTCTACTCCCTCTACCTCTACTCCCTCTACTCTCTTTCCCTCTCTCTCCGCCCCCTTTCTCCCTGGCTCCCTGCCTCCCTGGCTTGCTTCCCTCTCCCTCTCCCTCTTTTTTGTGGCTCTCTCTTTCGCTCTCCCTCTCTCTCTCTCTCTCTCTCTCTCTCTCTCTACTCTCCTTCTCTCTCAAACTTCCAGGTCAGGCATTCTAAACAAGGCTGCATCCATCGGGAAGTTCCCACAAGCTTATCGTAGAGTTTGGAGCAAACCCGAAATCCTAAACTGCTTGCAGGGCTAGGCGTTTCGGGAAGATCTTGCAGATCAGACACACTGATGACAGCATTGTAGACGACCACCTCAGGCATCGAGGGCGGAATTGGCTTCTATGGGTTCTCAACTCCAGGAGAAAAAACAACATGCTTGATACATGGTGGGAAAAGTAGAGTCTGGGTCTAGAGTTTAGGACGTAAGGTTCAGAGTTCAAAAGGATGATATGAGGGAAAAAGGTTGGTGAAAGCATGGCTGCAGCAAGGTGGCATCCCCCTGCACACGGGCTGCAACCATGCGGCCCAGTACCCCCAGAGCCTCTGCCAGCTGGAAAGGTGGGAAATTCTGGGATGTTCCCCCGAGAATAGGGGAGGGGGGGGTACTTGAATTTCTACTAAGGTGTGCTAGTATAAGGGTATAAGGGGGAACATTCCACTGGGACATGGTCAATGAACCCTTGAGGCGGCTCGCATACCCGAATAGAAGTGGTAGCAATATGGGCGAATTGAGGGGATGCCTTCCTGCACGGACCCGGGCAACCCCGCCCAAAAAAACCTAAAATAAGAATAAGACAAAAAGCAAAAGCAAAAGCACCCTCTATCCCCTAAACCCGAAGCCCTGAACCCCAAACCCTAAGCCCTGAACCCAAAAAAGGGCCTTCTCCCACTCGCCCGCTTTCTCGCAGGCACTCACAACAGCGGTGTAGGTGACGACATCTCCTGAAACCCCAACCACAGACTCACGGTGGCCAAGATACTGGGAGGAATCCTCTAATCAGTTCTCAAAAAGCGTTTTGGGTTTAGGGTTCTGGGTTAAATTAGGGTTTAGAGTTTAGGGTGGTCCCTTTTTGGTCAGCCTAAATGTTCGGCGCCTGAAGTATAGTGGTAACCCCAAAAAGGGACCCGAATTTAGAGAAGTGACCATGTAAGGCTCCGCATGATGCTTGGATCCCTGACAGCGACCCTGAAAGAGAACCTCCCTGAAACTGGCAGCCACGGGCCTGCGCAGTTAGGTGGGGGGCTTTGGGGTTCAGGGCTTAGGGGCTTGGGGTGCAGGGGTGGAGTTTGGGGTTTAGGTCGAGCTTTGGGTTTTTTGTTTGGGGGGGTGGTGCGGAGCTGGGGGATGTTTACGGGTTGTAGGGTTTTACTTGGAGAGCTTAGGCAGTCAAAGTGAAGTTTCGGGTTCAGACGCGAGACGCATCCTGGGCAACACAGAACCCGGAAACTCCCCATGCCGCGAACCCCTGAGGGTTTTGGGTTTAGGGCTTAGGGTTGCGCAAGCCCCAACGCCCAGGCTCAAGGGGCTTCAAGCCGAGGCATACATCACGCGTGCCCACCCACAACTGCGCTTTCAGGGACTGAAGGGTTGAGGGTTGAGGGATCATGGGGTGGCTAACCAGTGCTGTGCATGGCTATTCTACTACCTGTAGCCCCACCCATCGCCCCAGAACCCTTGAAGAATGTACGACCCAAGTAGCACTGAGCCCCAAACCCAACAGCTATCGTTATGATGATGACTCTTACGATGTTTATGCTGCTCCCTGGAATACTAAATCAAACTCATCTTGAAACCCCCCCCTAAGCCTCAAAGCTTTATAGAACCTCACACCTGCGCGTCCTGCCATGCGGCTGGCCGCCATGTCGGCCAAGAGGCACAGGGTGTTTTGCCAGCCTCTCAAATAAAAGAGGGTTTAGGGTTCAGGGGTTTAGGGTTTAGGGTTCAGGGTTTAGGGTTTAGGGTTGAGGGTTTAGGGTTTCGGGTTTAGGGTTTAGGGATTCCCAATGGGAACCCCTAAACAGAGGGAACCCCCAGAATTGAGTAGGAAAAAACAGGGAATCTAAGGACCCTGGCAGGCATATCCCTCTGTTCTTCGCTGTTTAGTTCCCATTTTGAGCCCCTTTTATCCAAAGCGGCCCCAAGAAATTTGGGGGGCGCCGCGCAAACATCGGTTCGGGGTTCTTGGGGCTTCTGGTGGGGGGGGCTTCTTGTTGCGACTCCTAAGGGCTTGTTGGGCTTCTTGGAGCTTCTTGCTGGTTAATTACTCGGGTTCTCAGGGCTTCTTCGGGTTCTAAAAGGCTGAAGGTTGAGGGTTTGGGGTTGAGGGTTGAGGGCTTTGGGTCTCCAGGGCTTCGGGGCCCTTTGAGGTGCTCCTTCTTTCATGCGAAAGAAAGGGGACCCGCAGCTCCCGCGCAGGCGGCCGCGGCGGCGTTGAAGGAGATCACGTCCCTCCTGAGCTACTGCTCGCGTCCGCCGGGTTTAAGGGGGTTAGGGTGTAAACCCTAAACCCTGAACCCTAAACCCTAAACCCTAAACCCTAGGGGAAGAGAGAGTTAAGGGGCGTAACCCTACCCTTCCCCTACCCCTGCACTTCCTGGCTTTCGGCTACTCAATCTCCCCTGCCCTCCAAAAGAGCGAGCTGCTTTTGCCGCCCCTTCTACCCGAACGGTTCTGGCTGTGGTTACAACTGGTTGAAGGATACTTGGCAACCCTATTTTTCGGGTTTGGAGTTTTGGAAGTTTTTCCCGGTTTCAGGTTTTCAGGGTTTTGGGGCTTTGAGGGTTTTAGGGCCCAGGGAAGACCGGCGGCCGAGGTTCCGAAGACCTCGGTCATGCAGACCTGGCGCAGTTTTCAGATTGTGGCTTCGAGGCCTCAAGCGTCGGTTTAAACAGGGTGTGTTGGGATGTTCCCCCTTATTGGGGTCCTTATAATAAGGGAAACCTTACTATTTGGGATCTATTTCAGGGGCCCCCTATTTTCGTAAACCCCCATGTGTTCCTTGGAACTCCTGCTTGTAACGCTTCTCTCCCAATACTGAAGGCAGTGAACCCTGAGACTGCATTTTGGGCGCCAGGAGCCCTTACTCATGAATCGGATCTATGGAGGCCTTGTCCAGGGCTCCTAGAAGGGCGATTGGCGCATTTCGAAGTACAGTTCTTAGGCGTACCTCTTCTGGGGGGCGAAAGCCAAGAGTTGCAACAATCCGAGGGGCCTAAACCCAAAACCCTACATCTTAGAAACCCCCTTGAAACTTCAAGGCACCCGCAAAGAGGTCCAGGGCCAGCTGCCAGCGGCCAGCTCGGCCCAGCGCGGAGATTGCCTCAGCCCCTACTTAAGCCCTAAACCCCAAACCCTGAGCCCTACGCTAAAGGGTTGATCTTAGATCATGGGGGCCCTCTTGAGGACAGGTATACACTACGTTTGTAGCCCTAATGTGCTCCTGTTGCGCAGGCGGGCATCCCAAAACCCAAGTAGCTAGCATGGGCCAGTGCATGTCTGGTACAATTGCGGCCCCATACACATCTACCTGCATCACCAGCAATCCCACCTACTTCAAGCCATACCCCCTTGAGTTCGAGTGGGAGGGGGTTAGGGTCTTGCAGCGCCGTTGGCTTCGCAACCTGAATCCGGCTGCGTCACGGTGTTGAAAGACACCAGGTCGGCCAGATGCTCTTCTTCCTACAGCGCACAACCCTAAACCCTAAACCCTAAACCCCTAAAACCCTAAACCCCTAAACCCTAAACCCCTAAACCCCTAAACCCCTAAACCCCTAAACCCCTAAACCCCTAAACCCCTAAACCCCTAAACCATACGGCCCTCTTTGGCACCAAGGTCAAGGTTTCAATCAAGGGTGACACCTGGGGTTCTACCACCATGTTGGGGGGGCTCTCTGCTCCACAAACTAGCTGGTTCAGGGTTTAGGGCGTTTAGCGTTTAGGGTTTAGGGTTTAGGGTTTTAGGGTTTAGGGAATAGGGTTTAGGGTTTAGGGCTAAGGACTCCAGGAGAGAACTTAAGATGAGATTCGGCCGTGGCAAGGAGAGCCAACGCCCTTGTCCAATGGGCATTCCGCGCAGCCGTCGCCAACGCAAGGTTGTACACGGTCACGTCGCGGTCCATGCGTTCGGCGACAGATGCCTCCTCGATACCCGACGGTTGGGCTAACTACGACTTTTCTCCCTAAGCAGATGAATTAAAGGGGACTGTTGTCAAAATGCTTCTCGCTCCCTGGTGGCGAGCGCGCAGGTTGGAACTTCACTTGCATAGCCCTGTTCAGAGAACTCCGATGCATGCCGGATTTGTTGTTGGGAGCTCTCGGTTCTGTTCTGCTCCCCTTCCCGTCTAGACCCGTCGGGAGCCGTCGGGAGACCTAATCACATCCTGGAATAAACAACATCTGCCACCCCGGCCCCTCCACCCCAGCTCCCGATGCTTGCAGTGCATGGGCGGTTTTCGTTTGTGAGGGCCTACGGCTCATTGGGCTTATCTCAATTTTCGAAGACCCTTGGTCACGATCCGGGGTTGGTTTTGGCCAAGGCTCATCTCGAGTTTTGAAGGCCTTTGTCACGATCCGGGCTTGTTTTGGCCAGTGCTCATCTCGGTTTTGGATGTGCGCTTTTTTGTTTGCTTAGCGCGCGTTTACGGTATCCCTCGCAGGGCTTAGCAACTTACAGCCTGAATGCCTGCCCGGCAAGAAAGACAAAAAACACGCACGTGCAGACCCTTGTGACTTTCAGAAAAATTGATGCTCCAAGCTCAAGCAGAGACTGCCAGTGCACCAAGGGTGACAAGCATTGTCAGAGAGCCAAAATTTCGGATGTTCCCGTGTTCCCCCTTATACTAACAATCCTTGATAGGGATTCTCGTACCCCCCATGATAATCCCTATTAAGGACTGCTTATAAGGGGGAGCATCCCAAGCCAACAAGTGCAAAAAAGACAAACAATCAGGCACAGGTTGGGGCAAATGGGTCTTGCAACAGAAAGCCAATAAAAGCCATGCTGGGCATTGAAGCCGCTCATATTGTAGTTGGAGTTGTCGTTGGCACCCTAATATTCTTGAGGAAAACTCAACGACACAAAGAAATACAGTAGAAGAAGCCACGTCTGAGTTTAGGTTTTATGGGAGGCGGGCCCCAGGCCTTGAGGGCAAAGGGTTGATGGTTTAGAGGTTCGGGCGATAGGGGGCCCTTTGTTACACACACTCCGCTGAATGTCCGCTGCAGGTCACAAACCCTAAACCCTAAACCCTAAACCCTAAACCCTAAACCCTAAACCCTAAACCCTAAACCTAAACCCCAAACCCTAAACCCTAAGCTGAATGTCCCCAGGCCTTGCCGGCTTCTGCTGCCATTGCAATCCCTATGAGATCCTCTCGCTTCTCCTGCCTTCACCGAAAGCCTCCATGAGGAACAGTTGAGAGCACAGTACCCAGAGAGAGAGCCCACGTATCCCCTAACTGTATAGAATACACCTTAACTCAGAAAAAACGACCCCACATAGCAGAAAGGCCACTTAACCCTAATTAAACTCCCGAATTGAGGGTTTAGCATTCCAGGGTTCAGGCCCTGAACCCAAACTCAGCACAACCCCGGGCGCGAATTCCGAGTGGGAGCGCCTAAGCCCAGCCTCAGCGTTCCAAGGCTCGAGCCGACGCCGCTTGCGACTCTTGCTCTGTCGGTTTCGAACCCTAAACCCTAAACCCTAAACCCTAAACCCTAAATTCGGGTTTCTATACCGAACTTGGAACCCTAGCACAAGGTAAAGTTTTAGCTGTTTCTTAGGAATTATGGCACCAAGAACTTAGAAATCATTCCCAAGTATCCCTAAGGTTTAGGGGTGTGGCGTGTAGGGTGAAGAGTGGCTTCGGGCGCAAGGCTTGGAGTTCAGGATGAAGGTCGGTTTCGCGTTTAGGGGCGAGGGCCTAGGGCTTGGGGTTTAGGGTTTAGGGTTTAGGGTTTAAGGTTTAGGGTTTAGGGTGTAGGGCTTGCAAATTGCGAATGCCTGCTTGGGTTTACTGACTGTTTCAGATTTCGGGGCGAGGGTCGGGGGGGGGGGGGGAAGCCAGGCAACTCTCGAAGGCTTTCTGGGCATGAGGGGAATCCATGCCTGAACATCCTAGACCCTAACCATTCATCCTCAACCCCAGGCCCCAAATCCGAACCCTCAGACCCTAAACCCCAAAACCCCAAACCCGGCGGATGAACACTTGGCTGCACTTAGCAGGGTAGCTATAAATAAAACCCAAAAAGGCTAAGGATCTAAAGTTACAGTAAAGCACCACAGAGAACACAGCAGCAGGCCACGCCCCCAGCACCCTCGCGGCTGTGGCTGCGCAAGGCAGAGATATGGACTGGTGGCCGTGGGCCTGCTGCGTGCGGCCCTACCGGAACCCTAAACCCAACCCTAAACCCTAAACCCTAAACCCTAGCCCTAAACCCTAAACCCGAAACTGGCCTCAGCCTTGAAACTCTAGGGGTTCCAAGGCCTCTAAACCCGTCTCAACCTTTCAACCCAAAACGCTGGCCTTCGGGAGATGACTGGCTGGTTCTTGATAGGGAGGGAATGGGGGAATGAGGTACCCTAAGAAATCCCTTAAAGGGCATGAAAAGGGCCCTAATTGCCTCATTCCCTTACTAAGAACCAGGGGGATGAGCTTCGGTTGTGGACGGGTACAGTTCGGTTTTAGGCTTTGGGGCTTTGAGGCTTTAGGGCTTGTCGTACCTGCTGTCCTTATTCACATTGGCGGCTTATTTCGATGGTGAGCGGAGCATTAACATCTCAATCCAGCACCTGCAGGGACAGGCTCTGGCGAACCACACCTACTTCTGAGGGCGACGCGAAGACAACCTGAGAAACACAAAAGTGGGAACAGATTCAACGCTGCCCAAACCCTTTGGGAGAAACCCTAAACCCTTAGCGGGGCAACCACATAGAGAAGAGAAGACCAGCACAGAACAGCCGGCCAACATTGCTGTCTCCAGTACATGCCCAGTGGCTACAGAAATCTCTACAGGAACTGCTTCAAAGACGGAAATGTGCACAAAGCACTTTTGCAGTTCGCGTTTTCGGTCTTGAGCATGCCAACTGCTGCATGCCGGCCCTGGACCCTTAGCCTCTGCTTTGGGGCTTCAGGTTTCGGGTTTCGGTTTAGAGGACCCCAAGCGATCAAGGCATGTTTTGCAACTCAATGTGGGCAGGCCTGCGCCCGAGGCTACTCTAATGTAATCGATCTACCTCTCGAAAGTATATGCACACCGATATGGGTTTTCGGGTAGCTAGGTGCCCCTTGCCCGCCCCGAAGACCCTGAACCTTCATCCCGCTAACCCCATCGACACCCTACGCCCACTCCAATACAACTCGAGTTACCCTACCACACGAACCAAAGATCATGGCCCATGAACCCAAAGCATCATAACCCTGCAAACCCTAAACCCTCAACCCGCAAGCCTAACCCCTAAGCCCCAATCCGGCATCCGAAACAAGCCGAAGCCTTCGCTTGCACCCGCAGTGGCCCCGTCGCGAGGTGCCCTGAGTTCAGCTGCAACCACTTGGAAGTTCACAGGTCAGCTATAACTGGGGTTCTCAAGCAAGGTAACTGCAGCTCCAAGGCCATGACCACACTGGAGAGGGTGGAGAACCTCTTTGGGGACTATCCAATATAGCCCATCGAGTCGGGCTGAAGGGCCTGAAGAGCTCTAGGTCCGAGAGGGTCACTGAGGCTTTTCGAGACATTAGGGGTACGTTATTGGGTGCTTACCATAGGGGTGTTCTACTAGTCGGGGGTCTATATTGGGGTCCCCTATTTTCGTAAACCCCCATATATAGCAATAGGATTTAGAGTGTGAAGGCGTGACACACCTGCACACGCTCATGAAATCACCATCCCTCGCCCACACAAAGAACACCAAACACCTTAAGCCCTGCCTTCTAAACCCCCTAAAACTTGTTTGTGGTAGCAGGGCTCCCCAAGCCTTAAACCCATCACTTCATTCAGCCAACCCCAGTAAGGCTTGACCCCCCCCCCCCCCCCGGCCATTAAGCTCTGCACCCAAAGCTGTAACCTTAACCTTGAACCCTCATTCTGAATCTGCAGCCCCCCCCCCCCCCCCCAAACCCCCACATTAAGCCCACGAATCCCTACAAACCGTGATTCCCTAAACCCGAAACCCTAAACCCTAAACCCAAAGCCCTAAACCCTAAACCCGTCAATCAGAGACCTAACCACCAGTCCAAGGCTCTTTGCACCGCCGGTTCGGATCTTGCTGTGCAGCTTGGGCCCTTCCAGGGTGTAGGAGGTTAAGGGGGTTAAGGGGGTTAAGGAGGTTAAGGGGTTAAGGGGTTAAGGGGTTAAGGGGTTAAGGGGTTAAGGGGTTTAGGGTTTAGGGTTTAGGGTTTAGGGTTTGGGGTTTAGGGTTAAGGGTTTAGGGTTTAGGGTTTAGGGTTTCGGGTTTCGGGTTTCGGGTTTCGGGTTTCGGGTTTTGGTGGGACGTGCGGTGGCTTGAGGGCTTCCGGGGTCCTAGGACTTTAACTGTTTAGGGTTTAGGCGAGGGTTCACAGGCTGTAGGGTTTTGGGTCTTATTGGGAGCTTCAGGGCTAGCATGTTCTTGTTGCTCCTTCACGTGGTTGAGGGTTGAGGGTGCGAAATCTGCTTGGGCGGGCAGATTCCAGCATCTCATCAAGGCCAGCATGTGCCCGAAGCGCCCGAATCCTTCCCACAGCCGAAAGGCCTAACCTGCACCATTTCCTACTCTCTAAACCCTGAACCCTAAACCCTGAACCCTAAACCCTAAACCCCAAACCCTAAACTCCAAACCCAAACAACAGCCATCAACTCCAAGAGCCCTGCACACAACCGCTGGAAGATGGCATGGTTTGAAAGAAAACGGGACCGTCACTGGCACATTCTTTTAAGGGTTCAGGGTTCAGGGTTTAGGGTTTAGGGTTTAGGGTCTAGAGGGTCACTTTTCTAGCATTCGCCAGTCATTAGGGGGGCAGGCTTGGGAACAAACCCTCCCACCCAAAGAATCCCATAACATTAAGAAAATATACAGTTTCACTCAACAACGGTGCCGACGCACCAAAAATGGCTCAAGAACGGTGCCGACGCACCAAAAATGGCTCAAGAACGGTGCCGATTGCACCAAAAACTGCTCGACGACGTAAATGCACCAAAAAGTTAAGAGGGTTTAAATCTACAAGGATAGAGAGGGTTTAGGGTTTAGGGTTCAGGGTTCAGGGTTCAGGGTTCAGTGTTTAGGGTTTGGGGTTTAGGGTTTAGGGTTTAGGGTTTAGGGTTTAGGGTTTAGGGTTTAGGGCCTATCGGGCTTCTTCGGGCTCAGGGCAGCTCCCAGCCTGCACAACATGAACCGGAGAGGACCTTGGGAGCAATGGGGCTTGAGATGCTTCAGGGTTTAGGGTTTAGGGTTTAGGGTTTAGGGTTTAGGGTTTAGGGTTTGGGGTTTAGGGTTTAGGGTTTAGGGTTTAGAGTTTAGGGTTTCCCCTTATGCTAAGGGTCCTCGGCGATGTTAAAAGTAAAGTCGCGAGGTCAGCAGCATCCGTAGGGCATGATCATAGGGGGGGCACTATAGTCCTTAATCGGGATTCTAGAGGATGATAGTGGGGTGCGATGGTCTTTGTAGGGATTATATAGTAGGGGCACTATGCTCCTTAATAGGGATCATAGTAGGGGCTACTTTCATCCCCTATTAAAGACTGGTAGTACAAGGGGGAAGATCATTTCAACATTGGGCACATTATGGGGCTCATACAGCACTGGTTCTCTCGCGGACATGATACAGGGGCCTAATTCATCAAGCTGGGTAGTTGAGGTAGTTCCTAGTGAAACTCTATCGGGTTACAAGGCAGTGGCTTCTGGTAGCTCAGACTCACAAACATACATGACAGCCAAGACGGAAGCACTGTGGCAAAAAAAAGGCTCCGCAAGGGAAGCCCGCTGACCCGAACACACCCCGAACACGCCACAACATGCCCCGAAGCCACGAGCCCCTCGCGTACGTTGCGTGAGTCGGGCCATCATCACGTCTAGCCTCAAGCTTGCGCGCGCTGCTCGGTCCAAGGAAGGGGCCTTTAGGGTGTTGCGGCCTTGGGGTTTTTTGGGGGCTTTGGAGCTTTAATGTTTAGGATTTCAAGGTCTGGAGCTTATGCAAAAGCATCAGCTCTTCCTCCGAAGCCCTTTCTCACTGAATTCCTAATCAGAAATGCAGGGTTTGGCGGGCTTGCAATACTCTCCTTTGGATACTTCTCCATGGTATCAAAACAGCAAACCTGGCAAAATAGAGTTGCTGATCGATATATCAATCCATCTCTACCTCACTCTTAACACAGCCTTACCTCCACGTGCAGGCTCGCGACCCCTACGGATGTGACTCTGAAGCTTGTGAAGTGTCGAATTGCATGTCTTCCAGGGAGCTTTTGAGGCAGCGCGTGGCAGTGCGCACCGCCATGCGCTGCCACAGAAGCTCTTCTCCAGAACGGGACCCCTTACGAACTTAGGAAGTCATGCAGCTCTGGGGGCTCTAAGCACAAGTAATCGCAAAGTCTCGTCCGAAGCATGGTGTCAAAGAACAACCTTAATCTTGTTTGCGCGAGAGCCGGTGTGCTGGAGCAGCACGCTTGGGGCACCTCCCTTCCGGGCTCAACGAAATTGCGAGCGCACCCGAGAAACTCCAAACAAGCAGATGCTGCTCCCGAGGGCGGACCGAACTCCCCGGCAAAATCCCCTGTGCCCCCCAAAAGACCCTAAGACTCCAAGAAAACCCTGAAGGTTTAGGGCTTACGGTTAAGGTTGAAGGGTTTATGGCTTAGGATTAAGGTTGAAGGGTTTAGGGTTTAGGGTTCAGGGTTTAGGGTTTAGGGTTTAGGGTTCAGGGTTTAGGGTTTAGGGTTTAGGGTTTAGGGTTTAGGGTTTAGGGTTTAGGGTTTAGGGTCAAAAGGGCTTCGGGCTTCCCAAAAGAGCCACCGTGAGGGGGCACTTCTGGGGGTCCCTCTCGGCAAGGTTTGCCCGGAGCTGATGGATCGGCTCTACCTGACAGAATACAGGGGCCTGAGTAATTTGAACAGGGTCTTGGAGGGTTTAGGGTTTAGGGTTTAGGGTTTAGGGTTTAGGGTTTAGGGTTTAGGGTTTAGGGTTTAGGGTTTAGGGTTTAGGGTTTAGGGTTTAGGGTATTATCGGATACTGTTTTAAAGGCACTCTACGGGAATGATCTGTTTGGAATTACACTACTTCCTTGTTGGCGTTACATTCAACATGATCATTCTTGGTCCTTGTTGGGAATTTAAGATGACAAAGATGTAAACTTTTAACCAACAAAGACCCCGTTTAGGGTTTACGCGTTTAGGGTTTGGGGTTTAGGCGTTGAGGGTTTGGGGTTTAGGCGTTGAGGGTTTGGGGCTTAGGGTCTAGACGGTTGAGGGACGGGGGGGTTGGGGTTGAGGGGGTCGGTGGTTCAGTGCGGCTTCGGGTCTTCGGGCCTCAACCCTCAACCCTCAACCTACTTGGAGGTTCATGGGTAGCTAGAACCGGGATCAACCCGTCAAACCATCAAAACAAGGGGACCCTCAAACCCGAAACCCTTAAACCCTCAGAAAGCCCGGCAGCCCCTAAATTTGGGGTTTAGGGTTTCGGGATCCTCGAATACTAAACCCTAAACCCCAGACGATCGGACCCACACAGCCGAGCCCCTCTGAGTTCGGCTGGGCGGCACTGTAGGCCCGGAACCCGGGTTTAGGGCTTCTCCTGTTGGGGCTTCTCAGGGTCTGTGGGGTTTTTTGGCTCCTTCTTTGTGGATTTGTAAGTTTAGAGCAGATGCCTCCCCATTCTTCTGCGGCAATGGAGGGGGCTTGCGCAGATGCCTTGGCGAGGTGCTGTGTCGTTGGCTTGCGTTTTTTGGGGCCCAGAAGGCTTCGGACTTCTGCAGCTTAGGGTTTAGGGTTTAGGGTTTAGAGTTTCGGGTTTAGGGTTTAGGGTTCAGGGTTCAGGGTTTAGGATTTAGGGTTTATGAACCACACACAGTTTTGAACAACCTGTCCAAACGAGAAACTTACAAGCACTCATGCCTCCCCCTAGCTGCATGTATGTCAGGCGGTCCTGATCAAGCATGGGCTTCTTGCTCTAGGGCGAAAGGACACAGTGTAGAGCAGCCCTAAACCCTAAACCCTAAACCCTAAACACTAAACGCAGTGTAGAGCAACCCTTGAACCCTAAGCCCTCGTATGCAAGCCATGATGCAAGCCGTGAGGCAAACCGGCGCCGGTCTGCACAGGTCACTTCGACAGCTACTAGGGTTTAGGGTTTAGGATTTAGGGTTTAGGCTTTAGGGTTTAGGGTTTAGAGTTTGGGGATTTCGGGCTTAGGTTGGCTCGATTCTACGCTTGTGTTGGAGCAATCCTGACCCTACTGATAACCACGAACCTTGAATAAGTCCGGCAAGATACTTCACCCTGACCCCCTAAACCCTGAAACCCTAAACCCCCAGACCCCCGACTCCCCCCCAAAACAAGCCCTAGATCGCCCCCCCAAAAAAGCCCCAAAGCCCCGGAAGCAAAAAAAAAAACAAAACCCGCCAACCTTCCCCTTCCCCACAAAAAACAAACCAAGCCTCCCTAAACCCTAAACCCTAAACCCTAAACCCTAAACCCGAAACCGTAAACCCTAAACCCTGAACCCAAGCCCCAAAAGCCCCGAAACACGCCTCCGCCGCCTCGCACAAGGCCGGTGCCTTAAGGCTTCGCGCCTGAAGCCTCCAGGGAGGGGAGGGGGGTTTAGGGTTTAGGGTTTAGGGTTTAGGGTTTAGGGTTTAGGGTTTAGGGTCTAGGGTCTAGGGTCTAGGGTCTAGGGTCTAAAGTCTAGGGTCTAGACCCCTAGGGTTAAGGTTTAGGGTTTAGGGTTCAGGGTTTCGGGTTCAGGGTTTAGGGTTTAGGGTTTAGGCTTTCGGGTTTCAGGGTTTAGGGCTTAGGGTTCTCGGGTGTATGGGTCAGGGTTCAGGGCTGGTGGTCTTTGCCTTGCTATGTAACTATCCTCATTGCGGGGAAACTGACCTTGGTTCCTGAACTCAGGAGCGGCTTTGGCTGGGGTTCACGGATCAGGTGTGGGGTTTAGGGGGCTCCCTTGCCCTCACCTCCCCCCACCCCCTTGCCTTCCGCGCCATGCCGCGCAAGTTCCAGAACTCTACAGGCCACTGAAAGAAAGGCGCCCCAACAAATTGGACAACCCTAAACCCTAAACCCTAAACCCTGGAATGCACAGCTTTGGGGTGGTTTGCGTGCACGTGGCGTTTCAAAGCCACTCGAAAGCGGTCTAGACCTGACGCCCACTTCTGCGCCAAGCTACATCCAACCCCTAAACTTACCACCACCACCCCAAAAAAAATCCGAAACCCGAAATTCCAAGCTCTAAACCCTACAACACCCAGCCCCAAACCCCCATGAAACATCTGGGAGTGTGCGAAAATGAGGGACCCCCAATGTAGATCCCCAAATAGTAGGATTCTCTTATAACAAGGACCCCAATAAGGCACCCCCCTAATTGCGGAAACCCCCCTCAAACCCTAAACCCTGATCGCCTTAGACCCTAAACCCTAAACCCTAAACCCCAAACCCCAAACCCCAAACCCTAAACCCTAACCCTACATTGTTATTCTACCATTTGTCTATATTCGGGCTCCCTTACTCCAGTAAGCCCCCCATCCAGCGGACGCGGAAGTCGCCAGGGCCCGGGCGGATGGCCCAGGTCGCTGTGCAGCCGCAGCTGGAGCTGGAATTGCTCGAGCTCCGAATCCTCTTTCGGGTTTAGGGTTTAGGGTTTAGGGTTTAGGGTTTAGGGTTTAGGGTTTAGGGTTTAGGGTTTAGGGTTTAGGGTTTAGGGTTTAGGGTTTCTGGTTTAGGGTTAGGGTTTAGGGTTTAGAGTTTAGGGTTTGGGGTTTAGGGTTTCTTTCCGAGGATGGCCCAAAAAAACCCTCTGAAAAATATTCCCCTGAATAGGATCCTCTTAGACTCAATAAGGGAAAATACAACATTGCACCAAGGGCTTACCTAGTTTAGGGTTTGGGGTTTGGGGTTTGGGATTTGGGGTTTAAGAATTCGGGTTTAGGGTTTAGGTGTTTTGGGGTTGAAGGTTCGTGCTTGGAGTTAAAGCCGTGAAGCTTGCTTAGATCAGATAGCCTCCCGGAAGCCTGCGGGGCCTGTAGGGACCACCACCCCTCCAGTTTGGGGTTCCTAAACCCTAAACCCTAAACCCTAAACCCTACACCCTAAACCGACGGTCCCAGTCTTGAGCTGACGCACGCCTGCTAAGCCACACGTTGCAGCTCTGCTTGAGCAAGCGCGCTCTTCGTGAGCCGCGTACCTCGAGCCGAATGAATACGGAGAAGCCGACAACGGTTCTGGCTAACAGCCTGTACCGACGCGGAAGGCGGATGTGGACGGCAATGCGAACCCCAGATGCATGGAGCTGAGGAGTGGACCTGAGTGTAGTTCCCCAGCCCATGGAGTGCATGAAAGACCCGAATAAAAACTGGAGGCATCGGAGCCTCCGCAATGTCGATGCAGCCATGTGTGGAATTCTCTGGAAGGCATAGAGCTCCAGCGTTCCCGGCCCAGAAGCGGATGCACTGTGCACCAGTAATAGCAAGATGCGCGTGGCAGGCGCCTTGGGAAGAGCGGGTGTTGAGAGGGCTTTGTTCCAGCCTAAGTTTCCAGCCCCGGTGGGCCACGGAGTACAAGTGGAGCACTCTCCTGGCAGCGCGCTCGAAAGCTCTTCTTTTGACTGTACAAAGAGCTGGAATGGGTCATCCGGTTGTGAATGGGCTTACCGCAGTGGCTGGTTCGTTCCTTCTCTCCGGCCGGCTTTGCTCTCGAGCGAGCACCACCCTCGGCTTAACCGACTGTTCATTCCATTCAGCAGGAAAAGAAGCGGCAGTCGGTCTTCCAACTGGTTAAGGCCCCACCAGCAAGCTCAGGCCGAGCTCAGGGAGAGACATGACGTTTCTCGGGGCAGACGGTTCAGCTTCCTGCCTTTCGCCGGGCCGGCGTTCATAGCTCGGGACGAAACTGAAACACGACGTTGCAATTCCAGCCCCCCCCCCCTCCCCCCCTCCTCCCCCCAGTACTGTACAGCCCTGAAACCAAAACGGACCCAAACCCTTTGAACCTCCTTTCCAGCAGAAAACAAGACTCAAAAACCCTGAGCCACACTGAATGAAGCCCTTAAACCCTGAAACCCTTAAACCTTAAAACCCTTAAACCCCTCAAGCTCAGCAAAATGACGTAAAACCCTAAACCCTTAAACCCAACGATCCGGAAGCCGGAAACCGCAAACCGGAAACCCTAACCCAAAACCCTCAAAAACCCAACACAACAACAAAGAGGGTGCCCTAAACACTAAACCCCCTTAAAAACCCAACACAACAACGAAGAGGGCGCCCTAAACCCTAAACCCTAAACCCTCAAACCCTTAAACACCCAACCCAAGAACAAAGAGGGCACCTCCAGATCCACGGCCCTGCTGACGAAGTCCGCCAGCAGCGCCGGCGGCTCCCCGCGTCGGAGCGCTGCGAGCACCTGGAGGAAGGTTGGGTTAGAAGGGGTTTTGAGGGTTTAGGGTTTAGTGTTTAGGGTTTAGGGTTTAGGGTTTAGGGTTTAGGGTTTGGGGGGGGGGGGGTTAGGGTTTTGCTGGAAGTTTTTGAGAGTCCGTTAAGGGTTATTTGGGATTTGGGATTTGGGTGTCGGCAAAAGCTGAACCCAGAGAACTCAATTTGTTGTGGTCATGGAGTTTAGGGCTTCTAGAGTTTCGAGTTTTTGGGCTTCTGGCGTGGGCTTTAGTCCTTCTAGGGTTTAGAGTTTAGGGACTTCTGAAAAGGGCTTTGGGGCTTGAAGGGGTGTGTTGCATTTTCCGTTTGGGGGCTCCAACCTCCTGAAGGCCGAAACAACGAAAGGCAGCAAATCCAAAAGCAAGAGGAAACCCAAAGCAAAAGAGGCCTTTGGGCTTAGCCATTGCGGTTTCGGCGCCGGAGGGGGGGGGAGAGGGGGGAAGGGGGAAAGAAGCCCACCCTGAACCCGAAGCTCTAAGCCCCAAAACTGCAAAACCTAAACCCTAAACCCGAAACTTGAAGCCCTGAAACCTTAACCCGAAACCCTAATGCCGGTATGTCCTGTGCCAAGATTTAGGGTCTAGGGTCTGAAGTTTAGGGGTCAAGGGATCAAAAGCTACATCCTTGAAAGAGAGGGAGAGAGAGAAAGAGAGAGAGAACCCTAAACCCTAAACCCTAAACCCTAGAGCCCTGAACCCTAAACCCTAAACCCTAAACCCTAGAGCCCGGTTCCCTTCTTCGGAAGGGTTCCCCTTAAAAAAGTTCCTGGCCATGCCCATGTCTTGCTGGCCCGCGCACCCAGCTGCTAAGCTCCGAGGCCTTTGCCGACACCTGCCCACACTTTGAGATGGCTAAGGGGTTTAGGGTTTAGGGTTTTTCGGGTTTAGGTTTAGGGTTTAGGGTTTAGGGTTTAGGGTTTAGGGTTTAGGGTTTAGGGTTTAGGGTTTAGGGTTTAGGGTTTAGGGTTAGGGATTAAGGGTTCAGGTTTAGGGTTTGGGCTGTGGGATTTTTTAGGGCATAGGGGTTTGGGGTGTCGGATTACATCGGCTGGCTTCCACTTAGCAGGGTAGCTATAAATTTAAGTTTTCGTTCCCGGATCAAGAAACCCAATTTAAAAAAAAAAAATGGCTCAGGATCTAAAAGTTGCAGTAAAGCACCACAAAGTAAACATTAGCTACGAAACCCTGCCTACAAATGGCTCTGCATCGTCACATGCTGAATGTACATTACTCGGTGCGAGTTACTATTCCTGTTACTAGTTCCTAAGTCTTATGTACGAACTACTACCTTCTACCTATTTCTACTTGCGAACTCCTCGCTTCTAACTTCTAGCCACTGATTACATGCTATTGCTCAGTTCAGTACTCGCTAGCATTCACTTTGTGTGCCCTTACCATCTACTACCTTGCTGGCTTGTCCGTATGGGGGGGGGGGTCCCGTATAGTATAACCCAAAGCAGGAAAACATCTACATGCCCCACAAGGCCAAACCCTAAACCCTCAACCCTAGACCCTGAAACCCTGCACCCTGAACCCTAAACCCTAAAACCTAAACTCTATGTTTGGGGCACTTCGGACGCTCTGATTCCACCTGGGGGCCCTCGTGCACGTTCTTGGGCACGGCGCCTTCGCCATCACCTCAGGGGAGCTCCCTAGGGTTTAGGGTTTAGGGTTTTGGGTTTTGGTTTTGGGTTTTAGGGTTTAATTTAGGGTTCAGGGATGGTTCTTCGGGAACTTACATTCCACTACCATGATAAGGGGGAGTATGCTAAACGTGAAATAGGCATGGACTATGGCAGAAGAGTCCCTGAAACGCGGGATCCTTACCAAAAAAGGGACCCTTTCTTTTCTGGTTACTTTGGGGACCGGTCTTTTGATCAGCACCTGAGAAGCACTTTATTTGGCCTGCGAAGGTAGTTCCATCTAAGGTCCTCAGGAAGCAGGGGCTTCAGGCAGGTGGCCCCAGAGCTTGGAGCCTGGGGGGCCTCACTGAGCAAGAAATCAAGCGACTTCGACAGGCCTGGTGCAGCGTCTTCCGCGGCCATCGCACATCGTGCACTGCTCTGCGCTCTTGCGGCTCTAGCACGGCTTAGGGTGGCGGGTTTGGGGGTTAGGATGGGTTAGGAAAGAAATTATATATGGTATATTAGATATATATATATATACATATATTTTTTATTTATATATTTACTTATTTATACATTCTTATTTGAGCCTCTAGAAATTTCGGGTCTTAAGCACCACTCTCAAGGGGGGCATGTCTGGGTCCCTACGCCCCCCCGGTATATTCAGTCATCTTGTTGGCCAAGCCATGGGAGAGACAGCATGTCGCCCTCGCTTTGTGCCGAAACTCTGAAGCCTTCTAAGCCTTCTCTTAAAGGCCACAGACCATAAGCAACTTACCTCCATTTTCTATACCACTACGAACCACTAAAGACCATGACAGCCGCCCACAATAACCAACCACGATAGGCTGACAACCCCACGTAATGCATCGAGAGAGCCGCGATAACATCCTTGGGTAGGGCTTCGGTTCTCAGCTGTGCAACGCCTCACAGAGATGCAGGGTTCTACCTTAAGGGGCCTGAAGAATTAGAATTGGGGGGGGAGGGGGTGATTAAAGTATAATGACAAAAAGGGACCAGAAGGGAATAGTATGAGTAATTCTTCCGGCTCCTACACTACTGCAAGAGGCCTTTCTTGGCAGCATCCCGATCTCCGCCAGACTTCGGGAGTTCAGCGCTAGCGCAGATTTCGTTGGCAAATTGAAACCTCCTGGAACACATGTTGGCCCCATCGTTGATGATAAATGCCGCCTGGAACAATTTGAAGCTGCAACAGCCAGCACTGAAGATGAAACAGAATGCGGCACAGTGACCAGTTTCGACATAGCGCCCCTCGCGGGCGGCGGCATTCGTCAATCCATACCTACAACTACTATCATTCTGCAGGCTCCGACACAGCCATAGGCCTCTGGTGCAAGCTTCAATGAGTCATGACTGGACCATCTAGCGCAATCTGCACCTGAACCCCCGACCCTCGGGGCCTGAATAAATAGAATAGGGTTTTGGGGGGATATTATGGTAGAACTATATAGGGACCATCAGGGAATACGATTAGTAATTTTTCCGACCCCTATATTGAACCCTAAACCCTTCGTTCCATTCTCGGCCTCTCGGTGAGCTCTCGAATTATATTCGAAAGGGTCCTCCACATGAACCAGCCTGATCGGTGGACCAGGCTCTTCGGCCACCCGCCAAACTTCAGAGTCACAAGCCACACGAAATCCGAGGCTCTTAGGGTTTAGGGTTTAGGGTTTGGGGTTTAGGGTTTGGGGTTTGGGGTTTAGGGTTTAGGGCTTAGGGTTCAGGGTTTATATAGGGTTTAGGGTTAAGAAATCCGAGGCTCTTAGGGGTTTCGGGGGGAGTTTGAGGCGAACGCGGCTTCGTACATCTTCGTTTCGAAGCAACGACGTCCCCAATATCCCGGAAAGGGTGACAAAGGGAGGATACAAGGGCCTAGTTCCGAACTCCCTAGAACTGGTAAGTTAAGGATGTCAAGTGTGGTTGTAGAGTTCAGGAACAACCTGAAGCGAGCGTCCGTGTAATCCCACGCCTTCTACTCCTTAAATCCTCAACCCTAAACCCTAAACCCTAAACCCTAAACCCTAAGCCCTAAACCCTAAACCCTAAACCCTAAACCCTAAACCCTAAACCCCTGACCTGCCCTTCCACTGCAGCAGCTCGAGCTCTATGAATTTGGCTGAGGTCGATCGCTGGGCATCTCTGTCCCTCAGGAGACGGATTCGACAAGCCAGCGGGCGTGCCACTCAGTATGGGGCATACCTGGCAACCCTAAACCCTAAACCCTAAACCCTAAACCCTAAACCCTAAACCCTAAACCCTAAACCCTAAACCCTAAACCCTAAACCCTAAACCCTAAACCCTAAACCCTAAACCCTACAAGAGTCGGCAGCGACACCACTCAAAGCCCCACTTAGACAGCACCAACATCCAAGACCCTAAACCCTAAACACCGTCAACCCCAACGCCCCCCCCCCCCCCAAAAAAAAAAAAAAAAAAACTAAAACTAAACCCTAAAACCGAAACCTGCAAACCCATGATGCATTGGTTTGCGCATTTCATTTGAGCTTTTGGGCCGACTCCAAACACCCAAAGAAAGTCCGAATTTGCGGGTTTAGACGGTTGAGGGCTGAGGGCTCCTGACTGCACGGGAACTGCTGGATGTCAGTAGGCACCACGGCTTAGAAGTAAGTTGTTATGAAAGACTGTTCTGGCTGATGTCATTGCTCTTCCTGTTGCGTTCCAGTATAAACCTTCTGAAAGCAATGAGCTGTCCTGACACTGTAGAAGTACAGGGTACAGTACCACGACTTAGAAAGGGATCCGAGGTGGACGATCTCGGTAGTCATAAAGGCTCCTGCAATTGCACCCTAAACCCTAAACCCTAAACCCTAAACCCTAAACCCCAAACCCCAAACCCCAAACCCCAAAAGTCTGGGTGTCCGGCCCTTTGCCCTTGCCTTTGTAGCCCTTCCTGCATAGCTTGGAACTTCGGGTGTTTAGGGTTTAGGGTTTAGGGTTTAGGGTTTAGGGTTTAGGGTTTAGGGTTTAGGGTTTAGGGTTTAGGGTTTAGGGTTTAGGGTTTAGGGTTTAGGGTTTAGGGTTTAGGGTTTAGGGGTTCCCTTCCGCAAAATATGGAACCTGAAGGCCTCAACCCCCGAACCCTACAAAACCAAAGAAACGTGGTCGACTAGGCTGACTAGCCTCTGAAACCGAAACCCCTGCATCTCTGAACCCCTCAACCTTCCAACCCCTAAACCTGAACCCTCAAAACCGAAGCCTATATTGAAACCCCCCAAGGCCCATGCCTTCGATCCCGCATCCCCAAACCTTCTTCACCCTCAAGCCTTGAAGAAAAGTGAGCCCACAAACCCTGCAAAAAAAAAATCAAGCTGCAGAGCACCATTGAGGAGCCTCTCCGATTTCGACCCTAGATGTAGCTGGGTCTTGGAGTTTGGGGTTTAGGGCTTCAGGTTTAGATCCCTCCACTTCTCGTGCGGCCCCTTGGGCGCAGAAGCCTCTGGGCCGAGAGTTGGCAGGAAGTGCGAGGATTCGGGAATAGGGCCTGGGGTGGGATTCGGGAGTCGGGCTTAGGGCTAAGGATGCTGAGAGAATTTGGGCTTAGGGGTTGAGGGGTTGAGGAGGTAAGGGCTTAGGGATTCCGGGCTGCTTGGGGTCACGGCACGCCACACATGCCACACTCACAAAGCAAGCTTTCCTCCAGGGCGCGTAGCCATAGTACCTGCGGGAGGCTGGTTGGGACGAAACGGCCCACGGGCCTGTTGCTTCGGGTGTCTCCGTCCACAAAGCCAACTAAACCATAGATGGCCCAAAAAGCTGTCTCAAAAGTCTATCACGAGCATCATCATCATCATCATCACCACCATCATCATCATAATAATCATCATCGCCATCATTATCACCACCACCACCACCATATCATCTAAACCTAGACCCTACACCCTAAACCCTAAACCCTAAACGCTAAACCCTAAACCCTAAACCCTAAACCCTAAACCAAGCCCTTAGAAGCACATCCTTTGCCGCGCACGGGTCAGCCCAGGGATCGGCCCAGGGATCGTAGTAGCCTCAAGGGCCCCAGGGAAAACAAAGGAGGTTGGGCTTCTATGGGGTCATGATGGGGTTTGAGGTTTAGGGTTTAGGGTTTAGGGATTAGGGTTTAGGGTTTCGGGTTTAGGGTTTCGGGTACAGGGTTTTAGGCTGTTTTAGGGTTTAGGGTTTAGGGTTTGCGAAAATACGGCGCCCCGTACCCCTAGTTTCGGAAACCCCCGGATGGGTGGTTCTCTGACTAAGGGTCCCTGTTTGGGGGTCCTTACAGGGTGCTGTACGATATCGGGGAGCCCAAAAAGTGACAGCCGTTTAGGGGCCTGGCTACTTGAGTAGCGAGTAGTTTGAACTGTTCTACTGGATTTCTGGATTCCAGGAGTATGAAAGGAAGGTGGGGTTGGGTGGGGATGATGGTGACACTGCTGAAGGCCGCTCTGTTACATTGGGGGGTTTAGGGTTATCGGTGGACTTCGGATTGAAAGCTTGGGTTCTAGGTCCTTTGCTCGCAGGCGTTGATTTTGCTGCTCACTACAAAGTCAGTCTGGAGCTCAGCGGGTTGTTGGGTGAGGCAGGCAGGGGCACCCCACAGATCTCTTAAAAGGGATTTCGCGGGGATAGGGCGGTAGGGATTAGGGAGTCTCAGTTGATTTGCTGGAACCCAGTAGGCAATGCTTTGTAGGCTACAAATTGAACATTCAACCCGCAAACTCTTAAGCCGTACGCCTTAAACACCGGACTCTCAACCCCCTAAACCGCTAAACCCCCAAACCCCCCGAAACCCCCCGGAACCCCCCTAAACCCCCGAAACCCCCGAAACCCCCCTAAACCCCCCAAGCACAAGCTCAGGTCTTGGCCTTTTCCCTTCCCTTTGCCTTTGGCCTTTCCTGCCCGAGGCGCAGACAGGGTCGGTGGACTTGGGGTTCTTGAGCTATTTGGGCATGTCCCAAAATACGGGAACCCCCCCAACAGAACCCCCCAAATACTATAATCCTTGTAGGATACCCCCAAAATAAGCCCCAACATAACCCCCAAATACTAGAATCCTTATAGGATACCCCCCCAAAAAGGGTACCCCTATTTTCGGAAAGCCCCCAAACTTCAGTTTGTGGGAGGCTTCGTGTGGGAGGCTTCGGCACTCCCTCCCGGCCTTTACCCTTGCCCTTGTTGAAGCCGGGGATGTTGGTCCTCTTCTGAATCACCTCTCCGAACGCAGTTCCGCGGGTGCATGGCTTCGGCTTTAGGGTTTTTAGGGTTGAGGGTTGAGGGTTCAGGGTTTAGGGTTTGGGGTTTGGGGATTGGGGTTTAGGGTTTAGGGTTTAGGTTTTAGGGTTTAGGGTTTAGGGTTTAGGGTTTAGGGTTTAGGGTTCAGGGAGCCCAGGGTTTATGGATTAGGCTTTGGCTTTCTAGGGTTTAGGGGGCAATACCGAGAGAACATGGGCTGTTGGCGCAGAATGGAACCAGCCCCACACGGTGAACATGGGGCCCAGAGGCATCAGGATTTGTTAGGGCTTAGGGCTCCGTGTGTTAAAGTGTTGGGCGTAGGGGCTTAGGGAAGATCCCTAATCCCTAAACCCTAAACCCCTAAACCCTAAACCCCAAAACCTTAAACCCTAAACCCCTCGGTTAATGGTTTAGGGCGGCCATCCCTCCTTCGGGGGTTTAGAGAGAGAGAACTTGAGTAGCGTTCCAAACGATGGACCCTTTGCTAGGTACCCGAAATACAAGGCGCCGCATCCGCATGCTGGGAAAAAGGGGGCCCTAAGCTAGGGAACCCTAAACCCCAAACCCTAAACCCTAAACCATAAACCCTAAACCCAGGGAGCGGATCTAGAAAATATGAAGAAAAAGGGCAAGGAGTTGATTTGAGCCGATCTGGTGCCCGACGATTTAAAGCGGGCGGAGGGATGTGGGGATGTAGGGCTTACTAGAGTTTGGGGATGTAGGGGTTTCGGGACCTTTAGATTAGCTGAGGAGCATTCTAACAACCGTAAAGCCCTAAACTTTGCCCTGAACCCTCAATAAATATAGATAGATAGATATACCCTTTAAGGGGTTTTTTAGGAGATATATACATATATACCCTTTAAGGGATGATATAGGGTATATATATATATATATATACATATATATATACATAGAAAACCCATAGCACTCCCGGCACTCCCCGGGCCCCGCCTTGACACCCCCAAACCCGCAGGACATCTGTAGTCCTACTTAGCCTTTTCTTGGGGAGGTTCGCGGGGCCTTAGAAGCCTACGGCACCCTGCACTGTAAAGCCAAAACCCTAAACCCTAAAACCCTAAACCCTAAACCCTAAACCCTAAACCCATGAAACCCAAAAAAGAACCTGAAAAAGTAGACCCAGTGATCTTGGGAGGCCTTTAGCTGACGCCCACGGAAGAGGGAGCCATTCAGCAATAGCGAGTTCCTCAGCTTTGAGGTCTCAGGTTGTTTCGGCTTTGGCACTCGCGGTCATGGGGGCTTAGGGTTGAGGCTTTCGAGGTACATGAGGTGCAAGCAAGGGAGGCTGGAGAGTAGGAGATTTATCCTCTAAACGAGCTAGCCTAAGGTTCTTCTGACGCAGGGCTACCTACAGTCTCCTTACCTGGAACCCATTTGCTTGACCACGATGGTCGCAGGAGTCACTGAGGGGCCGTGCTGCACGCTCTGCTCATCGCCGAATTCTATGTAGGCGCGGCCCTGCAACAAAGGAAGGCCAAACTCCCGCGAACCCGAATTAGGGTCTAACTACCCCTAACTACCCTAACACCCTCCTCTACGAAGGAGTACCCAACCGAAAGCCTACTCCCCCTCCCCCTCCATCTGAAATCTCCCCAAACAGCCCCAGAAACCCGAACCCCCCCAACCGCCGTCCAAACCCTCCTGCTCGCACCTAAAAGCGTGACAAGCACATACACCCTAAACCCTAAACCCTAAAGTCGAACCTTCGGATGGCCGGTGAACTTGTCGACCAAAATCGTGATTCGATTGATTTGCCTTGCGGGTTCAGGGTTGCAGTTGTCGGGTTTAGGGTTTTGTGGCATGACTCAGCGGCATGACTCATCATGACATATGCTGTTGTGTGCCTCGGTGCGTCCAGCATACTTTGAAAGCCGCCCCTAAACCCTATAAACCCTAACCCTAAACCCTCAACCGTTCAACGTCGAGTTGCAGCTCCTCAAATACCAACTCTTGACCTGCAAAAGAGGAACTTCGCTCTGTCTTCGGAAAGCTCGAGGGCTGGTCGGCAAACTCCCAACCCCCTAAGCCCTCTCAACCCTAAAGCCCTCTAAGCCCTAAACCCTAAGCCCTAAACCCCTGAAATCCTAGAACCCCAAGCCCTCGAGACTCGAAAACCCAGAAGCTCCGAAACCCTAGAACCCCAAGCCCTCAACTCTCGAAACCCCCAAAACCCGAGGGCTGGAAAGCAAAGCCCCGCACCCGCAGGTCTTGAAGTGCTCCTGCAATTCCTTGGGGGGGTTTATGGTTTAGGGAAGTCAGGGAATTTAGGAAGTTGTGGGAATTTAGGGGTTTTTGGTTTAGGGAAGTTAGGGGAGTTAGGAAGTTGTGGGAGTTTTTTGGGGAATTTCGGGAAGTTTATAGGCCAAGGGTTTAGGGTTCTAGGGCTTCGGGGATTTAGGGCTTTAGGATTTGGGGGCTTTCAGGTTTTGAGCTCAAGGGCTCTAGGGCTGAGGGCTCCAGGGCTTCGAGTCTTCGAGTCGAACAGGTCTTCGGGTTTACTTCGAGGGTTCATGGGGCAGTTGTAAGTAGGGGCTATAATTTTGGTAACTCTACCTATAACCCTACCTTAGGGTACTTAAAAACTATTAAAAACCTTACTTATAACTCATAACTACCCATGAACCTCCAAGTAGGGTTTTCAGGTTGTCGGCTGCGGTGCCAGAACATGACATGGGCACTGTCTTTTTAGGGGGTTCTTCAGGGAGGGGGGGTTCAAGATACTCCCTCCCCACTACTCCCCTCAAGGCTCCCCAAGCTTCCCAAAGTTTCCCCAGGTACCTACCCCTTGAACCCCCCCCTCCCTTAAGAACCCCATATAATGTCTTGATCCAAAAGAAAGGTCGCTCCGAAACCTGGGAGCGTCCGTATGTGCCCTAGGCTTTGTTCAGGACTCTGTCAAAACTCCCAAGCTGCCCC
The DNA here is from genome assembly GCA_905221605.1 of Symbiodinium natans. Classification (NCBI taxonomy): domain Eukaryota; class Dinophyceae; order Suessiales; family Symbiodiniaceae; genus Symbiodinium; species Symbiodinium natans. Next base: position 211,506 of record CAJNDS010002636.1, read on the forward strand.
ACAAACCCTAAACCCCAAACCCCAAACCCGAAACCCTATAGACCCTAAACCCTAAACCCTAAACCCCAAACCCTAAACCCTAAACCCTAAACCCTAAACCCCAAACCCTAAACCCTAAACCGCAGCCGAGGCTCTTCGGGAGTCGCACCCCAGTCCACAGAACCCACGTACCTGACGGCGAAGCTTGGGCCGTTAGGGACCCTAAGAACCCGACAAGCCCTGAGGGTTTAGGGTTTAGGGTTTAGGGTTTGGGGTTTAGGGTTTGGGGTTTGGGGTTTAGGGTTTAGGGTTTAGGGTTTAGGGTTTAGGGTTTAGGGTTTAGGGTTTAGGGTTTAGGGTTTAGGGTTTGGGGTCTAGGGTTTAGGGTTTAGGGTTTAGGGTTTCGGGTTTGAGGTTTGGGGTTTAGGGTTTAGGGCTTAGCCCTGAAACCCGAAAGCCCTAAATTCGAAGAACAACTAAACGCTAGCTTGTTCTAACTTGGGGTGCCCAGAAGGCGCCCTAATGTAGAGCTAGACCCTTCCGAACCCTACACTTTGAACCCAACTCTGTGAAACAACTTTGAACGCTAAAGCCTGAAAAAATTGAAGCCCAGCACCCTAGATTCTAAACCCTGCATAATAAGCTTTCGGGTGCACGGCGAAAGGTAACTAGCGGATTATTTTGCTGCGCAAGAAAGGGTGCGGGGGGGGGGGGGGTAGGCAGGTAGTAAAGCTTACGTTCACGAGTAGATTGTTGGGGCACCATCAGTGGGCTAACTACCGTCGCAACAAATTGGCTACAACCTTTTGCGGGGCTACCCGACACCCCGAACCCTCCTACCCCCACCTACGACCTGCCCATGAACCTTCAGACCCAAACCCCTAAACCCTAAACCCCTAAACCCCTAAACCCCTAAACCCCTAAAGCCCTAAACCTAAACCCCCAAAAGCCTCAACCCAAACCCCTAACCCCTAAACCCCTAAACCCCTAAACCCCTAAACCCCTAAACCCCCAAAAGCCTCAACCCAAACCCCTAACCCTGAACCCTGAACCCTAAACCCCTAAACCCCAAACCCCAAACCCTAAACCCTAACAACCCCCAAATGCGGTTGCCCCATAATAAACCTAAAGTGAGCACACGGATCGCTTGTCGACCTCTTCTCGGTCCACACCTCCGTGTTTTTGGGGGCGGGCTGGGGATCGCAGGGGGGTTGAGAAGTTTAGGTTTAGGGTTTAGGGTTTAGGGTTTTGGGTTTAGGGTTTAGGGTCTAGGGTTTAGGGTTTTAGGGTTTGGGGTTTAGGGTTTAGGGTTTAGGGTTTAGGGTTTAGGGTTTAGGGTTTAGGGTTTAGGGTTTAAGGTTTAGGGTTTAGGGTTTAGGGTTTAGGGTTTAGGGTTCAGGGTCCAAAAATTTAGTTCCAGGGTCCTTAAGGGAAGGGGGGGGGGGGTTCATGGGGGGAAGTGCCTGGGGAACCTTTTCGGGAGCCTCACGAAGTGGTGGGGAGCCTCGGGGAACCTTGGGCTCAAGCCGGCTCAGGAGGCACCCGCTCGTGCTTGGGAATGCAAGTGTACCCTGTTAGAAATTCGTGTACTTGGAGGTTCATGGCACTTACTAACCAATCACAACTGTACTTACAACCCGCCTAGAAGCCCCTTATGTGCCCTAATACAGTTTTTTAAATACAGACATAAGTACAGCTATAATTGGCTAAGAATAAGTACCATGAACCTCCAAGTAGCGCACCCAACTCCCGAACTCCCCATGAGACACGGCCCCAAGTTTCGGGCTCGGGGGTTCAAAGATGTCCATGGGCGCAGCACATTCAGAGGGTTCAGAAGGGTTAAAGGGGGTTCAGAGGGAGGTAAATGTTGGGTTTAGGGTTTAGGGTTTAGGGTTTAGGGTTTAGGGTTTAGGGTTTAGGGTTTAGGGTTTAGGGTTTAGGGTCAAACCCTAACCCTATTGAACTGGTATACATGTGCGGCCGCCCTCTGAGCCCTCCGGCCATCTCCCGTCTCGTCGACCGAGTCGGTGAGTTTCTTCAGCTTCTCTGCCTCGCACCAGGGCTTGCGGTGAAAGTGTCCTTAGGGTTTAGGGTTTAGGGTTTAGGGTTTAAGGTTTAGGATTTAGGGTTTAGGGTTTAGGGTTTAGGGTTTTGGGGTTGAAGCATGGCAGGGTTTCACCCGAAATAACATACCCCTGGAGCTTGTGAAGGCGTGTGGCTTCTGCCTCCGGAGAGAAAGAAACAGCAGGGCCCAGCAGGGGTGTCCCAAGGCGAGTCCCCTTTCAAGACACAGGCGCCTCTTCTTCCATTTCGGCTACCTTCTTCTGCATCTCCTGACAATGGGGGGGGGGGGGGGGGGGGGGAGATCTGCCCAAACATCGAACGACATTTTGTGGCTCACGGGGTTCAGGGTGTAGTAGTCATACGGGGTTCAAAGCAGCTGGTGAGCTGGTGACCTGGTGAAAACCATGTTCGCGGATACTTATATGATGTAACATATGTGACCTACCCATGACCCTGACACCCTAAACCTTGCTGTTGACTCCCTAAACCCTAAACCCTAAACCCTAAACCCTAAACCCTAAAACCCTAAACCCTAAACCCTAAACCCTAAAACCCATGACACCTCGAAACCCAGAGATTCAGTCGACCCGAAAGGTCCTCGATCTCCGCATCGGCGGCTGTGAGGTCGCCATCGTCCGCCATGGTGGAGGAGTCAGTCTGGGAAGAGCTCTAAAACCACTAATTGCTTAAGAACCCCCAAAAAATGTATTTAAAAAATCCTCCCTTATAAGAGCAACATAGGGATTAGTATTTTCTATTCTTTTGGGGTTCTTAGGCAAATTTAGTAGTCAAGCCCTAAACCCTGAGCCCTTTGGTAGCGTTTAAGGTCTTGTGCCCAGGGTTGAGTCTGGAGACTGCTCCTTGTATGGAGGAGCCCCTAGGCCCTAAGCCCTGTATCCTCTCTGCCCGTCTACGCTTGAAGGGGGAAGACGGGGCCTTTTGATTCAGGGCTGAAGGGCTTCGGGGTTTGTGGAGGGTTTAGGACTTCTGGGGAAGCGGACTTTCGGATCACTTTTTCTCTGGGGGGGGCGCCTAACCCTTGAGGCTCAAAAGGGATGCAGTGGGCCAAAAGCCACTTTGCTTTTGTAACTTGGAGATCCCCTAAGTCGGAGCTGCTGGCGTCATGGGTCGTGGGCTCACTATGGCTAATCCCTAAACCAACCCTAAACCCTAAACACTATGGCGAATGTTGACGGCTTTTGCATGACCTTCCGGGGCTTCTTGTGGGCTTTATGAGCTTCTGGTCGCGTTGCTTCTGGGCTCGTTTCGGGCATGGCTTGGGCCTATGGGACGGTTTTAGGGTTTTAGGGTTTAGGGTTTAGGGTTCAGGGTTTTGGGTTTAGGGTTTCGGGTTTAGGTCTTAGGGCTTAGGGCTTAGGGCTTAGGGCTTAGGGCTTCGGGTTTCAACGTTTCGGGTTTAGGGTTTAGGGTTCAGGGTTCAGGGTTTAGGGTTCAGGGTTTAGGGTTTAGATCAACTGGGTCCCCTGCCAGGTGGGAGGCAACGTAGAACCACCCGATCCAGGTGGCATTCGAAGCTTGGCTGGGAAGCTGCGGAGCCACGCAGAGCTTGCTTGCTTGATACTCGGAGGCACAAATAAACATACTAGGGCACTTAGGAGGCTTGTAAGTAAGCTATGAGTACAGCGATAAATTCACCATGAACCGCCAGGTACCCCCGTATTACGGCGCTTCCTGTGTGGGCTCTCTGAAAGCCCTCCCTCCCCATCCCTTCCTTTCTCCCTCCCTCCGAGGGCTCTCAGCCGCTCATGCAGCTTTCTGGCTTGTGGGCCCCGGCTGCCACGGCTTGAGGTTCTTGGGGTTCCCTCTTTCGTCTCCATCCTCATGAAGGGGCTTCAGCTGGCCTCTCATGCCAGAAGCCTCCGAGATCACAGCGGCTGCGCATCGCCTGGTCGTCGCCGCTCTCTGCCTTACAGCGCAAAGTGCTGGGAGTGCCGCTGCGAGCGTCCGGCGTCCTCTGGAGCCCATCATGAAGCTTATTGGAGGCTATCTCGCAGCGTCCGGCCTTGATGCTTCTGCACCAACTGGCGGATGTGCTCCATGGTGGCAAGGGATGTGGTCAGGTTCAGCACCATGTGATCGTAGACTTTGCTTGCGAAGGTGTCTTCCAGCACATAGAGACCAGGGCTCTCGGAATCCAGAACTTCCCCAGCGACGCAGTCGATCTTGAGGGCCAGCTCTTCGCGAGGGATCTGGAGGCTATCCGAGTGCCTCACGCTCGCCAGGAGGGCCCAGCCGCGGCCATCGGAACTCACGGGAACGGCCACTTCGCAGTCGGCGTGCCACTCGGCACACCGCCTCAACGCCTCGCCCAAACCTCCCCACAACACCTCCAGCATCCAAGGGCTCTCCAGGACTCGGCCAACTCTGGCCGCCTCCTTCGCAGAGCTTAGGCTCTCCTTCGGCGGCCGAAAGGCGCAGAGGAACTCCCGATGAAGCAGCACGAGGTCGAAGTTGGCCAACCTGCTGATGGGATGGACCTGCGCCGGCAGCTTCATGGAAGCAAAGCGGGTCTCGGCCAGGGCCTCGCGCTTCACGTTGGGCGGCAAGGGCAGGCAGCTGTCATGCTCAATCCTATACTCCCCTTAGAACCCTAACAATAATTTGTGTTTTATCCTCTTGGGTTTTATATAAACAATTTTCTTAAAAATAATTCCCAAGGGGGATATAGAATCCGCTGCACCTCAAGGCCCGACAGCCGGAGGGATCTGAAAAAGAAGGTGGCATGCCAGTGGGTCTCGAGGACCTCGCAGCCCAAGACCAGGACCAGCCCACCCTCGTGCATGAGAAGCAGCTGGGAGAGCTGGCCTCCGTAACCTCCGATGTACACCTTTGCCGCCGAGAGAGACCTCAAGGGTGGGAGTGCAGCCGCACACACGCGGCCATCGCAGAGACACACAGAGATTGGTGTGCAGAGCCTAAAGGTTTTTGGAGGCCCTAAACCCTAACCCTAAAGCCTAAAGCCTAAACCCTAAACCCTAAGTTTGGGATGGCTTTGGAGGGTGTTTGGGGAGTCTTGGGGTCAAGGTGGAGTTCGAACTCAGCTGATACCTCACAGTGCTCACCCAGCTCTTGCCCACGAAGCTAAAGAGCGTGGCACCAACGAACTTGGCCAACTCCTACAATAGGGCACTACAAGTCCTTGCAAGCGATATTAGGGCATTCTGTGCGAGATTCTCTTATTCCTCTTCCTACTTCAACTCGGACGAAAAGAGGATGGAAGCCTGACCAAGCCCTCTCGGGCCCAGGGTCCTCTGCATTCGCAGAGGTCCGGCGAGTGGCCCCGGGCCGTGCATCCAGCAGCACCTCGGCTGGCTCCGAACCGTCCCGGAGTTCAGTGGGCTCCCTGGGAAACTGCGCGGGCCGCGTGGTGAGGTGGTAGTGCGCGCGGAGTTGCCGAAACATGGTCCCGGGAGAGTAGAATGGCCAGGGCTTTCCGGGTCTGGCTCCCAGCAACTCCTCGAAGCCACCCGTCCGCAGCCGCGGGTGGGCGCTGAGGATCACGGACTCAAAGCAGTACACCTCGTCCACGCCCATGAAGATGGTGGGAGACTCAAACACCGTCGACACGAAGTCTTCTTGAAACCGCTTGACACCGGCAGCACCCAAGCTGGAGTGCAAGTTGGCCACGGTGCGCTGGACCCGAAATTCCGGAAGGTTCTGGTTGACGACTTGTGCCACCACATCAATCAGCATGTCGTCCAGAAGAAAATGCCCGATGTTCGCCTTGGGTAGCCCAGTAGCCGCATGATGATATGGGTACCCCTTTTTTAGTTGATTAACTTTATAAGGGAACCCAGAACCAAAAAAACAATTGATAATCACGATAAGAAAATAATCATCATAATAATAGTCATCATCAAAATAATAATCACAATAATAATCATGATAATAAGAATAAGAAGAATAATAATAATGATAATGATAATAATAACTCAACAGTAAAGTAAGCAAACGGCACCACTGGGCGACCAGGTCGCGCAGTCGGGGCAGCGCTGGCTCGGGGAGTGGCCGTCGTGGACAAAGCGGCTGAGTCCGAGCCAATGCTCGTCGGCAGTCCTCCAGACTTCTGCAAACTCCTCAGCAGAACTCAGAGCTGAAGAGAGCTGAAGAGAGCTGAAGAGAGCTGAAGAGAGCTGAAGAGAGCTGAAGAGAGCTGAAAACAGATGGAGGGGCTCTTTTTGGGATGTCCCTTGGGGTTTTCTCCCGACTCTCTCTCTTTTGACCCCCGAGCTCTCTCTCCTCGGCCGTGAGATTCCGTGCCACGAAGCGGTGGGCCGGGTGGAAGAGTCCGGTCTCCGCCAGCTGATGGAAGACGACTTCGATGCGCCGTCCCGTGAGGATCGCAGCCGGCACGAAGGGGCTGTGGAAATCCGTGGCGGAGGTGCGATCGCGGAGGCACACGCCCCTCAGCTCCAGAATCGACCTCTGCAGCTCCCCAGCTCCCTGAAAAATCCGGCGCGCCTCGCTCTTATGCGGCGCGGGAGGCGCTCGGAACCTCTGAGCCTCGGCGCCTCGGCAGAGGTCCCGCGCCTCGCTGCAGAGGGTCTCCAGGGCTCCCGCCTCGCCTGCTTCCAGGACTCGGGGGACTTCGCCCAGCAGCTGGTTCCAGGAGTCGACCAAGGTGGCCTTTTTTAAAGTGTTTTTTTTTTTTGAGGGCTCTGAGGCTCGAAGATGGCTCGCATCATGGGGGGGGGTTTGGGAGGTTTTTTGGGGAGTCAGAAGTCTTAAGTAGGGTCAGAGGTACAGTAACTATACTCCTAGCCCTAGGGAACTTATAACCTGACGTGTAACTACCCATGAACCTCCGAGTACCCGCAATGCCTTTGGGCCAAGTTGCGTAGTGCTCCCTGAGGAGGACTTGCCGCTGCCCTCGGAGGGCCCGGAGCTCCCGCTGCACTTGGCGCTCCCTCCTCTTGGCCTGTTTGGAGGGCTAAACCCTAAACCCTAAACCCTAAACCCTAAGCCCTAAACCCTAAACCCTAAACCCTAAACCCTAAACCCATACATCGGAACCCCCTGGGATGGCCTCGGCCTCCTTCTTCGCCAAGGCCGCGGAGGCCTCGAGGACATGCTCCCTTGCACCTACTTGGAGGTTTAGGGTTTAGGGTTTAGGATTTAGGGTTTAGGGTTTAGGGTTTAGGGTTTAGGGTTTACGGTTTAGGGTTTCGGGTTTAGGGTTTAGGGTTTAGGGTTTAGGGTTTAAGTTCATGGTACTTATTCACCAATTATAACTGTACTTATGACCCACTTATAAGCCCCTTAAGTGCCCTAATATGGTTACAAGTATCGTTACAAGTACAGCTATAGTTGGTTCATAAGTACCATGAACCTCCAAGTAAGGGCACCGTTTTCACCCCTGTGTGATAATACGGGGTACCCGCCCCCCCCCCCCCCCCTTTTTTTTTTTTTTGGGGGGGGGGGGGGGGGGGGGGGGGGGGTGTTTTTTTAGGGGGGGGGGGTGTTTTATACTTCATAAAAGGGAACCTGGAAACAATAAAAAATTGGACAGAACAAAAAAAAAAACAGGGTAACACTGGCTAGCAAGGCACTGGAGGAGCCGGCGTCGGAGAGGTCCCAGGTGATGAAGTCCACGGCCGGGCCTTGAGCCAACAGAACGCCCGACACCGCGGCGAATCCCGGAACTTCGGCCTCCCAGGAGGAGATGTCCAGCATCTCCACGCAGCGAGGTTCGCGCGTGGCCATGAGGCAGATGAGGTACGCCACTGCCGGCACATGCTCTTCGGAGCACGTGCCTGGCATGCAGGCGCGGAGGCTGGGGATGCTGGAGTTGGCGCTCTGCGCCGCCCATTCTTCGAACGTCGCTTGGACGTCAGCCTGGTAAAACTTCAGCGAGACCTCAAAAACCGAAGAGAGAAATACGTTACACTTGGGCAACATGCGAATGCGTGGTCTCGTCGCCGATGCAACCAACATCTGCTCCGTACAGTCATCGCCAGCCACGCCGTAAAGGAGCAGCAGAAACAAGCGCAAGGAAGGCCAGGCCATTCTGCCCGTCAGAGGGGTCATGGCACTGTTAGCAGCTTCAGCACGAGTGCAAACTTGCCTGGAGCCCAGAGAGAAACTGCGGGACATCGAAGCCGAGACGCGCAAAGTCCCGGCCCGCCATGCGCGCCTGGCTTCTAAGCCCAAACATGAAGAACCTTCTTAAGTTTGGGTTTTTTTCTGAAGGCTTGTGGCTTTTAAGGCCAAGTCAAGCAACTAGTGTTTCTCTCAGCTGAGCATGCAGTGTAGGGTTTCGGGCTCGGGGCTCAGGGTTTAAAGGGTTTATAGGGTTCAGGCATGTTTAGGCTATAGGGCAATGGGGCTCACTGTTCAGGGCTTCGGGCTTATGAAGCCTTAGCATGTGTGGGGTTGCGGGGGGGGGGGGGGGTTCTCAGCGATATGCAAAAACTCGAGACCTGTGATTTCTCCCCCGCAATAACGCGCGGGCTCCGCTCTTTGAGGGCGCAGGTGTCTTCAAAGGGACTCCACGACCTGCGGCGCTCAGCAAAACATGGCAAAACAAAAGGCTCTCCTCGAAGGTTGAAGCATGAGGGCTAAGCGCTACAGGCTACAGCCTCGCCGGCACGTCCTGCGTCTGCCGCATGGCCTGGCGGATCGCGAAGTCCGCCATGATCTCCTCGCTGCCCCCCAAGATGGCCTGGAACTTGAAGCTCCTCTGGAACTTCTCGACGATGAAGCCCATGCCAGAGGAGGTGATGGCCCGGCCCCCGAAGATCTGGCAGGCGTTGTCGCTGACGATGGTGGCCACGCGCGTCTGCTTGTACTTGAGCAGGGCGATGGGCCCGGCAAGGTGCCGGTTGATGTCCTTGGTGCTCATGTTGTTCATCTGGTACGTCAGGTCTTCCAACAGGCTGTGCACCGACTCAATGTTTGCCGCCATCTCGGCGAGCTTGTAGCGGATCACGGGCTGCTGGATCAGCGCCTTCCCGAAGACCTTGCGGGACAGGGCCCACCTCATGCACTCGTCCAGGACCATGCGCGAGTGGCGATTGCCGCAGACCACCATGCCCCAACGCTCGAAGTTGAAGTTGGCCATGGTCTGTAAGAAGCCCATGCCCGGCTTGCCGATGAGGTTCCTGGCTGTATAGCGAGCCCAATCTATCAGGCACCCTTAGTTACAAGAAGGGAGGCACAGTTGTATCAGATAAGTCTTCTTGCCGATGAGGTTCTCGGGCGGCACGATGTTCTTGTAGATCTCCACGTAGGCAGTCGCGGCTGCCGGCGAGTAGGAGGTCTTGATTGGCTTCGTCGAGAGTGTCGAGCCATCGCCACGCTCCAGGAGCAGCATACATGGCCCCTGCTTTTCGGTCCGCACCAGCGTCGTGAAGTAGTCGGCCACCATGCCACCTGTGATCCACTTCTTAACGCCGTTGACCTGCCAAGAGCCATCTGTGGCCATCTCTGCCGTTGTACGAATCTGGGCCACGTCGCTGCCGGCGTAGGGCTCGGAGATGGCCAAGCAGATGCGCCTCTCACCTTTGATGATCGGCACGGCGTACTTTTCAATCATCTCCTTCGTGCCGAACTTCAGCAGTGGCGGGAGGCCGATGGAGACGCCTCCCAGGAGGCCGTCGCTGACACCGTAGCAGCCATTCACGCCGCGCCGCACCTCCTCATTCAGCACCAGCGCATGGAAGTAGTCCCACTCCTGGGCGCCGATGCCGCCCGGCAGCGAGATGCCGTGGCGCGCGAAGAGCTCCGCCGCGCCCTCCTCGCCCGCCACGAGCCCGGCGAAGATGCCCGATTTTCCAACCAGGGCATCGATCTCCCTGGTGGGCAAAGTGCCGTTGTCATCCCATTCCTTGCAGTGAGGCTTGATCTCCTTATCCATGAACTCGCGCACTGCCGCCCGCAACTTCTTGTGAGACTCCTTGTAGTAGGGTGAGAACTTACGCCAAGTTCCCATGGCCTCGCCATACGGGATCTGGGCTGCTGAAGCTGCCGAAGATGCCGAAGCCCGACCCTTCTTCTCGGGAGCGGAGACCACGCCGATCTTGAGGCGCGCGTACTTGGGCTCCTTGAGCACCGCGGCCCGGTGCAGGCCGAAGAAGAGCCTACACTCCCCTTAGAACCCTACAAAAAATTAGTATTATTCATAAATATCCTCTTGGGTTTTATATGAAAAAAATGGAAAAAAACTCCCAAGGGGGGATACAGGAGCTCGGTGGCGTCCTTTCCGGCGACGGTGGGGTCCAAGAGCGGCGGCAAACCACCCGGGTGCAGCGACCCGAACTTGGAGAGGTCGTAGACGTCCCCGTCGATGACCATCCACAAGTCACCCTCCCAGCAGTGCTTTGCCACCTCCTCCGGCGTGAAGGTCGCCGCCATGGCGCAAAATCCGCGGAGGGCCGCAGGACTCACGAGGTCAAGAAGCCAAAGAGCACATGGTACAGTATGCCGCTCAGGTTGTGTACGTCGAAAGCCGATGGGCTGAACAGAAGGTGTCTTAACTGGCCTGTCCTGTCCGGAAGCACACCTTCAGCGGGATCCCGCAGCTTTCCAACTTCGAACCAAAAGCTGCAGGATCACACAGATTCGACGGACCCAGCATACATCTTAAAAAATGAGCACGCTTGAAACGATCCATGTGGGAGCGTTCCCCCTGCGTTAGGACCCCGTCTCGGGGCTCCCCCAGTTTAAAGCGGAGCCCTATCATTTAGGGCCTCATGACTTGGATCAAACCCCACCCAGCCTAAGGACCTCCGGACCTATGGACATGGGCACTAGAACCCTAAACCCTAAATCCTAAACCCTAAACCCTAAACCCTAAAGCTCTCCTAAGCTCAGGAACTGCAAACGTATGCAATCAGAAACACCAAACCCGAACGAAATCCCCGAAACGCTTTGCTGCTGTGGTTTTGAGGGTTTTCGGGGTTTAAGGCCTCGTGATTCGGGCCTGTGGGGGCTATAAACCAACAACGAGGAAAAGAACTTTGCTTCCCGGTTTCCTTTGGGAAAAGGACCCACTTCCTTGAGATTGCGAAGTTCCTCAACCCTGCAAATTCCGGAAACCTCAACAAACCTTGAATCCCGCACTAGAATCACCCAAGCACATTCGGGATGGAGTCGAGGGCACACTTCAGTCTCCCAAAAAAGCCCCCATGAAACAGGGCAGCCCTGAAGGATGTTTTTGAAGAGCACCTGCGGCTTTGTCCCTTGCACCCTTGCCCCGCAATGATGCGGGCGAAGGACGTTCCAAGCACCCGGGGCTGGAGACTGTGGTGTGAGGGTGGGTCGGAGGAAGGACAACCCCAAAAATCCTACGAGGAACAGTCACACACTCCCAGGATCCAACTCTCCTCCATCATCCTATGCCCGAGGTCATCGCAACAACTTCCCTCCTTGGGTGTCAGGTTCAGGGCTAGGGACAAGCAGGTACCGGTCACCACGAAACCACTGAGTCTTTCATCACAAGCGGCGAGTGCAGCGGCTGAAGCGCAGGCGAAGCGCCGTTCGCAGGTATGGCCATCCCCGTTTAGGAGCCCGGATCTGGCAAAGACACCTGTAGCCCTATAGCCACTTTGAAGGCTAACGTGGAGAAAACCGGTTGATGCCCTTAGCTAACTATGTCAGGCTTCAGGCTCTTGGAAGAACTCCAAATCGGGGTTTCCCACAGAAGGGGTACTCCTAATATAGCCCCCAAAATATAGTAACCCCCCAAGAAGGGTACGCCTATTTTCGGAAATCCCCAAATGAAATCTTTTACCTGGGCTTCTTTTTCCGGCTGGTGGAGTACTGCAAGATGGGCATGATTTCGGCAGATAGGACTGCGTCTTCGAGTACTAGATTGGTTTAGGGTTTAGGGTTTAGGGCTTTAGGGTTAGGATTTAGGGTTCAGGGGTTAGGTTCTGGCAGCAAGCTTAAATTATGGACAAGAATGCCAGCGATTGACTTTTCTGATCACCTGATGCTCGAGCCCACGACTGGAACTGGAAGAGACAAAGTAACTATTAACCGCTCAACATCACTATACTGTAGCAAAAAAAACATGTTTGGCTGTTTCTTAGGAGCTATAGCACCCAAAAACTAACTACCCCCAGTATCCCTGAGATCATGGGATGTCAGGTGCTTGGAGTTTAGGGCTTCCCCGACCGCCTATTCGACTCTTCTACATCCCTTCCGCAGCCGTTTCAGGCCAATTCATGCTCAAACCTAGACACCCAAACCCGAACGGCCCTTAGAAGCCCTATACCAAAAACAACCAAACCCCAGACATGGAACCAGAGTACATCTTGGAACCCTAAACCCTGAATCCTCTTCTACCTGGTTACTGCCTTCGCCACAGGTATTTGTTCTTCTGCATTGCAACGACTCGCCATTTCATGCGGCGATGTCATGCCCATGACGAAGGCTACGGCCATCGTCATTTGAACGGCAGGTGCAACGACATGGGGTGCAAGGAAAACCACCTTTGGGAAAAAACCTTGCAAGGAACTGGGCGGAGCCGTCGTGTGTAGCACGCCTGAAATAGACGCCATTCGTGTCTCTCAGGGGCGTCTTGAGTTTCACTTGGGCATGCAATTGAGAGCACTTGAGAGCAATTGAGAGCAATTGAGTGGTTCCTCAATCGCGTTGCTGCTGTGGAGAGGTACTACTTGTGAGGGCGGCGCTACAAAAACCCTCCGAGGCCTGACTCTTCAATTGGGGGCCCCTTTTGTGGTTGCGTGGGAGTGCCGGTACAGGGGGCTAGACTCTCCGGACTGCGGATTCCGCGCCACTAGCACTCCACCTGTCTTCACAGCAGCAGTGGCCAGGACGTCGCCTTATAGGCGCATCAGGATAGCTCAACTTGCTCGAGGCCGCTGGCAGCAAGGACCATACCAGCCTTGGGCGCTCAACTGGCTTCAAGCCTCTGTTTTCAACCTGGGGGTTTATGCAAAGAGGGGGGGCGGGGGGGTTCTCATTCTAGGGTCCAAAGAAGGGGGTGCCCCCTACCTTTGGGGAAATACCCACCTCTGTCTCCCTCAGAGGTCTACTCAAGCATGGCCCACCACTTAAACCCTAAACCCTAAACCCTAAACCCTAAACCCTAGAAGTCGAATCTGGGCCTTGACGCTGAAGCGGATCGAAGATGATCGAGGGAGCCCCGAGTCGATTGGGAGGTGAGTAAGATGCGGTCTCCAGCTTGGCTAGGACATGCAAAGCTGCATCTAACAGGTTTAGGGTTTAGGGTTTAGGGTTTAGGGTTTAGGGTTTAGGGTTTAGGGTTTAGGGTTTAGGGTTGAGGGTTTAGGGTTTAGGGTTTAGGGTTCAGTCCTCAAAACCTGATAAACCTTCATCCGCCTGAACTGAAGCCGCGCGACGTCCCCAATTTCATCGTGGGCAGCGTGCTCAGCGCTCTCAGCCACAATCGCCTCGTCACGTAAGCGCTCCGCAGCCCGCTTTCACGCTAACCCCCACAAGAGACTCCATGCCTAAAGCCTTATAAGCTGCTGTATGCTTGAAGCCTGTAAACCCTGAACCCTCATCCCTAAACCCTAAACCCTAAACCCTAAACCCTAAACCCTAAACCCTAAACCCTATGAGGCTGGGGTCTGAGACTCCCGCAGCTCCTGCTGCTTCAAAAGCTCAGCGGCACTGTGAGGGCTTGGGGCTTCGGGTTGTCTGGGACGACCTGCGCTGATGATAAGACACAAAGCACTCCCAGTCAGCGTGTGCACATACATATGTATGTATACATATATGGATATATATATATATACATATATATATACATATATATCACGAGAATAAGCAATAGGAAAAAATGATTCTAAGGAATCCCGCACACAAAGGGCCCTAATGAATCTAGACCACAAAACCCCCAAAACCCGAAGCCCACACAGCCCCAAAAGCCCTTTGTTGCTCCCTAAACCCTAAACCCTAAACCCTAAACCCGAAACCCCAAACCCCAAACCCTAAACCCTAAACCTTAAGCCCTAAACCCTAAAAGCCCTCTGTTGGCCTGAGGCAAACCACGCTGAAAGAGCATGACCGCCTCCTGCACCAGATGGAGCGCCTCGCAAGTCCCCCTCGAAACCCGGACACCAAAATGCCCAGAGGGTTTAGGGTTTAGGGTTTAGGGTTTAGGGTTTAGGGTTTAGGGTTTAGGGTTTAGGGTTTAGGGTTTAGGGTTTAGGGTTTAGGGTTTAGGGTTTAGGGTTTAGGGTTTAGGGTTTAGGGTTTAGGGGGAGCTGAAATGCTACATCTGCAAACGAGCCTTGACACAGGGGGGGTTGCGAGTCTAGATGCTTATCGTGCTTCTGTTAGGGCCTTTGAGGGGGTTGGGGTGATGTCGGAAGGGATATGGCAGCCCCGCTACGCAGCGCCTACCAGCCAAGCAGGCACATCTGCTCCTTCTCAAAGATTTAAGCCCCGGCTTCTTTAGCAAGTTAATCAACCCCTGGGTTCAAGGGTTTGCAAGAACTAATTTTAGGCATCACGGTTTAAGGCATTCTCCGCAAGTTAACCAACCCCCGTGAGCCCTAGACCCGAAGCGCCCTCCAAACATAAAGACCAAACTCACAAAGCGCGGCTTCAATTTCCAAATGGTTTTGGGCTCAAGGGTTTGCAGGGTTGGGGTTCTTCATTCAGGGTTTAAGGCAGTTTAAGGCATTCCCCGTGTATCGGCTCTGGGATCAGATTCACTACTACTTCAGAATTTGGGGCGGGGGGGGGGCGGGGGGCGTGGGGGGGGGGAGGGGAAAGGAGGCATCTGGCGCGTGGTACGCGCCCTGACGACACGATGAGGAGGAATGCAGAGAGCCCGCCAATCCCTTCTTTCCCGCTCTGCGAAGCACACCAGGGGCCACGCCCCCCAATTCCCACCGTTGCAAATCCTCCCCGGTGCTTGGTAGGGAACGAGGGAAGTAGGGCCCTCTAAAAACCTCATTCCCTCATTCCCTACTAAGAACCAGCCAGAATCTGAAAGACAGAGCTGGGCGGGCTGTGACGTGCCTCCAGTTCACGGCAAAATGCCGGTGCACAGCCCTAAAGATGCACATCAGGGGTTTTTGGGCCTGAAACTGAACGCAGCCGTGTGAACTCCTGGCCTGGAAGGCGATCCGACTCTCCAGAGGCTCCAATTTCGTTTGGGGTTGAAAGGGGTCGGGTTGAGGCGTTAGTAAGGTTTGGGATACCTCCCTGGGCCTATCCAGGCCCCTTCCCTACAGAGTCCCCACCTCTGCTCCATGTCCATTTCGTATGCTTGAGACGAGATTCTGGAAGACAAATGCCGTCTAGATGTAAGACTATGAGCAAATTGGCATAGCAGTCCTTTGACGCTAACTGGGAAATGGCAGGCTTTAGTCACCTTCAGTCGCCTCAGAAACGAATGCGAGCTCTTGCTGGCCTGGGAGCGTAGAGGCTCTTGGATTTCCTTTGTCAAGGCGACTGGAAGCTTTTCTTATCCCTGGAGTTGCTTCTGGAGGTGAGACATGGATCCTGGAAGCAGGTCGTGCCCAAAGTTGACGCAAACCGCAACTATCCCTGCACTCCTGACCCCAAGCGAAGTGCTTTACCTCAAAAAACCTCAGCATCTACAGCCGCAAAATACCTGAGAGCCTGTCGCAAGAGCCTTAGCACCGCGGCACCTAAACCCTAAACCCTAAACCCTAACCCCTAAACCCTAAACCCCTATACCTGACTATACCCTGAAGCCAGGCTGACCCGGTGCCTGCCTCGGTAGAGACCATCTGGCGCAGGCGGGTCAGCGCGCGCGCCAGGTCCTGTGTCCGAAGCGTCGACTCCTAGCTCGAAGCCTTAATTGCTGACGCCGTTGACTCCAAAAAACGCCGCAAACCCCCAAAAACTCGAGCTACACACCCCTGAACCCGAAACAGCCGTCAACCCAATCCCGGAACACCCACGCCCTGAACCCCAATCCCTAGCCCTGAGTCCTTGGCCCTACCCTAGAAACCCTGAAGGCCCTGAAAGCCTAAACCCTTTGAACCCCTGCATCAGCAAACGGCTTCTCTCCCGCCTCGGGGCTACAGTTGTTTGAGCCCGGTTTCTTGGCGAGGGATCGGAGCTTTCTCAGCCAGACCTGGCATGCACAGCTGGGATGCGGAGGATTTGAATAATCAGGACTGAGGGCTTACTCGGATGGCCCTTAAAACGGAGCCAGGGTTTTTTTGGGTGTTTTTTTTGGTTTTCTTTGGGTATGTTTTTGGGTTTAGGGTTTAGGGTTTAGGGTTTAGGGGTTAGGGTTTAGGGTTCAGGGTTTAAAGGTTTAAGGGTTTAAGGGTTTAAGGGTTTAAGGGTTTTAGGGTTTTAGGGTTTTAGGGTTTTAGGGTTTTAGGGTTTTAGGGTTTTAGGGTTTTAGGGTTTTAGGGTTTTAGGGTTTTAGGGTTTTAGGGTTTTAGGGTTTTAGGGTTTTAGGGTTTGGGGTTTAGGGTTTAGGGCTTAGGGCTTAGGGTTTAGGATTTAGGGTTTAGGGTTTAGGGTTTGGGGTTTAGGGTTTTTTCAAAACCAAAAAAAAAAGCCCCAAAAAAACCAAAAAATATACCCAAAAGAACCCCCACCCCCTTAAAACCCTTTGAAAATATTCTGGATATATGACCTTCTTAAACCCAATAAGGGAAAATACAAAATGTCCCAAGGGCCTGCCTGGCTTATAGGTTCTTGGTGACTATTCCGGCCCCTTATTTTGCACACAAGGGGGCCCTCATTTGGAACATTGCACACAAGATGGGAGCGACAAAGGGGCTGGGGGCAACGGGTCATGCGTCGGACCCAAGGCCAAACGCACATCCTCCCTAAACCCTAAACCCTAAACCCCAAACCCTAAACCCCAAACCCTAAACCCCAAACCCTAAACCCTAAACCCTAAACCCCTTGGGCAGCTCCACCTCGGCCATGCGACTCTTGACGATGAGGTGGGGAAGGCTCCTTTCATCCGGACTGCAGAAAAATAGGGAGGCTCCAAAAGTCCTCTTGATTAGGGTTTAGGGTTTAGGGTTTAGGGTTTGGGGTTTAGGGTTTAGGGTTTGGGGTTTAGGGTTTAGGGTTTAGGGTTTAGGGTTTTTAGGGTTTAGGGTTTAGGGTTAGGGGTTGAAACCTTTAGGATTTGGGCACTGATGGTTGGAGCTGGTTCGTTTGGGGTTTAGGCCTTAGGGTTGAAGGGTTGCTCAACACAGCCTCTAATCGGCTCTGCAAGGGGCCCTCGTAAGGTTCAGGTATCATCGGTAGTACCTCATCATGCCGTGCTCGTGCTCGTACTCAAAGCGTCGCCAAACCTGCTCGTGCTACACCTTCGGACCCAAAGGTGGCTGCGGACTTCGATAAGCGCAAGCACCGATGGAGTGCTCACACCTCCCTCAACAAGTGCCCCAAGTGCTAGCAAGCAGAATTAAGGAGCCTGAAGCCCCTGAAATCATTGGAAAAAACATGATCCCTCCAGAGTCCCATTTTATAGAACTACACAACGCCTAGAACCGATGTCCCAAACCTTCGCCCAGCTCACCCGACAGCCCTGTCGCCGTCTCCTCTGGCAGGTTGCCAGGGCACAGAGCACGGGCATTCCCGGCAACTTCGTCTGATTCGCCTGCGAAAGCTCTCCGTTTCGCATTCTCTGGAGGTCGGAGTTGGTTTTTTCGACAAGGGCGTGCAGGGCCGCAATGTGACCAGTCTCCCTCAGCCCTCTTCCTGGACCATAGGCGCCCCATAGAAGCCCTAGGATGAGGAGGTTTGCAAGCCCTAGGAGCCCTGTAGGGCGGTAGAATTCAGCGCCCGGCGCCCGAAATTGCTGTGGCACGTGCTTGTTGTGAGCGTGGTTGGGGCTTCGGCAGGGGGTAAGGCCCCCCGTTCCTGGGCTTTGGCGGGGAATGATGCTGCCAACTTTCTGCATCTGATGGTATCTTATGGTATATCATGGTATATTGTTGAAGTTTCATATGACATTTATGGTATATTATAGCCCCCAGAAACCTGTGTGCAAAGCGGGTGTTTCAAACCCTGCAGGGCTCACCGCGCCTATTGGGCTTAGTTTAGGATTTGGGCTGCCCACCTCAGCCAGAAAGGTGTGGAACTCTTCCATCACCTGGGGCTCACCGGCTTAGGGCCTCCTTGGACCCTCTTCATCGTTCCTGAAACCCGAAGCCCTTGGGGTCCCTGCGGTTTAGGGTTTAGGGTTTAGGGTTTAGGGTTTAGGGTTTAGGGTTTAGGGTTTAGGGTTTAGGGTTTAGGGTTTAGGGTTTAGGGTTTAGGGTTTAGGGTTTAGGGTGGCTTAACCCTAAAACCCTAAACCTCGGGAGAGTGCTTGCGGAGCCTCTAGGTGGGAAGAGCGAAAAGAACTGCAGGAAGAAGCACACCGACTCACGGCCACAATGACCACAGTGCTTCCGCTTGGTCTTGAGAGTTTTTCGCAGCGGAGGTTTTCAGTTACCCAGCTGCGCCCCTCCTCATCCTCTCCAGTGACTGGACATCAGGGATGCTCTAGGCTCACTCAGGACAGCAATACGCTTCAACCCTAAACACCCCGAAGCCCCAATTCCCTAAAACCTACAACGCTAAAACGCTAAAGATCCTTAAAACCGGGGGAACCCTAAACCCAAACCCTAAACCCGAAACTCTAGAACCCCGAAACCCTAAAACCCAGACCCTAAATCGGACCGCAGACTGTTCCGCAAGGCTGGCTTCAGAGAGACTGGACCCCGGAACAGGCGCAGCTGTCCCTATACTCCCAGCAGCCTCAACCCTACACTCTACATCCTAAGCCCCAAAAGCTCTATGCCCTTTCGACCGCCACCCTGCAAGCCTAAAACCCTAAACTCTGCCCCCCAAACCCTGAACCCTAAAACCTAAACCCTAAACCCTAAAACCCTAAACCCTAAACCCCAAACCCTAAACCCTAAACCCTAAACCTTACACCCTTAACCCTAAACCCCAAACCCTAAACCCCAAACCCTGAAGTCGGTGCCTTCAGGAGGATCGCTTGTTGGAAGGAGGGTCCGAAGCGGAGGAGGAAGCCCCAGAGGCGCCGGAGGCCTCAGAGGCCCCCAGGAAATCCCCCCGAAGAAAGGCTATGCTCCCCTTTTGGGGCCTTTAGACAAAGAGTATTTCTTAATACCCTCTTGGGAATGTATATGTATATATATATATATGTATATGTATAAACAAAAATATAAAAATGATTCCCAAGGGGTATAGAAGAGGAGACAAGCTGAGGGTTTGGGATGTTTGGGGCCTGGGGTTTAGGGTTTGGGGTTTCTAGGGTTTGGGGCTTTTAGGGCTTAGGGCTTAGGGTTTAGGGTTTAGGGCTTGGTATGGGACGTTTGGGGTGAAGGGTTTGGGGCTTAGGGTTCCGGAGTTTCGGGTGTCCCACCCAAATTGAGACCTTGGCGGGTTTGGGGTTTTTCTACAACCCAACCCCCCGAATGAGCCAGGGGGGGAGGTATGGTTGTGACGAGCATGCGGCGGCAAAATCGGCAGGCTCAAGTAGACTCCCCTAAACCCTAAACCCTAAACCCTGAACCCTAAACCCTAAACCCTAAACCCTAAACCCTAAACCCTAAACCCTAAACCCTAAACCCTAAACCCCATGCCTTCGAAGGCTTTAGGAGGACCGGTTCGAGCCGAGTCAGCAATGGCGGGCTCGACTCGATTCCAGCTTACCAAGATTTGCCACAAATGGGGGGTCGTTTCAGAAGTGAACTATCAACGGAAATGTTTCAAAAAGGAACCAGCAGCAGAACTTACAGAGCACAGGCGAGGTACGAGGCCGGCAGCAGTCAGGACGACGGGAAGAAGGCCACGACAAGGGCAGGGAGAGGCCGGGAAGATGCCAGCAAGGGCTGTGGGAGCAAACATGGTCCCACGTTCTTGAAACGCTTCTTGTTTTGTGTTGTTTTGTGGAATATGTTGAGCCTTTCCGGAGCCTCTGGCCCCAGAAGAGCCCTTGGGTTTAGGGTTTACTCGGTGGGAGAAACCGCCGAGCTGCGGGAAACCTCCGCCCAACGTGGAGGCCGCACAGTCACCACTTCGCTCTCCTGAATCTCAGGGCTGAGTGAGTTCAGTGAGTTCCCAAAGAGCCCCAATACCCCTTAATTGAGGAACTTACCGGAACTGATATAGGAATCCTTAATCTAATTTAAGGCATACTACGGGATGTTCCTTAATTGCGAGGTCTTGGGCTCTTTGAGTCTTGCCCAAAACCCTCAACCCTAACGTTGCACCCGCTTTAGTAGGGGCCCTCCTATAGAGCGCTTGTTGGGCTATTCAGGACCGCGTGGCTGTTTGTGGGTGCCAGGTGGGACCCCTAAACCCTAAACCCTAAACCCTAAACCCTAAACCCTAAACCCTAAACCCTCTCAAGTCAAGTCTTCCGGGTGTCGTACATCTATTTCGCGTGTGGCACCTTTGCCCCGACCGTCCAGGGTGTTCTTAAAGAGGGTGCAGCATACAACCCTGGGTTGACTGAATCCTAGCATCAAGGGGCTAAAGGAGGGATCCTTGCAAGGTACCTCAGGGGTTACATAAGGGGTTCTTTGGGGGCTACTTAGGTATTTTGGGACTAGAAAACCCCCCAAAAAACTGTGCCACATCCTTGCCCGAAGTAAACCCTAAACCCTCAACCCTAAGCCTTCGACCCTAAACCCTGAATCCTAAACCCTAAACCCTAAACCCTAAATCGCTTGTGGCCTATTCAAAAGGCTTTGGGCAGGTGCGAGGTTCGAAGGACCATTCCACCAGCATCTTCTCGGTGTCTGCCTGCTGCACCACCTTGATCTTTGTGGACGGGTCTGTGCTGCGATTTACGGCTTGGGACTTTCAGGCTCCGGGCTAAGTTTAGGATTTTATCTAAGTGTTCCGGATGGGGCGTCGGGGTTCATTGGGCGCTGGTTTTGCGGGATATTCGCCCTCTGGCTCAGCTTTGACGCGTGTGCTCGTGCGGTGGAGTTGCAGGATCTCGCTTCTGGACTCACCCCGGTTTGCGACTGCTTGCTGAAGAACCCGCAAAAAGTAGAAGTATTCTTCCCTATAACGGCAATAAGGGGATTACATATCTTTCTTCTCTGGGGGTCTCTTAAGCAAATAGTAGCTTGCTGCGGCTCGCAGGTGTGGCTTTTTAGGCCGTCACGACCCGGAATGGTCGAGGAGGAATTGGGACGCGATTCGCGTGTGTGTTGACGGCTTAGGGTTTAGGGTTTAGGGTTTAGGGTTTAGGGTTTAGGGTTTAGGGTTTAGGGTTTAGGGTTTAGGGTTTAGGGTTTAGGGTTTAGGGTGGATGATTTAGGGTTTAGGGTTTAGGGTTTAGGGTTTAGGGTTTAGGGTTTAGGGTTTAGGGTTTAGGGTTTAGGGTTTAGGGTTTAGGGTTTAGGGGGTTAGGGTTTAGGGCTTAGGGTTTAGGGTTTAGGATTTAGGGTTTAGGGTTTAGGGTTTAGGGGACAGCTTACAGGTACGTGCAGTTATGCGGGCTGCATTACACTCGGGCGCGACAGGACGCGTAGCAAGATTTGGGGAACCTTCCACGACTAGCTCTAGAGCTTGCAGGTTACAGGGCCTTGTATGGGCTAGCTGGCAAGTAACATTGCGCATGTTCTGCATGTGAACACAACCTGCCATGTTGCGAAATGACGCCACGTTTCCGCGGTACTTACTGTCATGCTCGCTACCGCATACAGGGTGCCAGATTTTGAGTGCACCCTGGCAAAAGTATCGCCGGAGGACGAGATTTCACAAATAAGCACCCCTTCCCCCAAAAAACAACCCAGCCTGAACCACAAAAAGACCCGTAATGGCTGCACAGACAAGCAGTCACCCTGCATTACCAAACTTGGAACATGGAAACCAAAAAAGCAAGTAAAATCTTTCCGGACACCACACGATACATCTACAAAAGGTGGACCATGAAGCATGGGGATTCTCCCAAAGCACTTTGCGGCCACGTTTGGGGCCTCCAGCTTAACATGTTAAACTCTCACAAGGACACCCCCCCCCAAATGGAGCTTAGTCTTGGGATAATCTTGGGAAACCCTCTGGGAGGATCCCAAAAGTACACCAAGTAGTACCCTATACTACTATTGGGTCATTCTTAGGAATTTGAGGGGATCTACTTTTGAATTCCTTTCCGGGGTCTGGGAGGGAAATCCCCTTTCAACGGCCGCCGAGCATCCTTCAGCGCGCGATTGACGCTGGCCCGTCGCACGTTATCTCACAGGATGGCCCACAGTTTTGGGGCTCAGAGGGACTCAGAGGGGGACTCAGGGGGACTCAGAGGGACTGAGAGACTCAGAGGGACTCAGAGGGACTGAGAGGGATTCAGGGGGGACTCACGGCCCGGGAGGTTCAGAAGGTTCAGGGGGTTCAGGGTTCAAGGGGTTCAGGGGTACAGGGGGTTCAGGCTTCAGGCTTCAGGCTTCAGGGTTCAGGGTATAAGGTTTCGGGCTTAGGGTTTGCGAGGGGCGGAATTGACATTCCCGGCCGAGGGCTTCAAGCTCAGGGTCGAAAGGGCGGGTAGGACTTTCCATGAAGCTGCTCATCCACTTATATGGTTTTTCTGTAGCTTTCAACCCCCCATTTGGGGCTTAAGTTGGGATGTTGCCCCTTTGACTAACACTCCTTGATAGGGATTCGAGTTACCCCCCTATTAGTATCCCTGTTCACGATTGCTAGTATAGGGAGGAACATCCCAAGGCTTGAGGATATGTAGGGCCTAGGCAAGGTCAGCTTCTTTTTTGGGATGTTCAGAGGTGGAAGGATCCCTGCAACAGGGTCATCGTGCCGACTCTGTGTTGATAAGAAGCCATGGGCACCCACGGCAGACCTCTGCACATCACCCGCATCGACGCCCTGAAGCCCCGAAACCCCCCTCGAACACTTGCCCCTTGCATGTTCGAAACCCTCCTGCTACCCAACCCAGAGACTCCAAAACCCCTTAATTAAGGAATATACCTTAAATTATAATATGATTTAAGGTATATTCCTTAATTAAGGGGTTTTGGAGTCTCCGGGTATACGCCTAGACCCCTAACCCTGTCTTCCTGGTCCCCCCTACCACAAAACTGTGGAGGTCGACGTCGGCCGGGGATAAGGAAACCACTCCATTCCACGACCTCCCCGGCAGGAGCCCTTCCTCAATAGAGTTCCGTCACTTCCCTTTTTCTTGGCATCCATTTGTAGTCTAGTCCTGATTACTTCCACTGCAAGGTGCCCCAAAGAAGGACCCAGGGGAAGAACAATCCCCATCTCGTTCGAACCTCCGGAACACGCTTGGGCAACCCCCGAGAGCCTAGCAGCACCAAAAAGCGGTGGCCCTTCTTCGGGCGTGACCTGGGAAGATCCGTGTGGTCTTTGGGGAGACATTTAGGCTGTGGTGGATTCCTTTGAGGAGCCGTTTTGTCTTCTCGCTACAAGAATATTATGGTTCATACCTGGCTACCTGCCGGAGCCCTCAACTCCAGGCCCCCAGGCGGCAACCTAGCTCCAGAGCTGTGAGAAGACAGCAGAAGAATCATGCATTCGTTTTATCCGTATCTGTCCTTACCGACTGACCTGAACCTATGCAGTTCCTGCCTATTTACTTGCACGCATTCTGAGTCTGCAAGTTGCATAGTCCCTTGGGTTACACAGGTCTTCGGTAAGGCTCGCAAACATGTTCACCCTGCACGCGGGATTCTCCCATCCAGCCAGGAGGAAGGAACCATATTGAATCGCAGTTTCAGCGTGCGCTGCCAAGGCTCTCGCAGGCTTCTAGACAAGAAAGCTCCCTTCTCGCTCTCTCCCTCTCCCTCTCTCTCTCCCGCTCTCTCTCTCTCTCTCTCTCTTGCTCTCTCTGTCTTTCTCTTTCCCTGTCATGAACCCTAAGCCCTGGAACCTCGACCAAAGACCTGAACCAAAGATCTCCGAATCCCCAGGCCAGGTGCTTGGATGAATCACGCAGGAACTGCGCAAGGGCATGGATCATCAGGTAGAGGCAGGCAAGGGCGATCATGGCAAACCTTGGTTTAGGGTTTAGGGTTTAGGGTTTAGAGTTTAGGGTTTAGGGTTTAGGGTTTAGGGTTTAGGGTTTAGGGTTTAGGGTTTAGGGTTTAGGGTTTAGGGTTTAGGGTTTAGGGTTTTCAATGCTCTTACCTTTCTGCTTTCAGTTTGCTCTTGTTGGGCAATATATACGATATGCTTTTAACAATCCCAGCTCTGGTGTTCTTGATATCATGCGGATGTGTTGTTGAGACTAACCCTAAACCCTAAACCCTAAACCCTAAACCCTAAATCCTAAACCCTAAACCCTAAACCCTTTAATTCTAGCTGTGAGGTTCGGAAAAGGTTGAGTAGGTCTTCAAGGCTCTGGGCCCTGAACCCTGGGGTTGATCTTCAGCCTTGGGGTGTTGCATTCGTGTAGGGCTTAGGGTTTAGGGTTTAGGGTTTAGGGTTTAGGGTTTAGGGTTTAGGGTTTAGGGGTGAGGGGTTGAGGGTTTAGGGGTTGAGGGTTTAGCGGTTGAGGGCTGAAGGTTTTCAGCTGCTGCAGCCTTCAACTTCTGGCCGAATTGTAACCTCGGGATAGGCTGAAGGCCTGAAGCCTTAACCCTGAAGCCAAAGCTTAACCCCTTAAACCCCTTAAACCCAACCCCCTTAACCCCCTCAAACCTCCTCAAACCCCCTTAAACCCCCTTAAACCCCCTTAAACCCCCTTAAACCCCTTAAACCCTTGAAACCTCCTCAAACACCCTTAAACCCCTCATTACACCCGAAACAAACCGGCTTGCGTTCCAGTACCCTCGAAAAGGATCTCCGAGGAACAGCCCGACGGCGATGCTGTGCGTCGCCACCGGTGGAGGGTTCCTCGCTTCTCAAGGTTTTCGCGTTTAGGGTTTAGGATTTAGGGTTCAGGGTTTAGGGTTTAGCCAAGGGCTTCTTGCAAACCAGCTCCAAGGATTCGCATCTGCATGGCTTAGGGTTGAGGGCAAATTTTGTGGTTGTCTATTTGGTCCCTCCCACCGCCAGCCATTACTGGCTGCAAGTCATTGCAAAGATTTACGAGGGAACCGCCTCGGTGTTCCTGAAAAGAAGCTCCTATGGCAAACGAGCTTAGGATGGCAAACAGAATGGGGCTGCCTGTGGAAAGTCTGAAATGTGTTGCACAAGCCCATTGCAGAAATGCAGCAAAAAACGTAGCACAACAACCAAGTGCTGACGACCCTAAACCCTAAACCTCAAGCCACCAAGACCAAGTGCTAAGGATATCCCAGGATCAGCATGAGCATCGCGGCAATCGAGCTGAAAAGGAAGAAGCGCACACTGCACAGCATCACCTCATAGGCGTTGTGCCCAAAGAAATGTGGGCAGGCTTAGGGGTCAGGGCATTACGGTTTCGGATACAGGCTTAAGCATATACATATATACGTACGTACATATATAGGTACATATATGTATACTAGAACGGATGCGTGTATATATATATATATGTATACGCATGTTTGGACCTGTATATATCTTATTTGACGGGAGGGCTTTGCAATCATCGGAATAAACCCAGAAAAACACCGACAGCTCTTTACAATGAAGACGAAAATGACGCGCAAGAGTCCCTGTATGTCTGTGGCCACTCCAACACAGATATCATCCAGGGCAGATCGAGGCCACATGCACCAGTGATGGGGACACGGGCGCACCCCCACCCTAGATCTTTCAAAACATTCGGTTGCCTAAGGCTTCTACCTCGGGGGTGTAAACTCAACTTCCAGTCCGACCTTGTACTCTGAAGCCTGAATCCTAACCACCCTAAACCTTAAACCCTAACCCCTAAACCCTCAACCCTAAACCCTAAACCCTAAACCCTAAATCCTAAACCCTAAACCCTCAACCCTCAACCCTAAACCCTAACCAGCTCCAAACCTTTCTTCATGGCCTCGAGGACATCAAGCAGCTGCGCTTGGTCGTTGGCGAACGGCCTGACCCAAGCTGCTGTGGCGAGCTGCACGCCTTCAGAGAGGCGTCAAGCTTTGTGGGGGTTGGGGTTGAGGCTATTTAGGGGCTTTAGGGGCTTCAGGGGCTTTAGGGGTTTAGGGTTTGGGGTTTGGGGTTTGGGGTTTGGGGCTTCGGGTTTGGGGTTTTGAGTTTGTGGGGATTGGGGGGCTGTGCTTCTTGCGGCTTCAAGGGGCTGAAGGCTTACCCCTCTCTGGCTCAAGTCTCTGCATCCCCTTAAACCTCAAAATCCAAAGCCCCTCCCCTCTCGCAAGGAGCCCTTGGACGCTGGACCCTAGACCCTAAAACCTGGTTCCCTCAACTGAACTAGCCCTAAACCCCAAACCCTAAACCCCAAACCCTCGACCCCAAACCCTAAACCCCAAATCCTAAATCCTAAACCCAAGGAGCCTGAGATCACCGGGAAGAGCAGCAGCTTCGCCTCGAAGGCCTCCACGATGGAGGTGTAGGTGATGGTCATCATCCTCGGAGAGGGCCCTTCTACAGGATTTGGGGTTTAGGGTTTAGGGTTTAGGGTTTAGGGTTTAGGGTTTAGGGTTTAGGGTTTAGGGTTTAGGGTATAGGGTTTAGGGTTTAGGGTTCAGGGTTGGAGAGGTTTTTCTCTCTGAGGGCTTGTAATTTGAGTCTTTTTCAACCCTTGGGGGGCCCCTTTATAGAGGTCTTTAGGGTTTAGGGTTTAGGGTTTCGGGTTTAGGGTTTCGGGTTTCGGGTTTCGGGTTTAGGGTTTAGGGTTTAGGGTCCTCAACGATTTGGGGGCTGGTTGGAAACACCAAATTTCGGGTTTAGGGTTTAGGGCTTGGGGTTTGGGGTTTGCCAAACCCCAAACCCTAAACCCTAAACCCTCGAAACCCTGGCTTGAGCTGCGGCCCAGAAGCAGGCCCACGTCGGCGTTCTTCACCAGCAGATCCCACCACCAGTACACCTGCACCATGAGACATTGGAGGCTCTGATTTTCAGGGTTTGGGTTTTCAGAAGGTGTTCACTGCTAACCCCTAAGAAAGGCCCTGAGCACCCAGCCGATACAAGTATCTACATTCCTTACAGGTCTGAGCTCCGAATGGTTACCTCGACAAGCCCGGGAAAAACCGTAAATACCGCAAAGGCCAGGCCAAGGGGCGGGCTCGAAACCCTGGATGAAGTAGCCGTACTGCCTGAAGTTGTCGGGCGCCTGCCTATCGCGCACGAAAGCCAGGCGGAGCGCCAACGCCAGCGGGGTGCCCAAACACCTTGGCTCTCAACTTTGAACCCTAGGTCCTACCCTATCCTACTTTCATTGCACACATGATCTGATATCAACGTTAGGGCTCACTCCAAGAGGTTCCGAGCTCTGGAAAAAGTCTGTCGTCGAAACTGCGAACAAGATGAGTATAGGGCTCATTGTCGCAGTCAGTCTTGCTGACAATGCGTTTCTGAATACGTACAATCAACAAAACAACAAAACCTCTGCACAGCCATACTACCGTGGGTTGTGGGTTGAGGGTATAGGCTTGAGAGATTCGTGGGAGGGTGTTGAGGGTCAGGGTTCGGGTTGCTCAGAGTTTCGGGTATAGGGTTCTCAGGGTTCAGAGTTTAGGGATTGGCCTGGAAGTTCAGGACTCAAAGGAGAGGTGCCAGATGATGAGGCCCGCGATGGCCAGCCACGCAGCAGGCGAATGATCCGGCGAACCGCACACAATGTCCGGAGAGGGCAGCAAGCCTTGGCAGAGAGACGAAAAATGAGGAAACCACGTACTTCGGACCCCAAGAATCAGACTCTGACATTGCCGCCCGAATTAGTAGTGGCAGTCGTTAGTGGACGCAGATGTAGTAGTAGTAGTAGCAGTAGTAGCAGTAGTAGTAGTAGTAGTAGTAGCAGTAGCAGTAACAGGAGCAGGAGCAGTAGGAGTGGGAGTGGTAGTGGTAGTGGTGGTGGCAGTAGTAGTAGTAGTAGTAGTAGTAGTAGTAGTAGTAGTAGTAGTAGAAGAAGAAGTAGAAGTAGTAGTAGCAGCAGTAGTGCCAGCTGCAGCTGCAGGGGACGACTCACAATCTGGTCGTCGCCCTCTGGAAGGGGCACGCACCACATCAGCTGAAGGAAGCCCGACAAGAGGCTTGGCCAAAGCGACACGAGGCTTACCTGACAGTTTAGGTTTTCAGCTTAGGGTAAGGAAACTCAATTTGAAATGTCACCTCAAGTTGAACGGGATTCCAGAAAAAAAAAAAAAAAGAGTTAGGCTGAAGTTCAGTTGCCCTAAACCTGCAGTGGTAGGTACCTTGCAGGGAACCCCACTGGGCAGCCTGCAAAAGGGGGCAGGCCGCCCACGGTTTACCTGCTCCCAAAATACCCCATATTTTCCCCTATAGCCCCACAGGAAGTGTATGGTTTTCCCTAAGAGGACGATTTCATTTCTTGGTGTTCAGCCAATTGGGCGTTCTCTTCACAAGAACCCAAGGCAGAGATCTCGATGAAGAGAACTCACCGAGAGAACGAACCAGGGAGTTCTTCGAAATGAGGAAGGTTTGCATGCAACCCTAAACCCTAAACCCTAAACCATAAACCCTAAACCCTAAACCCTAACCCTAAACCCTAAACAAGAATGAAGAAAGAAGAGGAACACAGCCAGAAGCACCCTGCCGCACCAGGGTGAACCCTGAAGAGGCCCACAAATACACATCATGCAGAATCTGGGTCCCCTAGACCCTGCACCCTCCACCCACGTTCTTCAATCCTCTTTCCTAAACCGCTCTAAACCCTAAACCCTAAACCCTAAAACCCTAAAACCCTAAACCCTAAACCCTAAACCCTAAACCCTAAACCCTAAACCCTAAACCCTAAACCCCATGCCATGACCCTTCCAACCCCTACCAGCCCACAGCAGCTCTCCCACTCAGAATTCTGGCCCCAGTCGCCCAAATGACCGGCAGGCTCTGAACGATCAGACTTCGAGGATCCGGCCAGGCGGTGAACAGGCCAAAGTCCAACGCGTCGAGGACCTCTGGGGGCACCCTCTGAGGGCTTCGAGCTTAGGGGTTTAGGGTTTCGGGTTCAAGGTTCGGGGGCGGTAGGGTTAGATGGTCTAGGCGTTGGCGCATGGCTCAACAAATCGTGGTTCGCTCTGATGCCTGCTATTGAGGAACAAGGTTGGCTAGTTCGTGAAACTTCCCGGCTCAAAAAAGGAGGCCTCCCACATCAAAGAGCCCTTGTCATCCAAAAATGCAAGCATGCCGCGATTAAACGCGCAAGAGTTCCCTAAAGCCCCGAGATTCCCAAAAAACATCAAAAAACCCTAAAGCTTAAATCGCCCGGGAAAAGCATTCTCATCGAGGGCGCCCAAAACTCGAGTGGGGTTTAGGGCCGTTTAGGGGTTCGGGTTGGCTCCTTGGCCTCTTGCCCTTGGGTTCTGGGATCTCAAGTTTGGGTGAAGGTTGGGGGGATCTCGAGGTCAAGGAGCCTCAGTGCGAGAACTGCAAAATGCTTTGTTTTGCGTGAGCGCCCCCTTACCTCGTCCACTTCGACGTCCTCGTCGGCCTCGTCATCGCTCCCTTCTGTGATGGGCCTGGTGTCACACTGCTCTACTCGGAGGAGTTGTTGGTTAGGAGCACGCCACAGTGAGGGGGTCAACCTGCGTGCCACGTCACCACCTGCCGTCTGAAGCTTGACCCCGGAACCCGGACTTTGAAAGCCGCTGAAGCCGTGCAAGTCCCAAGCATCCAAGACCTTCAACACCTCCAACACCCAACCAACACTTGGGCTTGAGGACTTCACTCCCCCTCCCCCTGACATCACACCCCCCTTCCTCAAGGAGGGTTTAGACTTAATATTAGTAACAGCAATAATATAAATAGTGGCAATGGATTATTTCCCCCAAAACCCTAAACCCGGAACCCTTTCTGCCCCAGAAAACTTTCCAACCGGCTCGAGCGTCTGCGCGGGAATCGAAGCCTGGCCCGTGCCGGCCTGCAACGCAGCCCCGTTCGCTTCGGAGGAGTAGGTTCAGGGTGTCTTGGGTTTAGGGTTTAGGGTTTCGGGTTCAGGTGAGGCATCAGAAAGGGAAACTAGAAGGGGCAACCACGAACAAGAAAAAATGCACGGCTTCAGAATCTGCTCTGTCAGCTCGCTGAGGAGCCACGGCTCACGTTTTGGAGCATTGCGCTCACAGACGAAGCGGGTAGTGTAAACTTGAAAACCCTAGACCCTGAACCCTGAACCCCACGGTGCCTCTCTCCAAGGCCTCTGGCCTTTTTGAACCCCTTCTTTTGAACCTCGTGGTCTGACGAAATCGGATAGGAACCCAGACCTAAATGCCTCTTGCTGATGTCCCCTATGCCCCTTGAAACCCTCATGGCTGCGATCAAAGCCCCTCTACTTCTGGGCTTTGGACTTGGTGAACGTCAGGATTACATTGGAGCCTGTGGTTTTAGGGTTTAGAGTTTGGAGGTGAGGGGTTGGGGTTTGGGGTTTGGGGTTTGGGGTTTAGGGTTTAGGGCCTATCACCTGCGAGTCTTGCCATGTTTTGGGCAACGTGGAGAGAGAGAGAGAGGTCTTTTTCGCTTCTTTTCGATCTTGGTCTTGCTAGACATGGGGGACCGTCGGGGGAGAATAGCTTGTCGAATCGAGTGCATTTCGATTTGCTTGAGGAAGCCAACTCCCAACCCTGTCCCCAAGCCCACGGGCTCATGCTTCTTGCCTGATGCGGCTCAGACTCTTTTCAGTGGCTTACACGGTTTAGGGTCTTTAAAGTGGTATGATGAGAGATTTGGGATGTTTCCCCGTTATACAAGCAGTCCGTAAGAGGGATTCTAGCACCCCTATGATAATCCGGAACAAGGACTGCTGGTTCTAGGGAGGAACATCCCAAGGTATGATAAAAGATGATTCAACCCTAAACCCTAAACCCTAAACCCCAATGATTCAACCACGCCTCGCTGTCTCCTCCAGCTTCCGCGAAAGAAATCCCGGCCTCCTTGCGCCGGGCATCATGAAAGACTGCGAACCCATTAGGGTGCAGGGTTTTGGGTTTTGGGTTTTGGGTTTAGGGTTTAGGGTTTAGGGTTTAGGGTTTCGGGTTTCGGGTTTCGGGTTTCGGGTTTCGGGTTTAGGGTTTAGGGTTTAGGGTTTTGGGTTTTTGGTTTTGGGTTTTGGGTTTTGGGTTTAGGGTTTAGGGTTTAGGGTTTAGGGTTACAAGCAAGCGGATCCTGCAGTTGTTTGTGGTTGTGTGGAGAAACCCCTCAAACCCTCAATCCCAAGTCCCAACGCCTGGTGCTCACTGCGAGCCCGAACTACCTGATCAAAGGAACAGGCTCCTCCTGTGGGCGCTAACACTCTCTAGGGGTCAATATGGGGACCATCAGGGAATACTATGACCCCGAGATTTAGACTGTGCATGGCTCCTCGCAGACTTCGACTTCAGCCTCAAGGATCTCCGATGCCTTCGGGCAGCTCTTGCTTTCTGACCGTCTTTGATGATGGTGGAAACCTTTCGGGAGCCCGTTTGGAAACTTTTTGGGGAACCTGTCTGTATTCGGGTTCGTGTCCCCTATATAGGGTCTTTGCGAGAGTGTTGGGACTTGTCTTGGGCTAGCTGCCCCCCTCCCCCTCCTCCTCCTCCTCCTCCTCCTCCTTCTCCGCCTTCTTCTTGTCATCCTCCTCCTTCTCCTTGTTCTTCTTGTCATTCTCCTCCTTCTCCTTGTTCTTCTTGCGCTTGGCGGCCTCGTTGAAGGAGCGCCCGTAGCCTGGTGCCACGCTTCGGTCCCCAGCTTGGTGACACAGCGAGCACAAGGGCAGGGCTTCACATGTACATGCACATGTGGGGGTTTCCGAGATTAGGGGTACGTTTTTGGGGGGAATCTTACTATTTTGGGGGTCTATTCTATGTTGCTTACATCTAAATACCCTAAACCCTTAACCCTAAACCCTAAACCCTGAACCGTAAACCCTGAAGTAGTGGCGGCCTGTCGAACGAGTAGCAACCAGCAGAGCTGGAGCATGATCACAGTGACCCTAAGCCTATACTCCCCTTAGAACCTTTTGTAAACATGCTATTTTCCATATATTCCCTTGGGATTTATGTCTAACCAAAATATGAACTCCCAAGGGGGCCATCGAAGCCGGACAGCCCCCCACAGAAGGGCTCAGGGCTGCGTTGAGGGCCCCCAGCTTTTTAAAAACCAATCCTCCCCCCGCGCGCGGAGGACCCAAAGCCTAGACTCGCCCCCATAGCCCCAGAGACTCCAATACCCCTTAACCAAGGAATGTCCCTTGAATGAGAATAGGGTTCCTTGTATGGTTTAAGGAATATTCCTTACATGATAGTAAGGTTCCTTTTCTGGTTTACGGAATATTCCTTACATGATGATACGGCTCCTGATATGGTATAAGGAACACTCCTTAGTTAAGGGGTATTGTTAGTCTCTTGGGGCCTTCTTCTAAGCCCAGCGGCGGCCGGCCACGGGCACAAGCACATACACCGCGGCGGCGCAGACAAGGATGGTCGCCACCACCACGAAGGCAGGGAGGCAGAGGTAGTAGATGCCCAGGGCCATGACCTTGAGGGCCCTTGTGGGTTATTTGAGGGGGGTTATTTAGGGGCTTCTGAGGAAAATAGGGACTATATAAGGTACATAGGGGTTCACTCATGAAGCCCCTCGTCTTTATAAGGGCCGTCGTACTAGGATCCCTCTGATCGTTCTTAATGTTCCAGAGGGAGAGGTTTTTGAATCACGGGTCTACATTACCTTCTCCGAAGCTTTGGAACACACAAAGTGTCCTGGACAGACTAGTCTTTGGGAAGGTCATGCTGAGCCTTAAGCCCCCAGCCCAAAACACAAACCCTAAACCCTAAACCCTAAACCCTAAACCCTAAACCCTAAACCCTAAACCCTAAACCCTAAACCCGATCTGCAAGCCCCTTGGAGGCCCTAGGCCCCTAGACCCCAATGCCCTTCAGATGTGAAAAATATGTGGCTGCCTGGCTTGGGTATAGGGGCTTCTAGAGTTCCGGGTTTAGGGTTTAGGGTTTTTGGGTTTCGGGTTTAGGGTTTAGGATGTTTAGGGTTTAGGGTTTTGGGTTTAGGGTTTAAGGTGGGCTGCAGGATTCAGATGCCTGGCAAAATTGGCTTTACGCCAAACTTGGGCAGTTGCGATTTGGCTTCGGATCTATTGGTTCAAGGCCCAGGGGCTTGGGGTCGGAAGGAGGTCGGGTCACCAAGGTTCGTGCCCAAGCCTGAACCCGTTGAACCGAGCTGAGATGCTCCAACCACCAGGACTCCGCGAAACGACAGAGAATTCCCGAAAAAAAGACATGAGGGAGCCAAAGCCCCAAAACCGAAGCAGCCTACAACGCAAGCCCGCTTCCGAACTCTCCAGTTAAAACCCTAAACCCAGCCTGAACCCCACGGCCATCGGAAACTTCCTGCGCCGCGCATTGCACTGTGAACTCCACCTGTCTGGCGGGTGTAGGGTTCGATAGCTGCAGGGACGCGAGTCTACCGTTGACGGGGGCGAGGTCTAGCGTTCGCGTTTCAGAGCCACTTGACTCAAAACGGGCCTTTACGCACATGTGCATTTACGGGGCCTGAAGGTATATATATATATATATGCTCATGGACACGTATACGTAATATGTACAGTAGATGTGTATGCAAGAATCCAGACATTGACCATCTGGGCCCCTAGGAGCCTTCGACCTTTTGAGCTCCGGAGAGCAGGAAATCGGCCAGTGGAGGCATCACCCGAAGTTCGACGATCCTCCGAAATCCTCCGAAGCCAAAGAATTCCAGAACCCCAAAGGGACCCAAAAATGCGAACATCTGGGGTTAGGGTTTAGGGTTTCGGGTTTAGGGTTTAAGGTAGAACCTGGAACCTCAAGTAAGGGGTCTACTGAAAGGCCAATCATGGGCAAGTGAGCCACCGGGGCAATCGTGGGAGTCAGCGCCATCACCTCGTACAGACGACGAAAAGCCTGGCAGCTAGGCTTTAGGGCTTAGGGCTTAGAGTTTAGGGTTCAGGGTTTAGGGTTTAGAGTTGATAGGGTTTACAGGGTGTTCAGGGTTTAGCTTCCTGGCTTTAGAGAGGCAGCCTTTCCTCAAATACGGTCTGGTTTTTCTGGTTGCCCTGCGTTGAGCATGCATTTGACATTGCGGCTTATACCCGCAAAGAGTTCAATCAGTCTAAACATCATGGTCTGGTGGCCATTGGGAATCGGGGGTCTGAGGATTTTATATACTGAGCAACTTTTGTACTTCATATACCTTGCAACCACTTTCAATGCTCGAGTGAAGAGGGGCGACCTGGGTGACGGCTATCGGCCAGTCCAGGTTGTCGGGCTCCTGCTGCGAGAAGCTAATGATCCTGGTCTGGCCCAAGTCAAAGGTCGCGATGACCTGGATTTCAGGTGTCGCTGCTTACTTATGTAAAGATTGTTGGGACTTCAGGGGTCTCTCGCAGAATTCTAGCCGGGTCGTCGGCAGGTCTGTGTATGATATATCCAAGCGGCTGAGCACGCAGCAAGCCACTGCTGGCCAATTCGTATCATGCTGGTCAGCAGTTTGGTATTGCCGCGCACAGCAGCCGTGGCAGCCGTGGACGCCACGAAGAGGCTCAGAGCAGCTTTCCTGACACGTCAAGCCATCACTGGTACATGTTGAGGTCTGCCGGTGCTATTCGGTGCTATTCGGGAATCTTGACTTTCATAGGTTATCGATGATCTTCCCTCCTCCTCCTCTAAGAAAATTTCAAGGCAACACCCTGGAGGAAGTCTGCAAGAAAAATATTTCGCCCAGGCCCCTTGCCCACGCCTCCCCCCCCCGCCCTCCCCGTCAATCGCATATGGCGCCCTCCCCATCGAAACACTCCTCCGGTCTGCTGCCCTGTTAAACACCTACCTCCGTTTTTGTGGCCTCTAGAGGACAGAATGCGGTCCGATATCGCACCTTGCATGGGGAAGCACTAAACCAGAACCCAAGCTCAGAGGGCTTGCCGGGCTTGCAGGGCTCAAAGAAGAACCACAACCCTTTTCAGCCGTCTGCACTCATCTGCAGCCCAGGGGCAACGACACATGAGCCAGAATACTGGACCCGGGTCCAAAAAGTGAAGAGTCACACGGCTGGCAGGTCCGTCGGAAGGCCTGCCTGGACCAACCACTGGGGCATTCGCCACAGAGCATGCCTGCGAAGACACATGGGGCTGGAGGATTCAAGCTTGCAGGGCTGAGAGGCCTTCTCTTCAACTTTCAACGCCGGCAAAGGAGCTTGCCCCAGCCCACCTCTGGTACCATGGCATCCGCCCACCCCCCCAAAAGAGGGATGCCACAGGATGCCTAGCTTCAATGTGCAACAGACCTGAGACGACCTTAAGAGCATCTCATCAGTGTCGCCTACAGGAAAAAAGCAAGTATCGACTGGAACATCGAACCTTCTGGCTCTTTAGTCGCCCTGTAGTTGGGGGCCTTACCCTTGATCGGCAAAGGGTTGCCTGCACACAAGAACGACTCACCGAATTCTTCGGGAGCAGTTCCAAGCAAGTCCTACTCAAGGGGGATCCCATTTAGAGCTGGGGAGAGCCCGTAGCATCATGAAAAGTACACAAAGACCACCAGACAGAGTGTCTCGAAGCCGACCTGCAAAACGCAAGTGTTTTTAGAATAGGAGATGGTTACGGAGCTTAGGGTTAGCGGTTTGGGGTAAAGTGACATTCAACACCCTGCCTGTAGAGCCTTCTGCGCACTCGTTGGAGAAGTTGCCCACGCAATTCACCGTCGGGTTCTCCGTCTCCAGACAGGCCCCGCCGCCACGACAGACGCTCAAGTTCTCACCGGCATCGACGTGGCATTTAATGGCCACAACCCGGCCTGTCTGGAAGAATCCCGCCTCGGCGATGGGCCTCATGTGAAGCACCTCGCCGTCTACAGTCAACAAGATGTGCAGCAAACTCCCTTCTGCCCACGTTACTTTCGGCAGAATTGAGACATCACCCTGTCAGGACAGCCCATGCAACACAACACCCCAAACCCCAAACCCTGAAACAAAAAACACTGCAGACTGCTGGTCCAGGGTGCTGATTCATTGCCTATGGTTTGGAAGCCGCCGAGGCAACGAAGCCTTGTCGCTTGGAAAGTCGGCACTTCGGGTTTAGGGTTTAGAGTTCAGGGCTGAGGGTTGCAGGGTTCAGGGATGTAGGGTTGAGGGTTTAGGGTTTAAGGTTTAGGGTTCAGAAATTCAGGGCTGAGGGTTCAGGGTTGCAGGGTTTAGGGTTTAGGGTTCATGGTGGAGCACCGAGGTTGGGGGAACGACACGGTACAAGGGTCCAACGTACCGACGAAGCATGCAGGATTTCCACAAAAGCACCGGGCCATGTGCATACTTCACAAACCTACACGAAGACCAACTGCGGTCCTAGGAATGTTTTGAAAAAAAAAAGTCATCACCCCCTAAATCCTGAACCCGGAACTGCACAGCGTGCTTGCGCTCTCAAGCCCGGAGAGTTTGTGGAAAGCCCAGCAGCTGCCCCTGCGCGGCACAGGTGGCGCATCGGGTGAGCTGACCCGCCACGTCTTGCTCCGCGAAATAGCCGGGGCTGCAGTAACAATCAGCCTTGAGCAAAGCCATGACGCAAGGTCAAGCGATGTCAAGTGCATTATTATAGCGTACCCTCCATGGGATTGGGCCTCACAAGGTCTATGGTCACGCCTGACGAGTCGCTGAATAGTGCGCAAGCATAAGGTTCGCAGCTTAAAGACTAGGGTGCTGGATTTGGCATCGGGCGATTTAAAAAAACATTTACGCTTCGATAACTAATTCGGTCCTTTCATGATGCCAGATGTTGGGATGCGTTGTTTGTTTCTTTTGGGCTCATTTCCAAAAACACTCGCCCCAACCTACTTCACCATTCTATCTTGGCACCGCATGCTGTACGACTGTCTGCACACATGGTGAAACATCACAATATATCGCACCGCAACCTGCATCCGTCAATTGAGTTGATTCACTAGTTGGTCATAAAAGCCCAACATTTACAGCGCAACCTGAACTTCTTTATTGCGTGCCATAGAAAAAGTGCCTCAATCGCAGCTTAGTTGCCAGGCTTGTTGAACCAATTCCGCTTTCGCTGTTCGTTGGGCACTGAAAGGGGCATTCGGTCGCCTCGGTGATTTTACCAACCATGGGGACAGATGGGATTTTAAGTTAATCTGTTTGTAGGTCGGAGGTTCTTGCGATAAAAGTACTAACGTGTCAAAACTGTCCACAATGAATGACTTCACCCGCAATAGCGGTATTGCGTGCGGCGGCTTGTGTGCCAAGTTGGCGTGCAGCTTGAACACACCTTAAGACTAAACGGGCCACACGGGCCCCGTGCCAGTTCAAAGAGCGACCACACTTGTCTGGGCATTGAGATGCGGCACCCCGGCTTTGGGGAACTGACTTCGTGGCTTCACCCTAAACCCTAAACCCGAAACCCTAAACCCCTAAACCCTAAACCCTAAACCCTAAACCCTAAACCCTAAACCCTAAGCCAAAAAAAGGCCGCCCAGTCTCGTTGCCAGGCGCCAGCTTGTACCGGCCACTTTGGCAAGGCTCACACATCGATTCCAGCAGCCGGTAGCCTGCCAAGCTCCACTCTATCCTGCTGCTTGAACACACCCTTAACAATAAATCCTAAACCCTAAACCCTAAATCCTAAACCCTAAACCCTAAACCCTAAACCCTCAGGTTGCCTCAAGGATGTCTTCTACTTCAAACTCAGGCAATAACAGTCCTCGCATCATCCTGATAGAGCCATACAGAGTCCTCAAGACGATGTTTCAAAAACCCATCTCATGCAAACAGCTACCCTGCCTCACCCATCCTAAGCGCACCAGGAGCGCTCTTGGAGCGCATGTGCGGGTGACACGTCACCTAGGGGGATTAAGGGTTGAGGGTTTAGGTTTTAGGGTTCAGGGAGCCCCAAGCCCGAAACCCCAAACCCTGTAAAGCCCATGGACCCTAAGCCGCCTGGACCCTAGAAAAGCCCTTTCGGGGCTTTAGGCGTGAGGCTCCAATGCCTGCTGTCAAGCCTCAAGCACCACAAGATCCGAACCACAGCAAGTTTCTGCCCTAAAGCACTGAACCCAGGACACTAGGCCCTAGACCCCCAAACCCCTAAATCCTAAATCTTAAACCCTGAACCCTAAACCCTAAACCCTAAACCCTAAACACTAAACCCTAAACCCTAAACCCTAACCTAAACCCTGAACCCGAGACCCTAAAATAGCCTCAAAGCCCAGCAAACACGTCGGCAGCCTGGGCGGCAAATGCACGCCGAAGCCGAGGTGGAGCCGGCTGGCGAAGTTGCGCCGTTTGGGCACTCGAAGGCCTCTCCTTTTCGGGCTTAGGGCTTACGGCTTAGGGGTTGCAATGCTCATCCCATCACATGTATCCCCGAGGCAAGTGACTCGCTACACATCACAGAAACATATCGAAGAGAGGAACCGCTCCCTTGTGCAGAGCTCCTAAAACACGAGGTGCCTCAGCCTGTTCTGCTAGAGAGGGTCCCGTCTCCATCGAAAACCTGCAGTGAAGTCTCCTGTGCCGGGGCAGAAGAAGTCCGCGAAGCATTCCTGGGCGGGATGAAGCCTACCCTAAACCCTAAACCCTAAACCCTAAACCCTAAGCCCTAAACCCTAAACCCTAGCTGTAGAATCCAGACGACGTCTGACTCGCTCCACTTCGTGAGAACACCACGCGCGTGCACCGCAAACACTGCCCTCCTGTCAGGCAGCCTTGATCTTCATAAGCTCAAGCATCTCGCTCGTTAGGGCGCGATCCGCACGAGATGTCTGAGCCGGAGAAGTGGGGGCCCAACGCCCGCAATCGCCCACTTCAAACGTTGCAAACACTGTAACAAACGAAAGGACTTTTCTCCAAGACGAACATCATCGACTACTGCCACCCATGAGGAGTACCAATCTTACGCACGGGTGTACTTCAGCGTTCGAGATGTGCCAGGCCACTTTGCATGTGGATCTCTTTTCTGGATTTTGGGTGCCTTAGGGGTTGCAGGTTGCTTGGGATTGCTGAAGTACCCTAAACCCTAAACCCTAAACCCTAAACCCTAAGGTTGCGCAGTATAACTCCCTACGGCGCCCACCGAGGCGCCGTGCAGTTGTCGATCCCGACCAAGCCAGGCTGGCAGCGGCAGTCTGCGGATGAGGTGGACCCGACCTCCATGAAGAGACTTGAAAGCGGGTTTTGGGGTTTTAGGGTTTTAGGGTTTTAGGGTTTTAGGGTTTTAGGGTTATAGGGTTTTGAAAGCCGCAACTTGGGGTTTGCTGGGCGGGTTTACGATCTGCCCAAATTTCCGGGATGTCCCAGTGACCTCGACCCTCAGCCTTGATCCGAAGGCCCTTTTCTAGCGTGAAAACACAAGGCCCATGATAACAATCTTACTGGTAACACTCTTGCCACATACAATGCGCCGTTTGAGTTCGTGTCTTCCCAACCACTGCTCCTCCCGTGACTTTGGAGGTCGTGCCTCCAGCGTCGACCGGTCTCCTCGGCTCGGAGGGCTTCAAAAGCGTTTGGGCCTTTGAGGACGCGTCAAGGGTGGCTTAGGTACGTTTAGGGCCCCGAGACCAGACTTCCCCCCGTGCGAGGATTCTGGGTTCGCGCACTTGCATACATTTACTACTTGCGCGGCGTCATTTGGCCAAAGAAGAGAATGATAACAAAAAGCGCGGTGCCCGGCGAATCTCGGGGCGATGCTCGGGGTTGAGGTAGGGTGCCTAGCCTAGGCTTAGGTCAGGTGGGCCATTTGAAAACTTGGGTTTCAGGGTGTTAGGGCGGAGTGGCTGCCTGCGGGATTCTTTGGGTGTGGGGATTCGTAACACTAAACCCTTAAACCCTAAACCCTAAACCCTAAACTCTCAGCGGGATTCAAAACTCCCGCAAAGAGAGCTTTTTTGCTGCGAACCCCTGGAGTGACCCACTCATCCAGGGAATCCCGCCGAGAGGATTAATGTCTGTTGCGCCGGTTTTTCTTTTATTACTATTATTACTCTTATTACTATTCTGATTATTCTAAGAGAATGGTCGATTTTGAAAAACCTAGTCTGCAACTAAAAATCAACCCTGGGCACCTTTAAGTCCACAGCCGGGGACGTGAAAAAAAAAAAACCGAGCTCCCAACATCCCCGAATTGAGAATCTTGAGCCTCGCTATCCCGAACCCTACATAAGCCTTGATCCCGGACAGTTCAAGGAACCCTAATTTCAATGGGTCCAGCCCCAATCAACGAACCCGACGCCCTCGACATAGCTATGTGTGCAAATTCACAAGCCCCAAATCGTGCCGCTTAACAACAAGCCTCTGCCCTGAACCCTTAAACTGCCCCCAACCCCCTCCCCGGCAGCCCAAACCATCATGCGTTCCAGGCGCGGGGACAGACGCTGCACAATTGGTTGCCCGGCACGCCTTTGAAAGTGCCTTTTTGGCAAGGCTCGCAAATGCGGAGACCTGGGTTTCAAGGGATGGAGTTTGGGGCTTACGGATCAGAGCTAAGAAGCCCCTTTGGGCTACTAAGCTCCAGGGTTTGGTCTCTGTCCTTTGGGGTTGGGGGGAGGCTTCATGGCTCTTCAGAAGAAGGCTTGCGAGGTCGACCTGCGTGAACGATTCGCTATCTTTGTGCCGTGACCGGACTTTAAAAGACACCATATTGCTTCTCGAAGGCCTCTGGCTTATGAGGTTTAAGTGGAGCGGAAGTCTAGAATGCAGGCTTCTTGCACAGTGATGCCTTCGTGGACATGAGTCCACCATGATGTCTCTGACATCTTGCCAGGGCCTGGCACAAAAAATCAAAAGCCTGCTTTTGGAGCAAGAATACTCGTGTCGTAGCCATACCCTGGGCCGCATTCGCAAATGGCTGGGTTATCTGGCTGCAGGTTCACGAAGCCTCAGCTGGTAAAGGCTACTGAACCCTTCACTACCCCCAAGCCCACAGTGACAATACTGTTTCACCATTTCAGTTCCTTGCAGGGAAAACCCAAAACAGGAAGCTTACATCTTAAACCATGTCACACCAACCGTACACTGCAAAACAAGCCTTCCATGAAAATCCAAGGAAGCCCGGCAAGCATGTGCACGAACTCAATGCTGTTGCGCCAGGCTCGAGCGTTGTGGAACCATAAGGGCAGTTGATGCAGGCACTTGTTTCCTCAATCACAGCCGCATGGCTCAAACACTGTCACTTGCTAAACAACACAACAAAAGCTTCCCACTTTGGGCGCTTCAGGCCGAAGGCTTGTTACAA
Source organism: Symbiodinium natans (assembly GCA_905221605.1). Taxonomy (NCBI): domain Eukaryota; class Dinophyceae; order Suessiales; family Symbiodiniaceae; genus Symbiodinium; species Symbiodinium natans. Next base: position 252,751 of record CAJNDS010002636.1, read on the forward strand.
AACAAAGGCAAAGCAGATCTAAGGAAAAAAGCTCCCAACCAGAATGGCATGTTCCAGCCCAGCCAAACAAGTTAAAATGAAACGGCGCAGGGCCCGCAAAACTCTGCTGCCGCTTCCTGTCTACCAAGCTGCTGTGCTCCAGTAATGTGCAGGATCGCAGAGGCACTGTGAAATTTGACCTAAGTGCAGGCACGCCCTTTGCTTGGTGTGTATGCCCACATGGCTTGACACTTTATACGGATATCATGTTTGCCCAGGACCTGTTTGGGAATGTAAGCCCTCAACCCTGAGTGAACGGGCACAGATCAATCAGCAAGGAGGAAGTGTTGAAAACTTTCCGCGAGCTGGGGCTTGTGCAAGCAACTTGTGTGCCCGTTGTGTTTTCTGGTTCCCAGGGCAAGGCTACAAAGAAACCCCCCAGGGCCAGGTATGCGCAAGTATCTCTAGATGTACATACAGCGAGTACTCCTGGAGTTTGGAAGGCTTTTAGTAGCGTCTTGTTTCAAGTTAGCCTTTCTTGTAACTTCTGAGCCAGAGCGGATCGTTGATGCCGTGGCAGTCCTCAACCTCCCCCTAAACCCTAAACCCTAAACCCGAAAATCAACCTGGGACGGAAGGCTGGAGCCCGGCGAAGAGGAGCTGGAGGACGGGCAGGGCAAAGACCCCCCACCACCCGGGCAGTACGAGCCTGGGCGGTTTAGGGTTTAGGGTTTCGGGTTTAGGGTTTAGGGCTTAGGAAAGTTCAGGGTCTTTAAGGCCTTTGGGGTTTCTGCGGCCCGGTGACCGGACTTTTGGGTTCAAGGCTTCGGGCTCAAGAGCTCTTGAGAGCGTGTGCCTGGATGAAGACAAGGACGTGCTCGTCACGGCATACACAGAACAGCCCTTTCTTTGCTTGGTGCTGAACCCCCCTCAAAGGCCTCCGGCAACATCCCCCTCAAACGGAACCCAGAAGCCCGGCTCGCATGGCTGGCAGGCACCATCAACTTCATATTGTCCAGGAGGGCACACAACGTGCAACTGCATCGCCGTGGCGCGGAACGCTTCCGGCACCGAGCACTCGCAGCCGGCGGGGCACCAGCAGAGGTGGACGGTGTCTGGCCGACTTGCCGCATCCACGAAGCCCAGGTCCACCACGAAACGATCTGCGGCATCATCGAAACTCACCGAGATCGTCTGCTCACCGAAGATTGCTGTCGCAAGGGAGCCACCGCACTGAGCCAACGCCATCACGGTGTCGTTCAGCGACATGCCAATGCCCTGCACCGGCACAACGCAGTCTTCCCCGGTAAAGCAAGTCCTGCTCTGATTGGGCAAGGGCCCCTCCACGATGAAAACGCCAAGGTCATCGGAAAAGTCTGTCGTCTGGTTGCATGCCTTGCGGGACGGGTTGGGGCTCTGAGGGCTTAGGGGACGGAGGACGGACAATGCCAGCGTGCCTCACGTCTGAAATCTCCCCTTGCTGATGTCGGGTGGATTCCCTAAGCCCTTTCACCTACCCAGAGACTCCGAAACCCCTTAACTAAGGAATATACCTTAAATCATATTAGGGTTCCTATTATAATTTAAGGTATATTCCTCAATTAAGGGGTTTTGGAGCCTCTGGGTAAGACTGGCCCTAAGCTGTCTAAACAATACCGCAGATCCAGCTCAGTGCCTGAAAAATACCACGACCTACAGCGGTCTTGGGCTTTTGCCTTAGGATCTTGGTTTGGGGCTTCGGGTTTATGGAGTTTAGGAACCCTAAACCCTAAACCCTAAGCCCTATACGGGTTGCCAGGCCTGGTTTGGGCACACGCAGAGCCGATGATGGCCTGGCTGCAGGAAGAGTGGCGAACCCACGCGGAAGCCATGCCTTGGCTGAACGTTGAGAGGGGCGAAAGTGAGTTTAGGGTTTAGGGTTTAGGGTTTAGGGTTTAGGGTTTCGGGTTTAGGGTTTAGGGTTTAGGGTTTAGGGTTTAGGGTTTAGGGTTTAGGGTTTAGGGTTTAGGGTTTAGGGTTTAGGGTGTTGCGCCGGGGTGCTCCAGGATGTCTGCCTCCGCCAACTCTGCAATCGCCAAGCCGGGCACAACCTCGCGGTCCACGCAGGCCTGCTTCACGGTCACGCGGGCGGCCGCGTGCAGGGAGCCTCTTGCAAACCAGCTGAAGCGAGTCAGATGCCCCGAACATCCTAGCCTTGAGTCTTGCGGGACAGCTGTTCGCCTCAAATGCCCTACATGATCCCTGACCCGAACCCGTATGTTCGCGCTGCTTCCAACGATATGTCATACCGTTTGCCAATCTTTGAGAAACAAAAACCCCTCAACCCCTAAACCCCTAAACCCTACACGCTGAATCCTAAACCCTGAATCCTACGTCTCTGGAGACCCCGCCGGTTGGTTGAAAGACGGTTTAGGGTTTAGGGTTTAGGGTTTAGGGTTTAGGGTTTAGGGTTTAGGGTTTAGGGTTTAGGGTTTAGGGTTTAGGGTTTAGGGTTTAGGGTTTGGGGTTTAGGGGACACAAGCAAAGCATGAAATCTTCAACCCCTGCACTTTCAGGGCTGCCCCCCCGCGCAGCTTGGGGCTTGGGGCTTGGGGCTTGGGGCTTGGGGCTTGGGGCTTGGGGCTTGGGGCTTGGGGCTTGGGGCTTGGGGCTTGGGGCTTGGGGTTTAGGGTTTAGGGTTTAGGGTTTTGGATTTTGGGTTTTGCACCAAAAAAGGCAGAATCAACGACATGGCCTTCAACGGCCCGGAGAGACAGACTCACCAAGCCGCCCTGGCCCCCTAAAATTCCGCCCAAAAGCATATCAACCTTCCCATGCCGAAATCTTGCCATTCCCTGGCAGAACAAGGAGCATGGTTTAGGGTTTAGGGTTTAGGGTTTAGAGGTTTAGGGTTTAGGGTTGAGGGATGAAACCGCCTTGTGTATCTGGGTCCCCCACTGTCTGGAGCGGAAAAATTCAAGGTGCAATCTTGCCCGATCTGGCATCTCATTACTGGCACTGTGGACATCGGGGAGGCCGCATACCTCTGCGAGAGCACTTTTTTCGAGTGAAGAAAGGGGGGCCTGCCTGAAGGATCTTAGGTACTTGCACCGCAACAACCGCCAAGGATCTGCACACGTCTCCGGGTAGTGTCTAAGGCTTACGGCTTCACACTCGCTCACTCTTCCCCCCACTGTATGCACCGAAATGTCTTCAGCAAATTACGCTGCCTGTCACTTGATCTCGCCACATTACGCTGGATGGTGCAGAGTCATTAACACTAAACAGATGATGATAAGCGACGAAGGATTACTTTTGATGTAGTGCCATACTCTGTTACGTGCTGTTACATTCTACTGTCTCAAACACTGTGTTCTTTCTAGTTGTTTGTTATGTGGCTCTCGCTCCTGTGTTAAGAACTTCCGGAAATTCCAGTGTGCTCTGCTGTGTTCTGTCATGCTCTCTTAGGTGTTAGATTGGGATGTTCCTCCTTATACAAACTTAACAGGGATTATAGTACCCGCTGATCCCTAGTAAGGACTGTTAGTACAAGGGGGAACATCCCAAGTGCTCGATTGAAGTTCACAACATAACGCGTCATGCTAGGGGGCCTCCAGGTGTCCTCCAAGTACAGAGTGTTGAAGCCCCCAAAGACCAAGAGTCCATATCTCCTGAGCACTTTTTCGGGTTTAGGGTTTAGGGTTTCGGATTTAGGGTTTAGGGTTTAGGGTTTAGGGTTTAGGGTTTAGGGTTTAGGGTTTAGGGTTTAGGGTTTAGGGTTCCTCACCTAAGCCTGCTTCGCACATTGAGCGGGACCTCTGTGTGACATGTATGCTAGGTAAGCTTCTGTTTGAGAACAACACAAACCTGGTTTCGAGGGCAAGCGCTCGCATTTTCTAACCATAGGCAACGCGTTTGCCTGGACGCGTCTACACTACACTACACTATACTATACTATATACTCTACTATACTATACGATACTATACTCTACTATGCTATACTATACTATACCACACGAAAAAGTTCCATATTGCAATGACCACAGAAAAATGGCGCTTGGCGTCTCTTGGGAACCTTTGCCCCAGGCCATCGCCGCCTGCGCACGCGCGACAGGGCCGCCCTCACCAGGGAGCTGCGCCCAGGTGTTCGAGAGAAGGCTGTGCCTGCCCAAAGGGCCCCCCCAACCCGAAAGCCTAAACCCCTAAGCTTCGGGACTGTTGTTCAGAGCTTAGGGCTTAGGACTTCAGGATGGCATGCTACAGGCGCTGGAAGGCTACTGCACCTGTACCAAGAGCTATCATCAGGAGACCATACGAAGCAATTCAGGGTTTAGTGTAGAAGGTTTCGAGTCCGGACAAAGAAGCCTGCCGAAGCCCAAATTCATACAGGTCGGATCCAACAACAGCCGACAACAGTGCAAACAACAACATGCTACTCTCAATGAACGCATGTTTCGGCTTGGCGAAGATCGCTAAGCAAGCATGTGCTGCAACTATGGCGGAACACTTATGCCCTTATAGGACTACAGTGTAGATAACAGCTCTTCAGGCAAGGTTGCACGCAACAGACCCGGGAAGCACCGGATGCTCAAATCTGCTCTATGTCGGGCACCAGTCGCTGCACAATGACTGCAGTTGGAGGTTTGAAGGCATGTGCTGTTCTTTCGATACTTCCGCTGCTTCACAACTCGCAATGGCCCATCGGGCAGCTCTGACGTGTCCCTCCAAGGGGGTTGGGCTTTGGGGTTTTGGGTTTTAGGGTTTAGGGTTAAAGCACAGGGACGACCCAACCCTAAACCCTAAATCCTAAACCCTAAACCTTAAATCCTAAACCCTTGAAAAGGACTTGACAGCTCCCCCGCCTGTACAGCGCGCGATCATAGGACAACTCGCCGGTGTCGTTTTGCGTGCCAGCAAATATGAACCTGAACTTGGAGGATCATGGGACTTAGTAAGTAGGGTTAGAAGTACCCCCTAATTGAGGTTATAAGTAATTGGGAAGTTTGGTTCGAAGTACTAGAATTGAGGTTATAAGTAGTGAGTACTTGTAGCTATACTAAGTCCCCTGGTCCTTTAAGAACTTCAGCCAAACCCAAACAAGTCTCACCCGACAAAAATGTTGCGTACATGATTGGTATTGCCTGGCTGTAATCGAAAACCGTTGGGATGTAATCAAAAACGCGCGGCACAAAAACGAACCCTAAACCCTAAACCCTAAGCCCCAAACCCTAAACCCTAAACCTTTGTCACTTTGCCATGAAAGGGGGCATTGACATTGAGCGTGGATCCCAGGCGGCAGCGTGCCCGCCGCGAGCAGAAGGGACGCCTCTGCAATGTCAAGGGTTTAGGGTTTAGGGTTTCGGGTTTAGGGTTTAGGGCTTAGGGCTGAGGGTTTAGGGCTTAGGGCCTAGGGCTGAGGGCTTACGATTTAAAAGGGTTTCGGGTGGTTTAGGGTAGTTTATGGTTTTGGGCATGGTTGCTTTTAAAGACAGTGCTCGTAACAGCTTTCATATAAACTGGCTTTTAAGTAGAAACTCTTCTATTTCACCCAAAAACGACACATCCGAGATCCCAATACACTGTGTCGCGTTTTCGGTTTATGTGCGGGGCTCTTGGGATATGACCTCCCTTTTTCGCCCGGACGCCTGATGTTGGCAGAAGCTCTGTCCACTGGTCCGTCCACCAGTTGTACCTTAAGCTCCGTGGCGCAAAGATCTCTGGAGGTTTACGAGAATAGGGGAACCCCCAAGATAGATCCCCTAAGAGTAGGATTCCCTTACAATCCTTACCCCCAACAAGGTGCCCTCATTTAGGAAAGCCCCATCTAGCAACCTTCGGAGCGAGGCTAGATGCTTCCTCCGGTGCATTGCTTATAACATCCATGAACAGAAGTGTCGCAGCCCAAGAAACCCTCGGAGACCCCGAAACCCTACGAAACCCTCAGTTCAGCCCGAGCACAAGTGGAGATCCCCCAAGTATTCGGCACCTGTCCACCCTGCAAAAACCAGCATGCACCTCAGCGGCCCGGACCGCTCACGCTCCAAGCTCAGGGTTCCGGGCTTAATGTTTAGGGTGTTTAGGGTGCTTAGGGTGGTTGGGGTCTTGGGGTTTTGGGGTTTTGGGGTTTTGGGGTTTTGGGGTTTTGGGGTTTTGGGGTTTTGGGGTTTTGGGGTTTTGGGGTTTTGGGGTTTTGGGGTTTTGGTGGGGTTTTGGGGTTTTGGGGTTTTGGGGTTTTGGGGTTTGGGGCTTGGGAGACAGTGGCAGCTGACCGAAAAAACTCAGCAAGACACATGGTGGTGGGATCCCACACCGCAGCATGCCCGCTTCGGGGGCTTGGCGAGGTGGCGCTTGATGTGCTCCAAGAATTTCCTAGGATGGCCCCGCAAGAGCCCTCTGAAAAAGAATAACCCTAAACCCTAAACCCTAAACCCTAAACCCTAAATATAGTCCTCTTGAACCCAAGAAGGGAAAATAGCAAACTGTCCCCCTTGGGGGCCTGCCGAGCTTCTTGTCAAGCTGTAGCGAGATAAGTCGTTGAGCGGGCCACCCGAGCCTTCGCCGGCAAAGATGAACATGGCGCGGTGGGCCATGTCCCAGACTGCCGTGTGGTCGATGCGCGCGGACGGGATTCCATGGAGGGCTTGCAACGGTTGCCAGGAGTCCGTGGCTGTGAAGTATTGCCAGAGATCGTTGTAAAAGGTGCTCAAATACCTTCCGGCAAAGATCAGCATGGACCGCGATGCCGCGTCCCACACTGCAGAATGCCCTGACCTTGTGGGAGGCCCGGCGGAAAGTTGGGCCCAGGTAAAGGGAAAGCTTAAGCGCCAGAGGTCGGAGAAATACTGGAAACGATGGCTTGCTTGGCCGCCGAACAAGAAGGCAGACTGTGTTTCATCGTCCCACACCAGTGAGTGACCCTCGCGGCCGGCCGGCGCGACGACCGAGTACCTCCCAGAGCTAGACGGTTTCGCGTGCAACAAATACAGGATCTGAGGCTCTACAAAACCTAGAACATGCCACGGAACAGGCAACAACACATCAGGGGTGCTGTGTCCACGCGTCCAGTTGACATTGCACACCTGGAGCGAGGCATGCAAACTGATTGTTCCGATGCCAACGAGAACGCTTGCTCAAGCGGAATCTATATCCAAAATCAAGAGCACCCTGAGCAAAGACGTCATCAAAATGCATGTTTGAGGGACATGAGGGCTTCCCAGGACGTCAAGGCATGTCAAGGCCAAAGTAACTTCAGTATAGCATGCGTAACTACATTGCAACCTACATGCATATACCAACATCCGCACACAGCTTAAACACTCCTGTATGGCAACCAAACAGGTTCGATCAATCAAGAACGATGTCCGAGGTTCAAGACCGTTGAATGGCAGCAAGAAGAGTCTGACTACTGCATTCTGCATGCGGGGCTCCGGGCAAGGTGCCATCTGCCCACCCCCGCACCCCCGCACCCCCGCACCCCCCACCCCACCGATGACGCAGCCCAGGCCTGCCATCTCCCGGGCAGTACAGTCGTGATTCTTCCAGCCCTTGAACGAGCAGTTGCGGAGACTCACCTGCAAGATGGGTTTAGGCGGTTTTGGGTTTAAGCAGACAGTAGAGTGGTGTCCAACTTGGATCAACCTGGGTCGTTTCAGTCAGGCCGGCACGGCTCGCGCGACAGAATGAAATCTACGTCGCAAGAATTCACCTGAGCTCCTCGACTATCTTGCCACCAACAAACATGAGCTGCACAACGCGCCGAGTGACTCTAAACTTAAGAGGGACACCATGACTTCTGCTGTCTCTTCGCTTTGACTGCAACCCGTGGGTACTATGGAAATCGACACTCTTGAGACCCTAAAACCCACACTTCGCCTGCAAGTGGCTTAAGGGTTCCGTCGCGTTGGGAGTTCCGCCGTCCTAAGTCAACTACTTCCAGAACCTGGGATAGAACACGAGCAGAACCCTGAATGTCGCTCACTTCTAAAGCAGTGCCCTGCCAAGTGGACCCAAGACTGCATATCACACCGATCACACCTCTGGAGACCCTCAAGCTGTCAACGCACCTCGTCGCCCAAACACGTCAGGCCGTCTACCAAAATCTCACCATCACCTGGGGGCTTCTACTTTTTGAGTCGCAGCAGTGTGCCACAACATGTTGATACCCTTCCCCCACACTGGCGCGTCCCAATGCCTGTGAACTTTCGGGCCCATGACCCGTGCTCCCCCTGCTCAGCTGCCACATTCAATAATCTTACTGTTGGTTTGTAGGAGGGAATTAGGGCCCTAGATAATCCCTTGAAGGGTATATATAGGGGGATGCAGGGTACCCTCATTCCCTACTAACCAACAGTAAGTAATGAGGATCGTTGAGTGGCGCGAGGAGTCGAAATCCGTGAAGAGGGCCTTGCCGCCAGCCAAGCCCAGATCCTCGGGTGACTCGGATAGAACTCATGAATTGGCATGACAAACAACAATCTGCAATGTTCCCAAACCCTAAACCCTAAACCCTAAACCCTAAACCCTAAACCCTAAAGAAGGCCGTCCAGAGCACATTCACTCCTCCCAACCATGCTATTCCCGCTACTCCCCCACCGGCTTGACGATCTCAGAAACTTGAAGCGGATTACATTTTCCATGGTCCCCAACCCCCAGCCCTTCGGGGAGCCGAGTGCTGGGGCTTATGTTTTGGGGGGCTGCCGTTATGACTGTGTCCATCGCCTGCTTTGCAGATTCGGCCCCGTGCTAAGGCAACACAGGCATCGAAGAGTTCCGAGGATGGCCATTGAGGGCTCCCCTCCAAAACTTCGAAACCATCGAAAAACCCCGGGAAGCATCCCTTTTAAGCCCCAAGCTCTGAGTTCTTTAAGGGTTTAGAGTTTAGGGTCAAGATCCCTCCACCTGCTGATGGATGTTTCCCTCATTGCATTTTGCGAGAAGCTGCGTGGCCAGTCTGAACCGTGTGGTACCCTCCCATGAGACAACGAACTCAATTGGAGCACCCTTTGAAAACCCTATGCAACTATGCTCTATATATACATATATATATGTATATATGTATATATATATATATATATCTCTCTCCTTTTTTTCTTATCTATACCCCACAAAACCATATTCCTCAAAACCCACGCTCCTGAAAAAAGGAGCTCACATGCTTGGCACTACGAAGTGCTAGCGTCTCTGCAGGAGACGCGGGCCGCAGCATCATCCCAGCCATCGTCGCAGATGAGCCCCCAGGAGCCGTTGTAGGAGAGCTCCAGGGCCTCGCTGGCGTCGCTGGCCAAGCGCACGCCGTCGAGCCTCGTTGATGGTTGGGATGGCATTCAAGAAACTTCGATTCCTGTTTGGCCCTCAACCCTAAACCCTAAACCCTAAACCCTAAACCCTAAACCCTAAACCCTAAACCCCTTAAACTGAGTCCATAAGTACCCTTAGAAAAAAGTGCTACCCCAATGATTCTCAAAGCAGCTCCCAGGGCTCCGGGGAGGCAAAGAGCTGGCTGGGCACCAGGGTCAGGGTGTTGGGGCTGTTTCGCACGCTGGCGGTGCTTCCGATGCCCAGCTGCCCAAACCTGCGGTTTAGGGTTTTAGGGTTTAGGGTTTAGGGTTTAGGGTTTTAGGGTTTTAGGGTTTTAGGGTTTAGGGTTGCGGATGTAGCGTGCGGAGTTGAGGGTTTAGCGAATCCTCAAAGCAATGTTGGTTTATGCTGGTTGCACGTCCAGACACGCGTTGGAGCCCCAGCATACGGTCTCATCATCGTGCAGCACTGCACACACCTGATTCGTGTGACTGCCACGCAACTCTTTGCTGGCTAGTGAGACATGCTAATCTCCAGTAGAGGATCCCGGGGTCCCTGAGCACCTCGCCTCCAAGCAGTTAAGCGGATGAACTAGGCGGATCTATGCGCGAAGCTTGGAAGACAAAATGCCGAGGTACGTGATAGTCTCCAACAGCCACTTGCCGGACGCGTCGTCCCCCAAGGTCCACCACGGGCAAAGCGTCCCCCATCTGTTGTGGCATATCTCCCCGGTTCTCAACGTCACCAAGACCCAGTTGTCCTGCTCAGCATCAGTATGCACAACGAGGAAACACAAGAAAGAGGTGGTCTGCAACGAAAGCCCCATAGTGTTCCGGAAAAGTGCTGGGCACAGCACAACTTGCGAAGCCCGTCCACAGCTGCAGTACAAATCATGGATCATGGCAAACAATACCTGTGTGGGGAGCATCCCATCAAAAAGGATCCGTATGAAACCTCCTGGCACACGTCTGGATGTTACTGGAGCAAAACAGCAACAGGTGACCACGCCTCATGACGAAGACCCTGCTTCTGAAAACAACTTTTGACCTCTACCATCTTTGCGGCTAGGCTTTGAATCTGTCGCAGGGTTGCTGTTTGACGCTTGGGCCAGGAAGACAAGTGTTGCTAGCAAAGGACCTGAATTCAACTAAGAGCGTCGCAGTCTTACAGCTTGGGGCGTTTGCAAGCTCTGCGTCCAAATACTCTACGCAACCTGAACCATTGCAACAATGTACTTATGCTGGCTGTATGATCATGGCATCAAGAACAGAGAACGGCTCTAGCGATAAAAGCCCAGCACCAATGTTGCGGCAGTTCTGGTTCATCCTACTTTATGCTGAATGGATGAACCGGCACTGTATTCGCTGCAGATCAGGTTTGAAATGAGGCTGTGGAGCACCTTCCTCGCTTCAAACACGGCACCCAAGAAGACCGGGTGCCTAAACCGAGCTTTGACGCCCTAAGCTGCGTTCACAGGCTGAACGTGCATGCGCATGCATGAAAGTCCGAGCCTACACAATGCCGACTCCCTTTCAGCGCCTGACCCATAAACTCCCTCAACCTACATAGACCTTAAACCCGAAACCTGAAACCCTACACCCCAAACCCTAAACCCGAAACCCGAAACCCGAAGCCCCTTGGGCTGTCCTTCATCTCCTCGGCCCCAGCACTTCAGTGACTCATCTTGTAATGTCGCGCACGTGGTGCCACCTCCCGCCGCCACCGCAATCCTTAACTTCACGCTCACGGGCGCGGGTTTCAGGTTCACAGGGTTTAGGGTTTAGGGTTTAGGGTTTAGGGTTTAGGGTTTAGGGTTTAGGGTTTAGGGTTTAGGGTCTAGGGTTTAGGGTTTAGGGCTTCAGGGAAAAAAGAAGCTTGCGGCCTTCGGAAAGTTTGCACGAAACCGTCAAAAGATGTTTCCAGGGCTAATCCAGGTTCGCTTTCATGCCCTCGCCCAAGTCGACCGCTGGGATGCTGCGCACGTTCTCGGCCGCGACGGACTGATCGCTACCCTGCCCCAACTCCCCCCAAAGGGAGTCTCCCCAGCATTTGATGGAACCATCTTGAAGCAAAGCGCAGCAATGGTCAAAACCGCTTGCGATTGCAGTCGCTTTCAGCTCCAAGTCGACGGCGTCGAGGTTCTCACCCATGTCTTGCGGCTCAACCGTTTGCAAAGTGAAGGTGCCCCAACCTGCACAAGCACAAACATAGGAATACAGTTTAGGGACCTTTTTGGGTGTTGGGGTTAGTCAGGAAGTAATGGGGCTTATGCACAAAATACAATGGCAACACACCCCCAGAACCAATAATCCTATTGTTTCGGCCCCTAGACTAGGGGCTTGGGGTCGACAATCGTTGAGTCCCTACAGGTACAGGAGGGTGGGAAAACGATCACCCAGCAGCATTTGACGCGACCGTCGATGGACAGAGCGCACGTGTGTGACATACCTTGGCAACTAGGGTTTAGGGTTTAGGGTTTTGGGTTTAGGGTTTAGGGTTTAGGGTTTGGGGTTTAGGGTTTAGGGTTTAGGGTTTAGGGTTTAGGGTTAGGGTTTAGGGTTATGAACTTGTATATGCTACACATAAAGGTGTACACACGATGCCCACTTCGGGCCCCGCGTGCTTTGTACATGACATTCAAGGGCCATTTAAGGAGCCCTAACAACACTGAAACCCTAAACCCCAAACCCGAAACCCTAAACCCTAAACCCTAAACCCCAAACCCTAAACCCTAACCCTAATACCCTCAACCGAGTCACCACTGGAGAGCTGCTGAACGGGAAAGTCGCCCAGGTCGACCGCGGGGCCCGGCTCGAGGAGCTCGGGCCCATCCGCGTAGCCCATGTTTCTCAGCGAGTTTGGTGAACAGAGGGTTTTAGGGTTTAGGGTTTAGGGTTTAGGGTTTGGGGTTTGGGGTTTAGGGTTTAGGGGTATCAAGACAACGTAAGAAATATAATGTTAACCTCATAATTCTTCGGTATTCTGGTGCAATCTATTGCATTCTATTGCATTCTATTGTATCCCATCGTATTCTATTGAATTCTATTGCATTCTATTGTCTTCTACTGTCTTCTATTGTCTTTTTTTGTCTTCTATTGTCTTCTGTCGTCTTGCTGCAGCCGTGGGTGCCCGCGATCTGGACCCCAACATCTGACGGATCCGTCTTCGAGCAAAGCGCACGTGTTCCTCTTGGCAGACCAGATGTGAAACGTCTGAGCCGACAGCTGCACCACTTTGCCTGCGCCACGGTGCTGCACCCTAAGCGCCCCAAACGCCCCTAAACCCCTAAGCCCTTTATGCCGCTTCCACATGATGTACAACTCCCAAGTTCCAGAATTCACTCGAAGGGCTTGGACGGGTTTAGATGGATTTAGGCTTTGTGTTTTAGGGTTGCGGTCGCTTTGGGTTGGATCTCTGCAAATGCTCAAAGGGAAGCTTGCGGGGCTGTGCCCTCACTCTCCTGTCCGCCAGCTGCGCCTGATCCGAAATCCTTGTCTGTGAACTGCTCGTCTTCCCAACAGCGCACGGAGCCACCACGAAGCAACACCTATCAGCCAGCAAAAGGTGCAGATGGCAATGTGGGAGCACAACCGCAGCATACCGCAGCAAGGGACATGGCTGATGAATCATGATGAATCTAACATTTACTTGGAGGTTCATGGTACTTATTAACCAATTCTAACGGTACTTATAACTATACTTATAACCATATTAGGGCACGTAAGGGGCTTATGATGAATCTAACATTTAGCTGCGCAGACACGGCACGCAAGCGCTGGGGACTGCGACTTGCAGAACGGCGCCCCCTGTGTCCAAACTGGGCAAATTGGCTCCCATCTCGCCCGGCTCGTCTCCCAAGTTTTGGTCCGTCCCGGGGAGCGAGTTCTCCTCATTGCTGCCCCAACCTGAGAACTTCAGACTGAGTCTGAGACTCAATACTTACTTTCGTTACTTCATGACAGAGCGACTTTCCTGCTTTTGCATTGTTCTTCAAATTTCTCATATTTCTTCACAAAACCCAAGCCAAGCGACACTTTAGCTGGCCGGATGGAAACTGCACGGCGCAGTTGCGGTCTACAGCCGCATACACGGAGACCAGTGGCGAGATTGCGGCCTCGAGATGGTAAACGGCTATTGCGTCGACTGCAACATCCCTGCGAAACACCCTGCCATCCTCAGTCTCTACGAGGACAAAGCGAAGCGCATACGTCGCAGACGGCAGTGGGATCTTCTCCTGGTGCCAGCCGCCTTGATTGCCAGTCCTCGACCAAATCCTCCACCACCGGCCACTTAGGACTTGCAACTCCAGGCTGAAGTCGCCGCCCGAGATGGCCCCATACATACGGTAGGCAAAGCTCACGTACGCATTTGTCGCAGCAGGAAAGAGCGGGCTGACCATAGCTGCCCGGCGAACCTGCAAGCAGACAAGCAGACTCACCTTTGCCTAAACCCTAAACCCTAAACCCTAAACCCTAAACCCCTCATTGTTGGTGGGCACTTACAAGATGTCGGCATGCGTAGCCAGCCCTGATCACGGACCCATAGGCTGTAGTCCCTCTAAACACCTGGCACAGCACTTTAAATATCTGTAAATACCTTAAGCTCTTATCGAACCCCAGGTTTGTCGAGTCCGTGGAAACTGATATGCACACGATTTCTTGAAGCGGCATGCACCCAATCCTACGGCCTCAGAGCGGAAGAAACGGCCAGAGAACGATTCGCCCACGTAAACGTAGCTGTTGCTCCGGAATCCTCCCTCAGGAACGCCCGCTGCACGTTCTCCCTCTGGCGGTGAGCTGGACTCCCACGACCACGAAGAAGCATTCGGCGGTGAGCTGGAGTGCGACCACCAAGGAGAAGCACCTGGTCCTATGCCTGACCAGCCGCAGACATCTTCGAAGCTGCAGCTGGCAGATTCCATGGAAGCGACTGCAGGTCCCAGGATGAGGGAATCGATCCGAACGATGTTTGGGACGTTCCCCGTCGCCGCGAAGGCGGCGATCAGCCGCACAGAAACGGTTCCTTGAGGCAGGCTGACCATGACGGGCTTCCAAGCGAGCTGTTGGGTGCCTGTCATGAAGGCGCTGGTCCAGCCGGAGACTTCTGACCAGGCCTGCACCTCAAGAACTGCGTCTCCGAAGACCTGGAATGCAAAGTGAAGTGCCGTGCTGTTTGTGCTGTCTCTTGCGGCACTGAAGGGGGCGCTCTCCGAGATGCTCCTTTCTTCGCCAGTTCCGACCGCTTGCAAGAAGTGGCTGCCCTCATTGGCGAGGGGCATCCCGAAGGGATCCGTGTCGTTGACGCGCTGCCACGTGGAATTCCCCACCTCAAACCACAAGCACCCGTCTTGCTCGAAGTTGCAAGACAGCGCTTCAACGTCCACCGTGGGGATGCCGACCCCGATACCATCCACGGCAAAATCTGGGCCGTGGTCGCGAAAAATGGCCGGATCAAGCACCGCTTTCCCCTCAAACCTCAGAGCTTGCGCCTCCGTCGGCAAATCCACGACCGCATGTCGCCACAAGTCGATTGGAGACGCGGGAGGTGCCACCCAGAGCGTGATCCAACCCAGACTGGGGGAACAGCCAGTGCTGCAATACTGGAGTTCCACCACGCTTTCATGGTCCCCCGTCGTGCTGAAGATGTGGTAGAGGAAGTGAAGCTGGCGCCTCGTCCCGTTGCCAGGACCAAAGTGCGGGCTCTCCAGGATGCGCGAGTCATTACGAAGGCCAGTTGAGAGGAGCATGTACCAGGAGCCCTCCGACTCCACCGCATGCATTGGACCTGTCTGCGGATACCAGAAGGTGTAGGAGGAGGCCCGGTGCCAGACCTGGCGATGTCCGATATGCAAGGTCAGCCCGTACTGCTCACCTGGAGCCCTAAACCATACTTATATATATATGTATATATATATATATATATTTATTTATTTATTTGATTATACATACATACATACATACATACATACATACATACATACATACATACATACATACATATATGTATAAAATATATATATATATACATACATACATGTATATACATATATGCTACCCCCCCCCCTCATGTAGCCGCGTTCCGCGCGCAAAACAGAAAATGCCGAGGAAACAGAATCTGATAAACAAATCTACAAAACAATCAGGAAATTCCTTTCAGCTTCCAACATTTGGGAATTTAAAGAATCTATTCCGCTTCAGTTGTTAAGCCTGCTTAACACCTTGAATTGTACCCGAAAATAGGCTTAATTGGGATGTTTTGGAGGAATATCAAGAATTGTTCGCTCAAGAATTTCAAAATTCTGGAATAGGCCTTCTTTTGTATGTTCCATAAATTCCCAAATAAGCCTTAATTTAGGAATCTGCGGAAGTTATAGCTTTTCCCAGTGAAAGTAAACCCAGAAGACAACTTCATTTTCCCTAACTGGGGGACCTTCAGGAATTTTAAGAGTTGATGACCTTAAAAAAAGAAAAAAAAACCCTGAATTCAAAAAATTGGCTCTTATGTCAATTTAAGGAATATCAAGAATTTGGACCAGTTGTAATATCTCAAAGTCTACATTGGGGCTAATTTAGACTTTGCCCCTGCTCATATTACACACCCCCAAAAAGGGTGCCAAAACTGGAATTTTACAGAATGCAGGCCGATTTGAAAATAGTGAGTCTGGCAAATTTGGTATCGCTCGCATTTCGGAATATATGAAATATGATCAAATTTCTACATGAATAAGCCCTAGTCTAGGAATTTAAGGATACCAGGATATTGATGAAAAGAATTAAGGGTTTTGCTACGTGTAAAGTAACTCCGGAAGACCATTTCATGTCGCTCATTTAGGAATTTAAGGACTTTAAAGGGTTGAGGTATATTTTTAACATGTCCAATTCTGTCAACTTCAAGATTAGGGCTTACCAGGACCTGTTGCACGTAAAGAGGTTAGACCGATTTCCAAAGTTAGAAGTCCTGAGTTGGGAGTACTCTAAGAATCTTAGGCCTTCTGATATTTAAAGAATGTGGCCCAACTGTTAAACTCCTTCATTTGGCCAGAATGATCCTCCGGATGTATTGTGAACAAAAGTCAAAATACATTCCTTGTTTTCTTTTACTTCCTAGATTAGGGCTTGGTGAGGGATCTAAGAAATAAGAGAAAACAGGTACATCTTGAACTTTTGCATGCCTTAAATTCAGCAATGAGGGCTGACACATCATGAAATTTGAAGTATCAATACTTATGTTAATACACATATGAAAACTTGTACCGTATTCATATCAATCTGAATATGAGCAGGTTAAGCCGTCTATCAACAATTTCAACCAACCCTTCAAACTTGAAAAAAAAAACTTGTTTAAGCATTGCGGAATTTAAAGAATCTGGATACATGTTTTAAAGTTTAAATTCCGAACATGGGGCATATTTAGGAGATCGAAAATAACCAAAACAAGTGGTATTTACACAACCAAAGGCCAAGTCAAAAACAAAACAAAAGAAAAAAAGACTGCCTTGGACATCACGTCCACGACGCGACAGCGAAAGCTAGAGCGAGAGCGAAAGCGAAGGACCACCTAGAAACGCTCCGCGCGTCTCTGGACTGAGCAAAACGAAACGGTGTAAGTGTGTGTGTGTGTGAGAGAGAGAGAGAGAAGTGCACAACAAGCACATAAAGTGCCTTGCTAGAAGACTTTCATCAAGTACATGTGGGTGGTTGTCAAAATTATGGTCCCCTTTGGGGTCCCTCATAGAATACCGCACCGAATATTTCGGGTGTCCAAAACGGGACCCTGATTTTGACAACTACCCATGTAGCTCCAGGTCTCTGTGCGAGTGCATGGGGAAGCCCGGAGCCAAAAACAAAAACAATCCAGGAGAAACGAAAAAAACCAACGAAAAAAAGTTGCAGGGTGAACCCAAAACCCAAAACTAATAATAATAATAAGACTAATAATAATCATAATAATAGTAATAATAAGACCAAAAAACAAAACCAAGAAAAGCCGTTTTTTGGCTTTGGGTTCGCCCTTTCTTTTGGTTTGGGTTTGTTGTGTGTTTCGGTTTGGTTTTCTCCTGGTTTGGGGTTTCTCCCGGAATCTAGTTTTTTTGGCTTTGCTTTGTTTGTTTTTTATACCTCTTGGTTTTGCATTTTTTGGCTATGGGTTTCCCCTGGCTTTTTGATTTTTGTTGGTTCTAGTTTCTTTGGGTGTTTTTGTTTTTGGGTTTTCCTTGTTTTTGTGTATTGAAATTTTGGCTTGGGGGTTTCCCTTGAATTTGTTTGGTACCATTGTTCTTGTCTGAAGTGCATACAGCGGAAAGTAGAGCGTGCAGACGAAGTACCTGCAGCAGCGGCTACATTGGGGGGGGGGGCACCATATAAGAATGCACACACACACACAGGCTGTAGAGAAAGAACGTTACTTGGCAAATTTGGGCCTCCAGAAGTACCTCTATCACGAACATCTTCAGGGGACCTTAAGTTAAAAAGCAAACCAAAAAAATGCTAAACCCCAAACCCTAAACCCTAAACCCTAAACCCGACACCGCGGCCGTCACCTCGTCGGGGTCATCCTGGGAGACACGGCCATGAAGCCAGCCGCATGAGCCGACCTCAAAGCTGCAGCTCACCACCTCAATCTGGCGCGAGCTTGGGAGGGTTTGGGGTTTAGGGTTTAGGGTTTTTAGGGTTTTTAGGGTTTTTAGGGTTTTTAGGGTTTAGGGTTTAGGGTTTAGGGTTTACGGTTTATCAGGTTTAGGGTTTAGGGTTTAGGGTTTAGGGTTTAGGGTTTAGGGTTTAGGGTTTAGGGTTTAGGGTTTAGGGTTTAGGGTTTGTTGTTGGGGCCCCTTTTGGGGATAGGGGAAGAGCTTAGGAGAGTTTTTTGGGTTTTTGGGCCCCGGCCCCTTTTTTTGGGGATTAGGGAATAGGAGCCCAGGAAGACAGCGAGGGCTCAGAACCGCATCGGTGTTCAGTGCTCTGCTCATGAAGTGCCTGATGCAGCTTGTGCAAGCCGCTTCCCACAACAAAAGCCGTGCCTCATACGATGGTGCAACGGAGGACGTGCTGAAACCGTCCAGTGCCACGTCACTCCTCCCAAGAAGAAGCGATTGAACGCAGAGGCTCGCACGCACACCCAAACCCGGAGCTTCCAGATTTATCCCAAACTTCAGGAGGATTTGGGGGCAGACTTGGTTTCGACAACCGACCCTGTGTAGAGGAAGAGGGAGCCCTAAACCTGAAGCCCCTGCCCTCCAAATCCTCAATTTCCAACCCCCAAACCCTAAACCCTGAACCCTAAACCCCAAACCTGAAGCCCGAAACTCTTTCGGTCCCCTGCATCCTTGGGCCGTCGCCCGTGGTGGCCACGAACTGCAAGACAGCCACAGCCGCGGGCAGCGAAACCGCTGCAAACTGCCACTGACGCCCGTGGTCACCCGACGCAGACCAGAGACTGACCTGGCTTTGGGTTTAGGGCTTAGGGTTTAGGGCTTAGGGCTTAGGGCTTAGGGTTTAGGGTTGAGGGTTGAGGGTTGAGGGTTGAGGGTTGAGGGTTGAGGGTTTAAGGTTTAGGGTTTAGGGTTTAGGGTTGAGGGTTGAGGGTTGAGGGTTGAGGGTTGAGGGTTGAGGGTTGAGGGTTGAGGGTTGAGGGTTGAGGGTTGAGGGTTGAGGGTTGAGGGTTGAGGGTTTAGGGTTTAAGGTTTAGGGTTTAAGGTTTAGGGTTTAGGGTTTAGGGTCTTTTTGGGGGCTCCTAGGGCAGAAGGCTTATTGGGCTTCATAGGGTTTCATAAGGCTTCAGAGGGTTGATAGGCTTGATTGCAGGGTTGATAGGGTTGACATATAGGGCTTATAGGGCTTGTAGGGTGTGTTCGGCGACCTAGGGTCCGCAGGCCTCGTAGGGTTTGGGGCTGCAGAGTGTTTTTAGGGTTTACAGGGCTTGGGTTTATAGGGTTTATAGGGTCAACAGGTTTCACAGGGTGTATAGGGTTCATATGTAGGACTTGCAGGCTTGTAGTGTCTGTGCGGATTGATAGGGCTTATGGATGGTGTTTATATAGGGTTTCGGTTTTGGCGTCTAGGGGGTTTCGGGTTTTGGGGGGGGGGGGGGGGGGCGAATCCATGGCTGAGTGTGTCAGTTTGAAGGGTGCTGCTGCGGTTTGCTCAGTCCAAAACGACCCCTAAACCCCAAAACCCTAAGCCCAAAACCCTAAACCCGAAACCCTAAACCCTAAACCCGAAACCCTAAACCCTAAGCCCGAAACCCTAAACCCGAAACCCTAAACCCGAACGAGAACGTCGTGTTCAAGGCTGCCGCGGAAGAGGCACCCAGCCATCCAATTCTTGCCAGGCATTCAGCGTGAGGTTGCCCATCTGAGAGCCTGGCCACGGGGCTGGGCATAATTAGGGGAGTTTAGAGTTTAGGGCTTAGGGTTTGGGGTTTAGGGTTTAGGGTTTAGGGTTTAGGGCTTAGGGTTTAGGGTTTAGGCAGTTTAGGGTTCTGGGTTCAGGCGGTTTAGGGTTGAGGGAGCGGTTTAGGGTTTAGGGCTTGGGCGGGTTTAGGGTTGAGGGAGCAAGGGGACGTCGCTGCAGACGGTGCCAGCCCTGTTGCATGAGATCTGCAAGAACTTACCGCCAGAATCCCTAGGGCTTAGGGTTTAGTGTTTAGGGTTTAGGGTTTAGGGTTTAGGGTTTAGGGTTTAGGGTTTAGGGTTTCGGGTTTAGGGACCTAAACACACACTGCAGTCCTGGACCTGTTTCTTGAGCCAGCGCACAGATCAGAGTAACAAGATGCCCAGCTCCGTTAGAGCTAAGGCCCCTTGGATCATTGCAGCCAAAACCCTAAATCTTCAACCCTACACCCCGAAACGCCTGAAGTGCCGACCCTGTACCCTCAACGCTCAACCCAAAAGAAAGAACCTTAAGCTCTAAACCCTAAACCCTAGTCCTAAACCCTAAACCCTAAACCCTAAACCCTAAACCCTAAACCCTAAACCCCTGAACCCCTGAACCCCTGAACCCCTGAACCCTCAACCCAAGGACCGAGACCCCGCATCCTTTACTTCCGCAACCCCATTCCTTTTCTTTTAGCCCTGACTTCGCCCACGGATGTTCCAGGGTTTAGGGTTTAGGGTTTAGGGTTTAGGGTTTAGGGTTTAGGGTTTAGGGTTTAGGGTTTAGGGTTTAGGGTTTAGGGTTTAGGGTTTAGGGTTTAGGGTTTAGGGTTTAGGACTCCGGATTCACGCACCCCTCTTGCTCAAAAGTTTAGGGTTTGGGCTTTAGGGCTACGGCTTCGGTGTCAAGAATCCACTACAAATCCTTGTTTAGAGGGGATTCACGAATCGGGGGTCGGCCCCAAAACCCCAAACCCCCAAACCCCTAAACCCTTAAACCCTCAAACCCCAAACCCTAAACCCCTACACCCTTAAACCCCTAAGACCCTTAAACCCTTAAACCCTTAAACCCATACACCCTTAAACCCTTAACCCTTAAACCTTAACTTAAACCCTTAAACCCTAAACCCTAAAGCCCTTAAGGCCCTTCACCCATGTCTCTGCAACGCGAGGCCTCCCATGTGGTATGCAAAGTGCAGCTCCCTCGGCGACGGGCTTGGGCCAAACCACGGGCTCGTCAGAAGGAAGTCCTGGTTCAGGGGTTTAGGGTTTAGGGTTCAGGT
The DNA here is from genome assembly GCA_905221605.1 of Symbiodinium natans. Taxonomy (NCBI): domain Eukaryota; class Dinophyceae; order Suessiales; family Symbiodiniaceae; genus Symbiodinium; species Symbiodinium natans. Next base: position 273,658 of record CAJNDS010002636.1, read on the forward strand.
TTTCGGGTTTCGGGTTTAGGGTTCTGTTTAGGGTCCGCCGACCCTGGCGGCGTGTTGGATGGGTTTGAGGAGGTGAAAACTCCCTCCTTCCCTCCTTACCCCCCCAAAACCCCAAGGGGGGGGGGGGTTAGGGGGGTCGGTGCACAATTTTTTCGTGGAGGACCGCACCACCCGCACAGCGTAAACAGGCGGTTCAGCACAAGGGGCGCCCTCAGCAAAATCAGCGTTTTCGGCACCCACCCCCTCCCCCCCAACCCCACCCCCTCCCCCCCACCCCCTCCCCCCCACCCCCCCCCCCACCCCCACCCCCCTCCCCCGCCCCCCCCCTTCTTTTGGCTTGAGCTTGTCCTGGTGCTATACCCCCCCCCAAACGTTTCACAGAACTCTGCCGAGCAGGCGGATGATTTTGGAACCATGCGAGCGGGTTTAGACCTCTCAACTATGCTCCAGCGGGGTCGGCGGCTTGAGCCGGAGGCTCTTAAATCCGGCCCCCGCGCCGCCCGTGGTCCAGGGCGGAGCCCGCGTCGCACTAAAGCGCTAGCTTTAAGGGGCGAGCGCCCGAGCCGCCGACCCCGCCCAAAATTGCTTCAAATTCGCGCGGGGCCCTTCGGGAGGCCGCCAAAACGGCATCCAAGGGGACGCAACACGCGGTGGTGCGAAAAGCACGAAAACCTCGTAAAAACCATGGGTTTTTGCGAAAAACCGAGGCCACAAAACACCCGCAGCACCCCATTAAACCCTCACGGGCGGGCGCGCATCATCGGCCCTAGCTTTTCACATGGGGCGCGCGCCAGGCCGAAACCACGGTTTTCAAGGTTTGGGGGGGGTACCGGAAGCCCAAAACCAGGCGAGCATCATGAGCATCAGCAGCCCTGGCCCGCGGGCCCAAGGCAATAAAAAACGCTGAAAAACACTGAAATCACCGTAAATACCGTGTTTTTATGAGGTTTTTCACGCGTGCCTCCGACCCCCACCCCTGTTGCCCTTGACCCGCCCCCAAAGTGCGCATCATCGAAACCCACGTCCGGGGGGGGGTCTGCTGATGCTGCTGATGCGCGGGGTCCGGGCGCATCATCGAGCCATCGTTTCTCATGGGCTTCGTGGGGGGGGCCCACGGCCCAGAGACCCAGCTGATGCTCATGATGCTCGGTTTGGGGGGGTGTTCCAACAGCAGAAAACCTCGTAAATACCGAGTGTTTTGTGGGTCCACGTAAAAACGCCCCTAAAATCGCTCATTTTACGCGCTCGAACGGCTTCATGCCTACAAAACACCCGAACAGCAGGACCCCGAATGCCCTTAAGGGCATTCGGGGTCTTGCTTTTGGGGGTTTCGTGGGCACGCAAGCGTTCAAGCACATACAATCGGCGTGTTTAAGGGGGTTTTGGATGGCCTGGGGAGGCCGCTGATGCTCATGATGCTCCCTTTCCTGGGTCCCAAAAGGCTTCCCAAGCCCAAAAACACGTGTTTACAGCGTTTTCTGAAGGTTTTTCGAAGGCAAAACGCATGCATAGAATGCTTTTCAGGCCCCCAAACCAACCCCACTGATGCTCCTGATGCGGGTGCGCGCGCGCGGCGCACGCGCGCCGGGGGCGGGGGGGGGGAGGGAGGGGGGGCGAAGGCAGGAGAAAGAGAGACAGAGAGAAGGAGAGGACAAAGACACGGGAAGAGAAGACAGTGCCAAGGTTCGAGGTTTCGTGCTTTGGGGGGCGGGGGCCGGCCCGTGCCGCTAGGCCTGAATTTAGGGCTTAGGGTTTAGGGTTTAAGGTTTAGGGTTTAGGGTTTAGGGTTTAAGGTTTAGGGTCTTGGGCAGAATATTTACGGCCTCCACACAACAGCGCTTGGGGATCGTTCGCTGCAAGTTTCAGCCGTCGGCTTCTGGGTCCAGGAATTGGGGTTAGGGTTTAGGGTTTAGGAGTTAGGGGTTTTGAGGGCTTAGGGCTTAACCTCCTTGATTGCTGCTTCTGCTCGCTCTCGTAGCTTTACTGCTCTACAGGTTGCGGACATACAGAACCACTCACATCCTCTACGTGTTTTAATACCGATACCACCACACCCCTCAACACACCAGCGCCCCACACCATTTTGGCCCCCCACCCCACCCTCCCTCTCTTTGCACGTGCTCTTATGGTGGTACCCCCTCTCCTGGCCTTGTGGGGAAAGGCTCTCCCAGGCGCCAGGATGCACCCGGAGCCCTCGGCAGCTCCCATCTCCGGGCCTGTCAGGGGATCGGTCCTGGCACCGGGGCTGTCCTGGGTTGTGCTTTAAACCCTTCGAAAATTATTTATGAGTAGGTTCCCTTATAAGGAATGAAGGGAAATTAGAAATTATCCCAAAGCACAACCCAGTGTCTATCAGCGACCACGGGTAAGAGCCGTGGACCAACCATGAGCAAGCGTCTGTCTCGAAACTGCAGGCTGCATCTTCAAAGCTGGGCAGCATGGGCAAGGCCAGAAGTGCGTCCACGCGGACGGCGTCCGCGGATGTCGTTACGCTAGCCAAAAGCTGCAAGGCCATCGTTCCTTCAGGCAGCCTGACCATGGAGTGATTCCAACCTGGCCCCTGGCTGCCCGTGCTGAACACGCTGGTCCAGTTGGAGGTGGAGGTCTCCGATTGGGCCTGCACTTCAAGCACGGCTGAACCCAAGATCTGGAAGGAGAAAAGCAGAGCCGGGCTGGTGATATTGAAGGAGGCACTCCTGGCGATGGAGGTCTCTGCAGTTCCGGCGCCGACAGCTTGCAGGAAGTAGCTGCCCTCACTGGCTAAGGGCGTCCCGAAGGCGTCCGTGCTGCTGTCCCGTTGCCACGTGGAGTTTGCCACCTGGCTTTAAAGGAATAATGTGTCGAACTACCCGGACATGCCGAAGGCAACACACGTCAAAGATGAGCAAACGGCACATTCGCAATCGGTACTATGCGGAATATGCAGACAGATATACATGTCACATGTTGGTCAAGACCGCGGACTGCAAGCATGACAAAGAACAAGAGCGAAGCTTCCGTGGCGCAGATCTAACACTGTAGCCCGGGTCACATGGACGAGAAGGATACCTGCCTCTTGTTTTCGATGGGTCTGAATCTCTCGCTCGCTCTCGCGCTCCCCCTCTCTCTCTCTCTCTCTCTCTCTCTCTCTCTGCTCTATCTCTGCTCTGCCACTCTCCCACCTCGAACCACAAGCATGTGTCCTGCTCGAAGTCGCAAGACGGAATCGGGAAGCTCGTTGTGACAATGCTTTCTGGTAGGCAAATCTTCCAGCCGGCGTCATGTACTCCGCCGTCCTTCCAGCGGGCAAAAACACAAACGAAACAGGAGGGACCGTTTTTGGTCCTTAGCCACAACCTTGAAACAGGACTCAAGGTTTCGGGTTTAGGGTAGAGCTACATAACTAGCGGTCCTAGTTCAGGGCCCTTCTTCTTCTTCTTTTTCTTCTTCTTCTTCGATTGAAGCTTGAGAAACCTTGCAGCTGAGCGTCCGAACGCCAGACCATAAAGCCTTGCGGCACCACACCCACTGGAGAAGCAAGGCCAGCGTAAGATTCACCGTTAACCTTGTTTGCACCGAACTCATGGCAAGACATCAGGAGAACTGAATGCTGCGACAAGGACCTGCAACTTCACCAGTCAGAACGTGTACCGCGGGACAACTCAACAAAGCCACCCTGTCTAGCAAGCCTTCTGAGGAACAGCAGTCTCGAAAAGGACTCACGTAAGCCTGCGAACCCAAAAACCTAAGTCTTCATAACTCTTCACCGCACACTTCTGCCAAAAAACTTCCCTATGTTCAGAGTGGGAAAACACACGGGCGGCGAAGCTCGATTTCTCGGTGCACGGGATAAGCTTAGTAAGCAGGCTGCTCAGACGAACTGGGCACCACGTAACAGCGTCGGTAGCCGAAGGCGCGTGATACACCGGGGATGGCAGGCAAAACGCAAACGTGCTTGTAGAGAGCACGTGCAGCAATCATGCTGAGCTTTCCTTTTATATCTAGCAAGCAAGGCACTAGAGTGGACAAGACACGAGTGGCAAAGCCTGCACAGGGTGAAGCTTAGTGCGCAGTCGGCTGAGACGAACGGGGCGCTGCGCCCATCATCCCAGCCGCATTGGTAATGGAGCGCTTGTGATACATCCTTCCCCCCGGAACAGCGCACGCTGGGTCACTCTACTTTTCCGGGAGTAGCTCCTGAATGGAATCCGCCCCAAAGCGGCAAGGGTTCGGTGCCAGTCTCGCGACTGCCGCAGCTTGCGCTAGCTGCTACAGGTACTCGAGAAGTCCATGCTCCGTGAATGCTCTTTTCCTCCGGGGTGCTGCGATCCTCTACGCCGTGCACTTGTGGGGTCCTTTTGACTGCAGGGGCGGAGAACCACGACGGGCTTGGCGAACGGGGCTGTGCTCTATCGAGCTCCCCAGGTTCAGCTTGTGAGCGCCCTGAACCTGCACGTGCAGCGCCTGAAAGCCAGGTGCTTGCGGTCTTCCAAGTCGAGCTCGCGAGCGGAAGTATCTCGGCTTGTTCGCGTCACCCCTTTCGGCTGAATCGTGGAGGGTGAGTTGTCGGTGGCAACATTCCCTCGTGCGGCGAGCCAGGTAGCGGGAGGCATCGATGGCAAGATCGCATCCGTGCCAAGCTGCGCAAGTAGACCATCTCGAGCGCTCGATGTCACCGTGATCTTGCTGCACAAACCGGTTGAAGCATTGTTGCGGCGGACCGCTCCCCTGCTACAAAACACAAACCTCCTGCTTGCAAACCACCGAGCTTAAACACTTAAACAAAAGAGAACGTGCGCCGTCATCATGCTGAACTTTCCGTTTGTACACGCTAAAACCATTGCCTTAGGGGCGCATAAGCCTCAAGTGGTCGAGGTGCTGTCAGGGAATCCCAGAAATGGATGCCACCCTCGTAGACAATCGGGGGTTCCACCGAGAACCTCTCCACTTGAATCGCGCGAGTGTTGCCAGCCGCTACCTGTTCAGGGTGGGCTGCAGGGGGGTTTCAAGGTTTCGAGGCTTTGGGGTTTAAGAATTCTAAACAGTCTAGTGCCGTGGCTGAAGCTGCACACTGGTTTAGGATTTAGGGTTTAGGGTTTAGGGTTTAGGGTTTGGGGTTTGGGGTTTGGGGTTTGGGGTTTGGGGTTTGGGGTTTAGGGTGAGGGAGCTCGAATTCTCTCGTAATGTAGAGGGTGCGGAGGAGCCTTATTTGGAAGGTGTGGCGCCACACCTTGTGTAAAAGGTCTGGCGGGTCATTTTTCTCAACGGCGTGACGAAGTCACTCTTCGCTTGAAAATACAAGAAATATCAGGTGCCTACCTTTTTCAAAAGTTGTGGCAGAGTATATTTTGGAAAGGGGCGACACCAACCCAATTGCAAAACACAATGCTCGCAAGATGAAATTTGGACATGTAGTGCTCCCCTTGAAGGACAGCCCTGGCGCAACAGGTTCCGCCTGGCAAATAAACAGAGCCTGGCCAACTCCCACTTCGGAGGGGGGGCAAAAAGAACACAAGGAGCCTAGACTCCAATTCAGGTGCTTACGGCCTCTCATTGGAGACGGAGGGTGTCACCACGCGAGTCCGATGTCGAAGCGTTGCTAGGAGCAAGAAGCCCGCTCTGCACACCACTGCATCACTTCTGCTCGTGGAGGCGCTCGGTTTGAGAGGTGAGGTTTGGACAGGATACACATGCTTCAAAAGCAGGCTTGCAGCTTAGAAGCGCGGGCAAACACAACGCTCGCGTCATGGGGCTTGGAAAGGGTTTTTGGTCTGGATTCATGTGCCTCTGAAGCAAGCTTTGCACGGCTTGAATCCTCAAACACCCCCCCCTCCCCCCCCCCCCCATTTGCAAACACAATGCTGGAAAGGTTTCATATGCCTTGAAACTAATGCTCTCATGATGGGATTTGGACAGGATGCATTTGCTTTTGAAGCAAGCTTGTACAGCTTAGAAGAGCGGGCAAATACAGGACCAGAGGACCAGAGGACCAGGGAGAAAGCAAATCCCGCCGCACCTTCTGTTAGAGGTCTTCGAACACAGAAAGCCTCGCCACACCCTTAAAACAAATGGCCCGTCACACCTCTTCGAACCATGGTATGGCCACACTCCTTCATGAAAAACACTCCTCCGCCTGCTAGTTCTCGCATTTGCAGGCGCCGAGTGGCTGTGCCACAACGGGCCTAAACCCTAACCCCCAAAACCCTGAACCCTTGACCCTAAACCCTAAACTCTAAAACCTAAACTGGAGCTTGCCTCGATGATGCACAGGTCATCACCCGGGTAGTTGTCGGGGTAGTTGCTGCTGGCAACGCAGTCGCCCAGAGCCAGGCAGGACCTGTAGGGTTTAGGGTTTTTAAGGTTTAGGGTTTAGGGTTAAGGGTCAAGGGTTTAGGGTTTAGGGATTAGGGAATCCTGAAGCCGCAAGCCCGAGTCCCAATCCTGGAAAAAAAGGGCCTCAATAGACGTATATGTGTACTAGGCGAGACCCCAACACCCTTCGCTCTTGTTTCAACTGTGGACTTATGTCCGCTGTACCCCAGAACCCAACTCTAACTTTTCAGGCCCCTTTCGTATACCCGAAACGTGGCTCTTAGCCCCAAACCTCCACCATGAGCCAAAAACCCGAAGATGGAACAGAGTCTCGTGCCCAATGGGCTTCGTTTGAAAAGCACACAGATGGAACAAAGCTTTCGGGACATTCGCTGAAAAAGACGGCGGGCGAACCTTTCTATGGCGACACGCAAAAATGGCGTGCATGACTCTCAGCCGCCACGCTTTACGTTTGCAGACTTGCGGGCGGTCGATGGCATGCAGCATGCACTCAGGAGTTTAGACCGTGCGCACGCGGACGCAATTTGGCGGGTTGAAAGGCGGTTGAAAGCACGCGAATGGAGCAGAGTTTTCGTGCCACGGGTCAGCATAGTGTAGCAAGGCGTGCAGCACATGTTTAGCACCGTAGGTTGTCCGCACGCGGATGCTTTGGCGAAGGGACCGGGACTGACAGCACGCGGATGGAAGAATGCTTGTCTTGACATCGGTTGTCAAAGGGTCTTGGAAAACAGGCGGATGAACCTCTTCTTTGAGCGACACGCAAGTCAGAGGTTCCCTTGGAGGCTCCCTCTGAGCTATTGCGGAGGCTCCCAAGACCTCGGTTTAGTTTAGGGTTTCGGGTTGTGGTTTCAGGTATTTCGGGCTTAGGGTATTTGGGGTTTAGGGTATTTTGGGTTTAGGGTTTGCGGAAGGTTCGAGAGGGCGTTCCCGGAAGGGTCCGAGAGCCTTCTCGTGGTTGCGGAACTGGATTTGCACTCGATGGATTTTGGGGCCGCTCCCTGCTTCCAGGGCCCCCAGGTCCTGTGCAGTGGGGGGCCTGGGGGCAGACCGCTAAGCCCGTTAAGTGAGGTGTCCAATGTCCAATGGAATGGGCAAAACGGCTTTGGGTAGTACAACACTGGACTGTGCTAGGCGACTCTGGCTCGGCGACAGCCTCAAGGGTGCGCTGAAGCGCTAGTTCCTGCGGGGCCTGCTTGGTTTCGCCGACCGAATCGAGTCAGTTGTAGGGGGCTGCAGGGCTTCGATTGTTTGGGCATCTGCTGCTGGAAGCCCTGCACCTATGACTCTGAGCACCGCGCCCTCCTGTGACTTTGAAAGGAGGCTCCTCGCAGGGGAGATGTCGGGTTGAGGATTTACGGCCTGGCCAAGAGCTTCTGGGGAAGCAATATCAGGGGCAGTCCTCAGGGTGCAGGCATCAGAGTTTAGGGGTTACGGCTTCTTGTTCTCGGGTGCATTTTCATACCACAAAGGTGCGTGAAAGCGAGCCCAAAGTCTCCAACCGTCATGTGCTTGCCAGCGCCTACATGCGAGGGTTTCAGGTTTGGGGATGAGGGTTCCACCACCCCCCCTGAGCAGAAACTGAGTTGAACTGGCAGCCGAAAATGAACAACTCACCCTTGGTGCCCATCAAGACCCTCAAGCCAGATACCCCCTAAAAAGAAACAAACAAGGGCCACGTGCGCGGTATCAACCGCTACAAAGCGCTGAAACTCCACTGATCTCGTTCGGCCCGTTTTGAGGGCAGGTGGGCAAGGCATGGGAAACTTCCTAGACATCACACAACTCAGGGATGGTCAAACTTCAGTTGGCCACCCAGTACAGAAGGCGGCCCGAAGAATGCCTCGAACACGAAACCGGAAACCCAAAAACACACCACAAAAAAAAACGAAGGGGAACGTACTCGAGGGGCGCATCCCAGTCACGCACTCGGTGGGCTGTGCTTTGTTGGAAAGTCTGTGCGGAACATGGGAAAACAGGCAACGCAGTGTGAGGTCTAACGGTCTAACCACAAAGTTGGCACCTCCTCGAAGCAAATCTTCCAGCCGCGGCTGGCGACCAAAGAGTCCTGATTGTGTTTGACGCGTGGTGTTCCCAACTGTCACACGAAGCCTGCGACAATTTAGATCTAGTGCCCTGCCATTCTCGCAGCCTCAAGTCCCTGGCTGAAACTGGAGAGTGGGGAGGGGGAGGTATGCGGGTCATAGATTGTAGCACTGCAACATGTCAATGCCGCCCACACCCTTGCATCACAAGGCTGAGTGCAGTCGATCGTCGGAACTCCAGGTGACTGTTCCCTGTGGGACCACGCCGTCCGGCCCTATGAGGCCAGAGTAGTCTGCGCCGTTGACAGTGAGGATGTCATAGTCGGCTTCCGTGGAGAAGTCAAGCACTCGAATGGCGCGAGCGTTCCCAGATGCAACCTTACACCAGGCCGGTCGGGTCTTGTGGCTTAGGAGCGGGATGGTCGTCGACCATTTTTTGGCTCTCAATCAACGCATTGCATCCACATAGTCACGGGAACCCAGATTCAGGGATGAATTCTATCCTGGCTTTGACAGCCAATGTGGATTAGCCTCTCAGCCCCCCCCCCTGCCCCCACCCACCGGCTTTGAGTGGGCCACCTGGATTTGGCAAAGGTCATCGTCCGGGTATTCTCCGGGATAGTTGCTGCTTGAGATGCAGTCGCCCTCCGCAACACATGACCTCAAGGCGTTTAGGTCTTCCGGACGTTCAAACTGTGGTGAGTGCTCCTAGCAGAAGAAAAATCCATGGAGTTGCTCTGCACTGAGCTCCATGGTTTACACTGGAGTAGGCCCCACTCACACCCGAAAACCCAAACAGCCCCAAAGCCAGCATGCGCGCTGCACTGGGAGTTCCCCGACCCCGAAAACTTGAAGCAAAAACTGCCGAAGCCCTTCCTGGCTAAAGACCCGATTGTTTGAGGGTTTAGGGATCTTGGGTTTTGGGTTTTCAGCCCCCCCCCCCGCCCACCCTTGAAGCCCAGCCCTGAACCTCCCTGGAACCCCAAAAGGCACCCCACAGCATCGGCTCTTTGGGGGCCCGGGCCCGGAGATGCTCCATGGCTCCTGCAAGGGTTGCACTACGACTGGGCCCCCCCAGAAAAGACAGCAAAAGAGTCAAGCGCGCGCGTCCATGTCTTCAATGAATTTGGTGTCCATGCCTTTGGATTTCACAAAGCCGCGACCGCGGGGAGAAACGGGGGTTTTCCCAGCTCAGTCGAAGGGGGGGGAAGGGGGGGGGGAAGGGGGGAAGGGGGGGGGGGGGGGAAGGGGAAGGGGGGGGGAGAAGGGGGGGGGAAGGGGGGGGAGAAGGGGGGGGGGGGGGGGGGGGGGGGGGGGGGGGAAGGACTCTGAAACCTGGTTTCGGGGTGTAGGGCTCACTGTTGAGCGCTTCCCTAAGCCTTCAATCCCAGAAGGACCAAAAGGAACAGCCCCAAGCCTAAGGCTTCGCCCGGCGCCCACGCAGAACTGTTGGAAAAGGCCCTCATCGAGAAGTTTAGGGTTTAGGGTTTAGGGTTTAGGGTTTAGGGTTTAGGGTTTAGGGTTTAGGGTTTGCGAGGCGACCAAAAATTAGGGAAGTTCAGGGCTATTCCTGCAAGGCTCATGGCCCAACCCACTCTGACCAGCAACGAAATCAAACACACCAACAACAAAAGTACAAACAATGCAACCACGAAACAAAGCAGCCAAAACTTCAAGCACACACAAACAACCCAACAATGACACAAGCGAAAGCTCATGAATCCTGCGATGTGTTGCGCAGCTCTTGTCATCATGAAGATATCTGGGGGGGGGAGGGGGGACAACACTGTACATGTGCTAGAGCTTACAGCCTGCGGGACCCGTAGGGGCTCGTACAGAGGGTCGGGGCAAAGCCTCCAGGATTCAAGTACCGCTCAAAAGGCCTGCGCCACAGGAATGGAACCCTCCATCCTTACAAGGTGGGGGTGAACAAAACCAGTGGCAAGCAACAAAAACCCACTGCCGGTTTTAGGCTATTGGTGCGCCAACCTCTGCCACCTCCGCCAAGCAGATCCTCAGCTCACCGGCACGATTCATTTCGCCCACCACATCCCGCCAACTAGGCATGACAGTGCATTCGTAAACTCCCCAAAACCGCATGGAAACCCGGGACTCCAACTCGAAACCCTGCGCCCCTCAAGCCCCGTAGCCGTAAAACCTCGGCACTGAGGCCCCCCGACGCTTCTATATTGCAAAAGAAGTGTGTACATATATATATATATATGTATATAAATTATGCCGGCGAAGACCCCAAACAGTGAGGAGGGCCAGCCCGCAATCTAAGTGGCCCCCGCCAGAAGAGGCCAGAAGAGGCAGGAATTCGCGCGATCGAAACGCAACGGAATTCGCGCGAAACCACAGGAACGTAACGGAATTCTTGCGAAACCACAGCGGGAGCGTCGAAACGAAGGCCCCACCCCACCGCGTGCACCGTTGCGGCCCGTAACCCAAGTGGCCCCCCACAGATGAGGCCAGAACAGGCCAGAAGAGGCCGGAATTCGCGCGAAACCACAGCGGGAGCGTCGAAACGCAACGGAATTCGCGTGAAACCACAGCGGAAGCGTCGAAACCAAGGCCCCGCCCCACCGCCGCGTGCGCCGTTGCGGCCCGCAACCAATTCCTTTACTCTGAATGTAAGAACCCCATTGTGCAAGCACTGTTTGGGGAACAAATGTATGCATGCGCGAATGAGAGAGAGAGAGAGAGAGAGAAAGACAGAGGGATGTCCATGTACCATTGGTGACCTCCTTTTTCGAAAGGCGCGATGATAGCAACAATAAGAATTAAGCACGAATGGAAATGGAAGGAGTAGCACTACACGTAATAACTGTACTCACGAATGCACCAGCAATATTGCAAGTATGAGTAACACTACTTAATCACCGCCGAAGCACTAGCAATACCAATACGTTTATTTAAGCTTATTTAGGCTGGCTTAATTTGTCCTAATTAAGGCCGCTGCTTTGCTGTACCAATAACTTTATTAAAGTTAAAGTAGGCTTAATTAATCCTCAAGGATATCGAGATGTGACACAGATAAGCAAGCTTATCTATTCAGGGAGGGAGGGTTCAGGGGGAGGGGTTGGTCCATCTATAACACAATTGTTGTTTTCAGAGAACCGGTTTTCCGGTTACAAGCCCTGAGCCTAAACACTGCGACGATTGCAACTGCGACGATTGTAATTTGTTCCAGCTCGTTGCCCCGCCATAGCCGTACCCAGGGAGAAAACAATCATCCAAGCAAAGCCGAGCCAAGCCAAGAAGCCGCGCCAAGTGAGAAAAAAAAAGGTCCCAATTGCGAAATTGCGATATAATTCACCTAAACAGCGGAAACAGCAATAGCCGAAGGAGCAACCATAGCCGAATAGCTATTCATGAGATCATTATCATAAATTGAAGTTGTGAGTATTCGGGCTAAGCGAAATAGTGTTGTTATAACGTAAAGAATCAAGAAAGACCGCCTTTGTTGTCATACATGATTGGAGACCTCAGTATTGTATATACACACACAATTGCCCTGCTCCAACCCCCCACACCCGAAGAAGCCGTGCAGAAAACGGGACATCGGGGCCCTAAACCCTAAACCCTAAACCCCAAACCCTAAACCCTAAACCCCAAACCCTAAACCCTAAACCCTAGAGCCCAGCTTCTTCCAGCCGCCGCTTCCGAACGATTCATCCTTAGAGTGCTGGGGCTCTTAGAGGAATTCGGGTCTCTATGGCAAGTTCTCTACAGGTCCAGTACCCTGAATCGCAAGGGTTTAGGGTTTAGGGTTTAGGGTTTAGGGTTTAGGGTTTAGGGTTTAGGGTTTAGGGCTTCCTTCGCAAAAGGATCATATTTTAGAGAAGTGAGCATCTAGAGCTTCCAGGAGTTCGCATTCGGGGAGACGCTAAGGCTTTTGGGATTCAGGGCTTAGCGCTTTCACTTGAGATTTTGGATTCAGGGCTGAAGGTTGAGGCTTCTGGGCTCGAAACCAACAGGGCCGTCCAAGAACTGGGATGCGCTGCCACCTGTGCCAACCAGATGCCGTTTCGAGGCATCCCAAGCCTGCAGCCCCTAGCCACTTTACTGGCCCACGCGTGCATGTACGAATGTGCACGAGACACAACCTCCCAAAAAGGCCAGGTTCGGGCTACTGTGCTGCCCCGAGAGTCTGCACCCCACAAGATCGTCCCCTGGGGTGTCACGCCGCTTGGCCCACTGGTGCCAGAGAACTCTGCTCCGTTCACCGTGAGGAGATCAAAGTCTTGCTCCGTGGAGAAGGTCTCGACCCGGATCGCCCGCGTGTTGTTGGGGTCGACGGCTATCTGGCAGGCGTCCTGGGCATGGCAAAACTCCGCAAGGTAAGCAACAAAACCCCCCACCTTCCTTCCAGCAAGGTATCATCTTTCCCACGTGCAGCAGCGAAACATGGCCCCACGGAAGAGTTGCAATTGCCAGCAGTTACTCCCCTCTTCCCCTAATATTAAACCCACCCTACCCCCTAGGGTGTTAAAACAACATACACTACGACATGACGACACTGGGGGTGCTTAATATTGGGGGGTAGGGGGGGGTTTAGTATTAGGGGAGGGGGTTTACTGCAAAGGGACAGAGGGCGCAGACACAGGTCCGAGGATCATTGTCCGGGTAATTTGCCGGATAGTTGCTGCTGGCGATGCAGTCGCCCTCCGCGGTGCAGGACCTGATGCATGTGGCTGTACCGGTACTCCCAGGGGCATGGATCATTTTCCGTGGTCCCTCACTTTCGCCGAGTTCAGGGTTTAGGGTTCCAGTTCTCAAAATAAAATGAAGCCCAGCCGCCGCGGTACTTCATGTCCGGCCCCCGACACCCGAACATCCAAAAACACGCTGTCGAAACTTTCTTCAAGCTCCGCGCACGAAAGCCTGAAAACGACATGGAACCCAGCAATCTTCAGCACCTCAGGACCTGCATTTCCCCCCGAACCCTCAAGACCCGAACCCTCAAGAGCCCTTGCAGCTGTGGCTATCCTGGCTAAGATTGGCTCAGCGCGGAGCCCCATGGTCACGCGCCAGGGCGGCTCCTGCTGCACGATTGTGGATGGGATGAGGGTGTAGGGCCTCTAGGGCTTTGGGGTTGAGGCTGGGGGTTGGGGGATGTTTGGGGTATAGAGTTCAGGGTGCAAGGCTTACCGTTTAAGGGCCAGAAGTCTACAAGGGACCCACCCCTCTACAGCTTCTGTGCGATGCTGGGAAAAAGGTGGGGGGGAACCTTGTAGGGTCTGAGGATGTGAATTCGGAGGGTTGAAGCGTTGGGGTCTGGGGCTTAAGCTTCTACACCTTATATAGACATCTTTCAATTCACTGGCCACAGTCTTGTACAAATTGTTAAGACCCAAGGGTCCAGTATGCCAGCGTAGACCCCAAACAGTGAGAGATTACGTGAGCCCAGGCGAACGAAAGCGACAGTTTCGAAGATCGCGACGTTGAGGCAAAACAGACACGCCACTGGAATGCGCAGTTCCCTGCTACGGTTTCCCCCGCAGATGCCACTGCCCCGGAACCGCCGGAACCGGCACATCTGCAGCATCCTACGAAACCCCTGAGACACTAAGCCCTAAACAATAAACCCCAAAGCCTAAACCCAGAGCCCAAAAGCTTTCTCCTGACCCCAACTTGATGTAAGGGACAGGCTTGGCACTCAGAGGCGAAAAACCATGGTTAGGGGCGAAGGGGATTTTTCTGCAGTCCTCTTCAAAGCAAATTCTCCATCCAAGGCCGCCGACAGATCCGTCCTGTTTCGCACGCAGTTCATACTCATGCCTTTGACGCACAATCAAAGCCTGCCAGCCGGGGACATCGGGGGCGGGGTATGCTGGTGTTCGGGGGGACAGTCACGGGTACTCATCATGCCTTTTCGACGTATCAACCAGCCCCACATCCCTTCTTTACCGTAGGACAAGCTCTTTTGTAGTGAATGCAGCCGATCGTCGGAAGACCAGGCCACTGTCCCCTCCGGAACCACGCCGGCGGGCCCTGCCCAGCCGGAGTAGGCGGCGCCATTGACGGTGAGCACATCGAAGTCTCTTTCTGTGTTGAAATCGAGCACTCGCACGGCGCGAGTGTTGCCAGAGGCAACCTTGAACAAGCGGTCTTTTGCTGGAGTGTCTTAAGGGGGCAAGTTTTTCTGCATGGGATCAAAAAAGCAAGTGGGTAAGGGCCTAACATTCCGCTGGATAGGCTCCTTGTTACAGTGTAGAGTTCAAAAATGTAGTTGTGACTCTTCCAAAAAGCCTTCATTGCCACGTGCACAACCCTGCAATGCCTCCCGTCACACTTTAGGATGGTGCACGCATGCTGCAGCTGTGAAGCGACTTGGATCCGTGCCCTCCGAAATCCGGGTGCTTGGGTTTAGGGTTTAGGGTTTAGATGGGTTTAGGGTTTAGGGTTTAGGGTTTAGGGTTTCGGGTTTAAGGTTTAGGGTTTAGGGTTTAGGGTTTGGGATATCATCTGGACATCAGATGGATGGTGTGATTCATACGATCAAGACACCCCCGGCAAGGAGGCCCCATTTGTAGAACTCCCGCAGAAGCCACCAATTTGTGTGAGGGTTTCGGGCTTGGGCTTGGTGCGAGTCACCTTGATCTGGCATACGTCGTTGTCAGGGTACACGCCGGGATAGCCACTGCTTGCGATGCAGTCGCCCTCCACGGTGCACGACCTGGGGGGGTAAGACGTTCCCGATTAGAGGAGGTCTTCAAGCTGAACATGCCCCACCCCTGAACCGCGTGTCGTACGCCCCGAACCCCGAAGCTTTGGCAAGAAAAGCATTTTGCAGGAGAGGGAACCCTCAACCCCGAAACCTGAAACCTCCCTGAGCCTCCTACATACTACACCCTCTAAACCCTGCAAAAGACAAGACTGGACCCTGAAAACCCTAAACCCTAAACCCTAAACCCTAAACCCTAAACCCTAAACCCTACTTCTGTTCCCATGATGGTACCGGCTCCTGGGGGCCAGGCCCCATCATCAGGCTCCAGGGCTCCTGCAAAGGGGGGCTCAGTGGGGGGGGGTTTAGGGTTTAGGATTTAGGGTTTAGGGTTTAGGGTTTAGGGTTTAGGGTTTAGGGTTTAGGGTTTAGGGGTTTGGGGGTTTGGGGGTTTAGGGGTTTAGGGGTTTAGGGCCTCATCTTGAGGGTTTCGGAGGGGCTGTTGACTCCTCGGAGGTGAAAGCGTGAAAACCTGTGGGTAAGGCTAAAAAAAAGCCGGCTATCCGGTACTTCCTACGTTCTCCAAATACCAGGGGGCCGAAACTTCGAGCTGAGTCGCAAGCAGCACGCCCTAAACCCTAAGCCCTAAACCAAAGGTGAGGTTTTGGGCAACATCTCGATCATGCGACCGCGCCTAAAAAGGAGATGTCGAAAGTCTCCCCCCTGGGGGGGGTCAAAAAAAAGCGGGGGGGGGTCAAAAAAAAGAGGGGGGGTCAGAAAAAAGCTGGGGGGGGGTTAAAAAAAAGACGGGCCCTACTTGATAGCTGAGCCTAAACACTCTTGTTATAATCAAGGCAAGGCCATTTTAGGGTTTCAGGTCTTGTTCAAAGAACCTATTTCAAGCGAGCCCAGGCAGGGACCCCTAATTTGGAGATCCCCATTTGCAGTGGGGCTGTAGGGTAAGGATCCTAGTATTCCTGACATGTTCAAAGCATGCTGGCACAGGACCCTTCTTCACTTCTATCTAACAGGCTATACCTTGAGTTTCCTTTTTGGGCCGGCACAGACTTGAGACGATTCAGATTTTCTGCCTTGGGTTCCCTCTCAAGGGCCGATACAGGCTTGATATCTTGCGTTTCCTGGGCCGATGTAAACTGGATGCCTTGACTTTCCCTTTCTGGGCCGACGCAGACTCGATGCCTCGATAAAGCTGCCTTGAGTATCTCTTTTGGGCCGAGAATGTAGGGCTGAGGGCTTCGGGCGGGTAGCTCCAAACGCCCCTCCCAACTTGGCCTCTTAGGGTTTAGGGTTTAGGGTTTAGGGTTTAGGGTTTAGGGTTTAGGGTTTAGGGTTTAGGGTTTAGGGTTTAGGGTTTGGGGGTGGGGGGGCGATTGGGGCAAGCATCTCAGCAGCCTGTGCTGGTCACTCACACCTGTTTGCCATCGGTGACATGACCGACATGAAAAGCATGCCACAGAGCACCAGCGCGTTGCAACAAGCATTCCAAGCTCCAAAACCTCAACTCTGCCAAAACAACGCCCCTGTCGTCCTATGGCCAACCGCGATCCCCAGGGAATCAGAGGCAACCAGCAACGCAGAATTTAACGTGGAAGTAGATTCTGGCGTTCTTTATGTTCCATGTTGGTGTTGCTTGCGATGGCGCAGTAAAGTGGACATGAATCACTGTTTGCATGCTAGCACGGATGGAACGGAACAGAAAACTTTCCATACTAGAAGCACGACCCAGGGATTTCCTGTCAATCCGCCACCCCATTTGCAGACACAATGCTGGCATCATTGGTTCGGACAGGATTCGTATGCATGGAAGCAAGCTTGCGGGGGGGGGGGGGGGGGGCCGTGCAAACACAATGCTCGCATCATGGGTTTGGAAAAGACTCGTGTAGCTTGCCCGGCTTTAGAAATGCACATTTGCAAACACAATGCTCGCATCATGCGAAAACTCTGCGGGAGAGTAGGCCTAGGCTCGAGGGCTTGGGGCTCAGGGCTTTGTTGGACCCAACCTCGGCCGCCACCTCCTCCAAACCCAAGCAGATCCTCAGCTCACCGGTGCAACATCGCATCCCTGAGCTTCACATCTTAAACCCCAAGTGCCCAGTCCCCAAGAAACCCAAACCCAAAGAACCCCAAACCCAAGCCATGCACCCTATGCCCTTACAGGCCCTTACCCTTTACAATCCAAGCTCACCGCCCGAACTTTTTATGGGGAGGGAAGTGAAGGGAGCGCTGTTCTGGAGCCCAGTCTCTTCCAGCCGCTGCTGCCGACCGACTCATCCTAAGTCTCAGGATGCTTGGAGGGCTTATATAGAGGGCTTAGGGTTTAGGGATGTTTAGGGTTTAGGGTTTCGGGTTTCGGGTTTAGGGTTTAGGGTTTAGGGTTTTAGGGGACTTTTTTGGGGGTTGGGAGATGGTTTCTAGGGGTTCTAGTATGGGCTCATGGTGTGGGCTTAGGGGGCAGCCTCGTGCTCCAAGAGTTTTTAAGGCTTGGGTGGCTCCAGGTAATGTTCCCCGCTACGATGTGCTGGGATGCTGTCCCCCCAAACACAGCCCCTTTTTTTAGGGAAGCTCGTACAGCCCTTTCTTAGGGGACTATCGTACCCCCCCTCTTGGAATCCCTGTTAAGGACTGTTTTCCTACAAGGGGGAGAAATGTGAGAAATTTCGGCTAGCTGCAAGGTCGAGGAGACGAAAATGAACACTGGGTGTCACTGGAGGCTGGGGGCCGCTCCATGAAGCGCCCCATGATTCCAGACCACGACCCCACAAAAGTCACAGCTTCGACCTTCTCAAGCGCTAGGAGCAGCAGCCGCAAAGTAAGAGGAAGGGCCAACAAAGTGGTGCGCGTGGCACTGTTGGACCCTCAGCCTTATAGGGTGGGATGTTCCCCCCTTGTGCTAACAGTCCTTAAGAGGGATCAAAGTAGGGGGTACAAAAATCCCTGTGAAGGACTGTTCGTCGAAGGGGGAACAATCCCAACTTATAAGCCTCAACCAGACATTCGAAACTGCTCTCGAAACCCTAGGGGCTGCTTTCGTCCCTGGGTTCAGAGTTTTGGGGATTCGGAGAAATATCAGCAATTCGTTGGTCCCTAAAACAATCTTACGTTCTCCTTGCGCCCCAGAAGCTGCCAGCTGGCTTTCGGACTCTAGAACCCTGAATCCTGAAAGTCAAGATCCTGTGTAATTCTGGGCGCCATGGAGATGTGATTGTGAAACGTAGACACGAACTCTACTAGTCTGGCCCTGTGAACCCAGAGGGCTAAAGGGTGCAGCCGAGCGTCTGCACCCCACAAGATCGTCCCCTGGGGTGTCACGCCGCTTGGCCCGTTCATGCCAGAGAACTCTGCTCCGTTCACCGTGAGGAGATCAAAGTCTTGCTCCGTGGAGAAACTTTCAACCCGGATCGCCCGCGTGTTGTTGGGGTCGACGGCTATCTGGCAGGCGTCCTAGGCAAGGAGAGTCGTGTTCTCCAACCTAAACCGAAGACCCAAAACCTTAATCAGAAATGCCTCAATCTTCAGAGTTTCAGCAGGGCAATGACCGGGCACCTTCAAAGGCAAGAAACAAGCAACACAACCACCACCCCCCAACTGGTAAGTCCTCCTACTCCTGGCGCAGCGAAACACAGCGGCTGTGATTCTCGCTGAAGGGGCGCCATATAGCTGGAAGGACTGTATGGTAATTTGTCTCTCGGAGAAGCGGCCCAGGATTCAACACACACACACACACACTGTGCGGCCCGAGAAGCATTGTCCGGGTAATTGCCCGGATAGTTGCTGCTGGCGATGCAGTCGCCCTCCGCGGTGCAGGACCTGAGGCATCTGGGAGGAGGCTGAGCAGAGCGTTTCAGCGGCAAACTGTCTGAGAACGGCATGAGAGCACTCATGGGCACGTTCAAGTCATGCAGCTGTCAATTCTTCAGGCTTCCTCACGCATGGAGAATCATACGTGCCCCGCTGAAAAAAAAAAGGCAGCGTTTACAAAAAGCTGACTGTCTTTCCACTTCGAAGCCGCGACCCTGGAGATCTTGAAGCGCAAGCCCCCACACCCGAAGCCCTGAAATCATTCCGAACCTCTCTCGCGTAACAGCAAGGACCGAGCCCACTGGTCACGCGCCAGGCTGGCTCCTGCTGTGAGCACTGCACGTTTCAGGGATTAAGGTATAGGGTTCAGGGATTAGATTGCCGGGCTTAGAGATGTGTAGGGTGAAGATTGCCAAGCTCCGGCCCGATGGGAGAAGGGCGAGACGTGATGATGTTCAGGGTTTCACCAAGCCGTTCTTAAGCAAACCTTCCAAGCACCAGGGACACTGCACTTCTACGCCCCCCTAAGTCCACACTAAGGTAGGTTATAAGCAGACTTATAGTTGGGGTTCCAAGTACCCATAAGCCCCTTTAAGCACTCAGGGCACGTGGCAGGCGTGAGGGCCCAGCCACGGCGCGCTCATGCGTTGCGAAGGGAGGTCAGAGGATGCCTAGGGGGAAGGGTGGGGATGGTAAAAAAGGGCGCTGTAAGGCTGTAGGGTGTTTTTTGGGTTTAGGGTTTCAGGGATTTAAGGGTTTAGGGTTTTAGGGTTTAGGACTTTTAAGGGTTTAGGGGTCCAAAGGGTACTAGGGAGCGTTCCCAAGGTCGGGATTTCGGTCTGGAGCCAGTCCTCTTCCCAGCAAAGCTTCCATCCAAGGGTGCCGACAGATTCGTCCTTGGTCACTTGAAGCGCTTGGATGAACAGCTTGGAAAATCGAAGCTTTTGTGGCGTGCTTGAGAGTGCAGCTCTACCTTTCTTCCTGCAGTAGTCCTGAGGTTTCTGACTTGGATTCTCAGCTGTGAAAGACCCCCCCTTGCACAATTCTACCTCATCATATGCGTCGGCAAAACTCGCTGGAATGAAAGACTGAACTCGGCTAGTGCCAGGCAGTTCTTTCCACTCCTTTTCCCGCATCTTAGAGCATTGGGCCCGGATCTTGGGATGCAAATTCTGTCAGTGGCGTCTGGGCGTTGGGGGGCCTTGCCTCCATATGCCTTCAGTTTAAACACTGGCTCCTTTCAATTGCTCAAGGCACTAAAAACACAGCACCACCATTCTTTCTCAAGTAAACTCACACACAAGAAGCGAGGCAAGAGGTCCAAGAAGTGCCCAGCGTCGGAGATCCACTGAAGGGCTTCTTGTGGCACCACGCCCTGGGGCCCATTAGAGCCGGAGTAGGCCAGGCCGTTGATGATGAGCGAGTCAAAGCTCTCTTCGGTGAGGAAGTTGATAACGTCGATGGCGCGCGTATTGTTGGGCACAACCTGGAACACAGAGAGGAACGCAGCAACAACGAGTCGAAGCAACAGAGGGATCTTGGATTCTGGTCCGAAAACCCGGTCGAGGTCTGGCCTTTCGGGGCGAATATGCTGTTTAATCCAGTAGATGACTATATGGGCCTGGTCCAAGTTGATCGCAGGCACCTTTCGACGTGCTTCCCAAGTCCACGTGAGAATGTTCGCGATCGTTTTGGGGTCGGGGTTCGGGGCCTACTAGGCTTCATACGCTTTAGGATTGTTGTTTTCAAAACCTAAACCAAAGACTCAGAGAAAAGTTTGCCACTGGTTGACAGCTGAAGAAGCTTCGATCACGCACCGATCATTGTCCGGATATGTAGTCGGGTAGTTGCTGCTGGCAACACAATCGCCCTCGACAACGCAGGACCTCAGTTCCAGGCTGCGGCTACACCCACCCAAAGAGCAGGGAGTCAGGCTCAGGGTCGCGTACATTTTCAGCTGCACCTCTTAGGTTTAGGGTTTAGGGTTTAGGGTTTAGGGTTTAGGGTTTAGGGTTTAGGGTTTAGGGTTTAGGGGTTAGGGGTTTAGGGTTTAGGGTTTACTTGTCTGGCTTTTCCGCCTACGATCCCAAACTACAACCAGTCCACGCCGGCAGACGCTGTGGAACTCCGAAGTAGCGCTGCTGGCTTCACTACAGATGACCTTTTGTTTGCTTTCCTGCAGATCCAAACTAAATTGAACTAACATGGAAACTGCACAACGGAATTCTAATTCTAGTTCCGCTTAAACAACTTCACGTCAGCGACCCACGAACAACATGCAAGAATGGGCCCCCGAAACTTACAGGAAAGCTGAAACTGTGGTCCCTCATACACGATTTTTCCGCCTCAAGAAAGTCTTCAGTTTCCTCGCCAGTTTGAGGATAGATCATTACCCTGACCCCAAACCCTGAACCCGAAACCCTAAACCTAAGCCCTCCAGGCAGCCTGCCAACTTGGGCAGCCTGCAACTTCATAGTCCTTTGTAGAGTTCTGAGGGCTCAGAGGGAGGGGGTCCTGCCGCAATTCCTGAGCTGGGCACCCAGCGCCCTGCACTAGACTCCCCAAGACCTGAAGCCCAGGATGCCCAGGCCGGCACTTCGAAAAGGCAAAACAAACCGAACTTCCAAACCTTACATCAGCGCCTGCAGATTTTGAGGGCTGGGCCCAGAAGTGACCTGCCACGAGGGCGTGCCTGCAGGGAGTCTTGGGTCTTGGGGTTTCTGCCTCGGGGCTCACAGAGCTCTTGGCCAGCTTATGGCCCACCGCAGCGCCGATTGGGGGGTTTTGGCACGGGACTGAAAACGAAAGGCTTCGAACGTGGCGCTCCCACTGTTGTGAGATGTTGGGGCCCGACAGGACAAATGGCTGCGATTCCAGGCTGACAGGAAAGGGCAGCGGTGGGGGCGGCATGATGACATTGCGAGAAGAAATGCTGAACGTCAAAGGCTGGCAGCATGGAAACAATATGCGAACATTACTTTAAGGCTTTGTTCGGAAAACTCCGCTCTTTTGCCTACCACACTTCCACGTTCTCTTCGAGTGCCACTGCAAATTGCGGAGGGTCCGTCTTATGGCGGTATTAACATACCACCCACCCACAACGTCACCACCAACTTCAGCAGCACCCTCAGCAGGAACCTCAGCACCAGCACGAGCACCAGTCACCACCGGCACCGCACCAGCACCAGTATTACCACCAGTACCAGTCAGCAGCACTCAGTAGCAGCAGCAGCAGCAGCAGCAGCAGCAGCAGCAGCAGCAGCAGCAGCAGCAGCAGCAGCAGCAGCAGCTGCGGCAGCCGCAGCAGCAGCAGCAGCAGCAGCAGCAGCTGCAGCAGCAGCAACAGCAACAGCAGCTCCAGCATCAACACCGCGATCCGAAGG
Source organism: Symbiodinium natans (assembly GCA_905221605.1). Taxonomy (NCBI): domain Eukaryota; class Dinophyceae; order Suessiales; family Symbiodiniaceae; genus Symbiodinium; species Symbiodinium natans. Next base: position 295,884 of record CAJNDS010002636.1, read on the forward strand.
ACCCAGAAAGCCCAAGAAACAGATATTCTGAAACGGTCAAAGCACCTCCAACTACAAATGCTACATTCACAAACATGAGTATCCCCCTGCTACGACGTGCACTGTTTGGGTTTGAGAACGAGAAGCAACGTTGCGAACACGTGCTCGCAGTTGTGTGCAGACGCCCTGCCTTCCACCAGGGAAGCCAGTCCAAGAAGGCACAATGTTGAACAGCGCGCTGCCATGGAGCGAGCCTGGCTACACACAGCCAATGCCCAGCATCTCGAGTCACGTCAACTCCCTCGAGTAGGTGCTAGATCCTCGAAGCTAGATAGTCCCGAAAAGAAGTCCCAAATAATCATTCAGCTTCATACCCAAAGCAAAACAAAACCGCGCACCCGATCTTGGCCAGGGACGATAGCTCACAGCAGCGCCGGCGCCGGTCCAGGCCGGGTGCGTTGCCGGCAGTGTTTAATACTCAGCCGGTCTGAGGTATAGAATGATACCCACTCTTTTGCTGATACATGCTGACAAACACACTCTGCATTGATACACACAATTACCACTCGTTGGTTGGGGATGTCTTGCCATGAGCCAGGTAGGATTTGTTTTCTGAGCTTCACTTGCACCGATGCAGCTGGTTGCAACAAACTAGAGCCTGTGAACTGGCACGCAGGAGGCTCAGCTAGCGCTGTCTTCGGCAATTTGTAGTCAGGTCGACATTGTGACCACTCGAGGCCAGGTATAAAGTTCACACGCACACGCCGACTTTACGACCTCATCGACAATCGACAACGGGTGTGCAACAGTGCTACAGTAGCAGTTTATCTGCGAGGACCCTGTGATTGTCAGTCAGTCATTGGTTGGCCAAACCCCAAAACCCTAAACCGGCAAACCCCAAACTTCAAAAGAGAACGTGTTGGTTGGCAAGCCCACAAGTAGAGCGGACTGCATGCACACCCTGGCTTGGGCCGATTCGCGGAGCTGATTGCAGGATATGGTTTCCCAACTACCTACAGCTTCCCAGGTAGTACTCATGAATCGATCCCTTGCCAGTGATTGTGACATGTAAATGATGTTTGGTAGTTTGCCTGGATGGGTCGATTGAATGTAATTTGTAAGGTCGAGGTTTGAGGAATTTGCTTGGCTTCGAGACTCAGAAGACTATCAACTTCAGGGTAACACCGAAGAAGGTCAGAAAAGGAAGATGAGGAAACGAAGAACATGTTTGGTGAGTGCATAGCGGAATTCAATATATACGCAAGCGTTGCTACATGGCGTTGATTGCTCGATCTGTCGGTATGGGCCCCATTGCGACTCTTGAGACTTGAGGGCAACTGACTGAAACCTTTCTTTGCAGGCCAGTTTCGGTCATAACGTTTGGGAATCACCCATTCCGAATCAAGCACTCGATGCTTGACTGAGAGGTTGCACTATAAATGCACACTCCCAACACCCGAAATTTGACGAGTGGGGAGATGTTGTGATGACACCTCCCTATCGGGGGCAATGCCCAACACAAAATCTAGATGCTAAATCGATAAAACCATCAGCCATCCATATCCATCCTGCTTTGACCCCTTCAAGGTCCACGGAAACCGAAGTTGCCTCTGATGTTGATCTTCTGCCCCATTGGTGTCGGAGATGGCTCTGCGATCATGATGCGTGCTTCTCCATCACCCAGTGCCGGATTGTGAAGCTCTTGCACAGCAGTCACTGTACTCCAAGGGTCTGTAATCATGGGAAATTTTGACCGGAAGGAAATCTCAATGTTCCCCGTGGATCCATTCTCGATCACGTAAACACCTTGCAAAATGAGGCTACCGAATGGCAAGTGCTGAGCTGAAGTGTCTATACCAGAGTTGCCCACAAGGAGACGGAAGCCACCCTCGTGCAGGCGGGAATCCAGTCCAAGCTGTTCGACATTGTTGTCCGGAAGGACCTTCAGCAAGGCTCGCTGGTTGCTCAAATGGTTAACCTCGTAAGGAACAACAGTGTTTCCCCTGCCCAAGTCGATCTGAGCGTGGAGAGGAGTGTCGTTCCAGTCATCCGGTTGCACGAGGCCGATGCCGAATGTGTCCCGCAGGGCGACAAGGAAATTGCGGCGAAGCGCTCTTATCTCGCTGTCCAACTTGAACGAAGTCCAGCGGCGAAGAAACTTGATGCCTGCTTCATGAAATCAGAAATCACAGCATCTCTCGTCACACTGGCAACAGGAGTCTTTGGGCAGAGAAGTAGCCATAAGCATGACCGATGCAGAGTACAAACGGTAAAGATGCGAATGCCAGTCGTAAACCACAACAAGAGAGAGCACCGATCGTCACAACAGAAAAATGACCCGAAAACAATCGTGATGCCCTTGCCGGTGTGAGCACCCTGACATAAGAAAGCGCTTCAACAGTGCTGCTGAGCGCACTCCAGTCAAGAGTACACCCTCAAGAGGACCAAAACAACTGGCAAGAGGATCACGACCTCTACCGAGTTCGACTCCAAAAAATGTGAGGACACTCCATGCGACGCGACAGATGCAAGCTCCAAATCTTGGAAGCGCATGCACGGGACAGTGGCAGGAATGCAGGCTCTTTCACACCCTGCACCCAGTGCAAGCCAGGCTGCGGGAGCTGTTTTTTTGCGCCTACATATTGGGCCTACATCCACAAAACCCACCAATGTAGACGCTGTGTTTGGAGATGTGGAGAATCATGGTCGCTGTCTTCGTAGCAATATTCATGATAATGCCCCGGGAACAAAAGGAAACAACACGGTAGTGAGAGTGCGAAAAGTAATCAGGTAGAAGCACGAACAAGGACAAACAGAGTAAGAACCGAGTGGTGATCTTAGACAAGCGGCAGGCAACATTCTATACAGCGGTAGTTGGAAGACAGGAACCAGTGAACCAGCCTGCTTCATGCGTATAGTGGTGGGCGAACAGGTACGGAAGAATGTCAGCACCTGATCGACTCCTGCTCACGGGAAGCACCCCATCAGCGAAGACCACAATATCGGTCTGGAATTCCCGATGGAACGTGGGCTGCGAGACTAGGGGTGTGATTCTTCCGGAGCTCGTCGCTGCGTCAGGCCACTCATCATCGAAGAAAACGGCATTCTGAACCACGAAAGTTGTGCTCTCGCCACTGTTATTCGTAATGGTTGTTCCCGTTGCACGGCCTCGGCCGAGAATCGGATTGTCCACGACGCAGTTGATATAGGAGACGGTTGCCGACCCAGAGCCACCCGAAGGGTTGGGGTTGGGGTAGTTGGGGTAGTTGGGGTAGTTGATGTTGGAGAAGGGGCAATCTGCATAGTAGATCGACTCCACATCCTCGGCATTCGGGTTCAGGCCGTCGATGATCCCAAGACCACGGTGAACATAGAGGCCTTGGGAAACAATGGCAGTGCCCGGCGGAGCAAACTTTCCGGCATTGCCCCCGAAGGTGCCGTTCAGGGTGATGCCGGACGGGCCGGTGAAGAACACGTAAAAAAAATCCAGGATCACGGCACCTGAGTATCCAGAAAAAGACATGTAGCAATCACGCTGAGCTGGCAACATGGCACAACAATCAGCAAGACAGGCAGTAACACTTAGAATGCCAGCAAAAGCAATAACACAAACACTACCAAAACGAACAAGATGAAGGACCCGCAGGCGGCTTCGAACAAGTAGTGCCAACGCAGACGGCTGTGGCTGTATATTCGGTGTCACCAAGGCTTCCGAAGGCGACAAAGCTGTCGGGCTCCAGTGGCACGAACAGCAGCTGATCCACAGGCCAGTCCTGGTAGCCATCAGGAAAGCGGACACCGTACTTGTTGCCCAGCTGCGCAGCGCCGTCCAGCAGGAAGCCTCGGGCCTTCTCGTCGGTGTTGTAGCTGGTGTTGCTCTTCAAAAGTGCAAGCGAAGCAGCTGGATCCGCAACGGGCAGGGCAGTCGGAAGGATTATCTCCTGCGCAGGGCTGGGCTGAAGGACCCCAGACTCGCAGCCTCAATGCACCGGCACTTGAACCATGGCTAGATGACACACACGCCTTTGATTGCCGGTTGGGTAAGGCTCAGCAGTTCTCAAAGGCTCAGCAGTTTCAATTGCAGCTTTGTATTGGTTCTTGAATGCCACTCAAGGGGACCCCTGTCCCGAGCGACGTGGCCAGCGGTTGGCTCATGGCATAACATTTTGCAACGTTGACTTCATAACTTAAGCCTTCACAACGCCTGTGTCTGGACGTTTCAGATGCTCCCTTCTGGTCCAAAACAGGAGGGCGGTATGTGATAACTGTGAGTTTGGACGAACTGCGTTTGAACAGCTCCTGGGCGCCATTCGGCGCTATAGATTTCCCCAAACGGCAGTGTGCTCCTGCCATAGCGCTGTGCAATCTTCTGCCGCAGTTCCGTGCACATTTTGGGAAGTGGGACTCGTGTTCCTTCCGAATTTTCTGGGGTGCCTGGATTGGGATCATGGCTCTTGGGAGAGTCAGGAGTGCTCCGAGTGCTTCGAGTGCTCCGCTTGAGTTTGGGAGCCTAAGGTCTGGAATGGCGCTGCGCCGCTCTCTTTCAAAAGGCTAAGGGTCGATGCTGGCATCATGCTACGAATGGGACTGTAGGTATGTAGAAGGGAATAATTGCATTTGGAGCTCGGCTGCTTGAGGAGACTTCGTGAACAAAAGGCTGCAGGCGCATGAGCTTCAACGTGGATGCACACGTTTCTTCAACGCTTTTGGTGCTTGTCACTGACTAGGATGGAATTTGCAAAGCGACCCGGGCATGGCTCAAGCGCAAAGAACGATTGAAAGGTGTGCTTGAACCTGGCAAGATTCGTTGATGTTTAAGCTGTTGCTACTGGAAACAACCCTGCTCCTGCTTGATCACTAGCTTCGGAGGCCTGAACCAGTTTCCGTTGTCGACCGGCTGCCCTGTCTTGAACTCCTTCATGTTAAACTGGTCATCGCCCAGACGAGCCACCATGGACTTCCTACCCGCCGTCAATGCCTCGACGCGTACATCATCAAAGGACACAGCACGTTGGTCACGGTAGTCCGAGCGGTCATTCTCATCAGGGGCAATATCAATGCCAATCGCGAAGCCCTCATCGCTGTCGATGTGTGATATGGATACGTCGTTCAGCTCAACCTGTTGGCTGATCTTGACATGCAAGCCACGGGCATTAGCACCTCCACCCTCATCGGCCACACTTCGCTCAGGAATGATATCCTCCTTGTTGGAAAGAAGTCTCCAGCGTGCCATACATGTCGGCCCATGCTGATCTCCAAGACTTGAAATGTTTCGCACGTTTACGTTCTTCATGTAGACATGGCGAACCTCTTCCAATCTCACACCGATTGCTCCCTGCATCGCGTGGAACATGGTGTCAACGTCACATACTAGGGAGTGCCTGGAGGAGTAGCGGTCTTCTGACACTTGGCGGCTTACGAAGAGGTCTCCAAGTGATGCACCGGATGTGGTGGCCCACTTATAGAGTCCCTCGCTTAGGTGCAAGCCTCCGAAGTACTTCTTCTGAAGCAGCACGGTGTCTCGGCCATTGAGATGGGGATTCTGAGGTACTCCTTGTGTGCAGCGACCAACATCATATGCCCAGGGCAGCGTAGCGTTAGAGCCAAAGTTGCCACAGCCAGAAGCATAAATTTGAGCCTCATAGTACGAGTTGGCAAGCTGCCACATGGCCAAATAAGCATCGTGCACCACGTCTCCGACATAAGCAACCTCAGTTCGCAAGCGGTACAAGTAACCATGGTCCTCAACATCATAGCTGTTGACGCAATCATCATGATACTGGTTAGAACTATGATGGAAAGCCACACCATCCAATGTTGTTAAGCGGTTGCTCACCACCTCCAACACACGAAAAAGATCTCTGACAGGTCCTGGGGCAAAGCACATTTATGTATGTAGAGTTTTTGGATTATCTCACTGCTGCTGCTTTCCATGTTTTTCTTCAGTGCACCTATCACTGCAGCGCATGAAGCATTTCGACTCTGCGAATAACTATTTTTTGGTTAGTACTTCGTAGTTGCGAACGCATTTCGGTCCTTGGGAAAACTTGCCATCAGAGTTCAGGATCGCTGTTACCTCGCTCAGCTTGATGGTCAAATCGTGGATGACGGTGTCCTCATCTTCATGCGCAGGTTTGGGGCAAAATGCATAATGTCTGTCGAAGATCTTGAACCAAATCTAATAAATCACAACTTCCGTAACAAAACGAATGCCAAGGGTAATGCCCATGTCCTGGATGACAATCTCAGCAGACTCCTCGCCTGCGCCGTAATGATTCTCATCATCTCCAGGAGTGCCGAGATGATTGAAAATCATTCCATACATGACCTGGCTGCAGACACCGGGACAAACCAGACCATATACTGCCTCAGAAGCATTACAAAAAACCACTAAGTAGTACTCTCTTGTCTAGTTTCAGATCCAGCGACACTCCCATCGGGCACAGGCACCCTTGGAGCAAAGATCTTGATGGCATCATGGAGCAAGCTCGCATCTTCCAGCGCAAGGCCGGCCTCGCCCCCATATGCCCATACTCACATTGACACTTGTGACAACTTGTGACAAGACTCATTTTGATACAACTCATATTGACCGTAACCTTCAATTAGGACCCTGAGGGGACATCTACAATCAGAAGCGGCCTCGTCCAGGCGGCTCATGTAATGCTCCCGGAACAAGTTCACTGCATGGCCCAAGCGCCTGAAGACAGCCTCAAAAGGTCTCAGGGCTTCGCTTCCTGCTGCAGCCTCCGTTCTTGCTACTCCTTCTAATGCTGTCACCGCTGTGGCACAAGAGCGAGCTAGTTCCTACTAGAAATCTGTTCAATGATGGCTGAAACAGCGGGGTATTTGGAGAGCCTCCAGAGTCTGAGGGCCACGATCCGGCCAAGGACCCCCTCCTGCTCGAAGCCCAAGGGAATGAGCCTGGAGGTCGTTGCTGCATTCATTCGTAGACATGTTTAAGTCTTAGTCAAGGAACTGCCGTGCAGTGATGCGCCGTGCAATGTTGTAGAAGTGTTGTAGACTTGAGCCTGGAGGTGTAGAGCTCCAGGAAACGAGCATTGGAGAAGGTTGCACGGGCGGGCACTTGAGATGATGTCGGGCCAACCTCGCAGCCCTTTACGGTGCAGCGACGGCAACCATTCAGGTGGATTCCTGAAACTTCCCAATCCCGGACGATCACGTTCTCAATGTACACCTGGCTGGCATTGTTGCCATGTATGCCAGAGTGTGAGCTCAAGCCCAAGGTCCCGTCATGGATGTGGACTTTGCGTGCGCCCCGCATGGCAGGGACACGCCCACTCTGGAACTGCTCCTTGTCCCCCTCCTGAAAGTTGAGCGATGACACGCCCTCGTTGTCCACAAAGACACGATTGGCAAGCTCGATGGCATTCCAAAATCGTTGCAGGAGATAGAACTCCTTGTGCTGTGCGAGGGTGTGCCCGTTGAGATCAATTTCCACGTTGTCGGCCTCAACCGTGATTCCAGCAAAGAAGCCGAGATAGAACTGACTTGCTGGATAGTTGGGGTCCTCATGGTCTGATCGGGGAAGCAGTTCACAATTAAAAAATCCACAAGAGTCACATCAATAAATCCCTAGCGATAGTATCAGCGGCTGTGGCAAGTACAGCTAAGTAGTCATGCACCGACACCGGCGCGCGTGCGCGCGCTCGCTGGAACTTTGGGTGAGGCATGGGCCCACCCGCAATGCCGCCGCATGCCTCTTTTTTGGGGGCGCGCCACAATAAGGCAACTCTTTGATCATAACCCTCTACCCCGCTTCTAGGAGCCAGCTAGCATGTTCCTCTCCCGGTGTGTCCTGGGGTTCTGGCCAGTAATCATTATCCGGTCGAGGGCCAAAATGGATGTCCTCCATCAAGATGTACCTTCTGGATTTGCTGATGCTCCAAGGTCCAAACAAGGTCCAAACCTTTCAAAGCCCGAGGCACTGAGCCCTGGCGTGCTACTTTTGAGACCCCAAACCCTACCTTCCGGACTCTTTGATGCGATAGGTGCCATTCTGGAAATCGCGCTGACTGAGGCGCGTGATCTGATGTTGCGGCCTTCGCCGTCGTGAGTCGGAAATACGCTTCGTGCTCAAAGCAGAGTTCTCATCGCAAGTGTCCGTATCGTTCGACCCGACAATCACCTGTACGAGAAACGACATAACGGCAACACGGAGAGCTCGGCGACCGCCATCACGACGAACGTGGCGCATTTGGACCATGGCTGGATGTTAAAAGCAGCACTGGGGATTGTGTGCTTGAAGTCAAAATGGCTCACGGGCACGCATAATTCACAAGCACAGCCCAGAGCAGAGTCAGCATCGTCTCATATTGTCTCTCTGCGTTTTTTTGGACTCTGAAGGCTTCTTCTGCTCGTAGGTGATGAACTGCAGCCACTCCTCGGCTGATTTTTTTTGCTCTGCCTTTGCTCTCTCCATTGAACTCAAAAGGCCGACACAAAAACCACCTTTCTCTTGCTCTCTCTCTGTCTCTCTCTCGCTCTCGCCCTCGATCTCGATCTCTCTCTCTCTCTCTCTTCTTCTCCTTCTTCTTCTTCTTCTTGACGAGTGGCTTTCACTCAAAGGCCTAGGACTTTCCAGGGTCCCCAGCTGTGTCCCCCCCCCCCCCGCCGCGTTTTGGTGAAGCTCGTTGAACGGCTCCTCCCTCTCTCTCTTGCTCTCATTTCTTCTGATTCTTCTTCTTCTTCTTCTTCTTCTTCTTCTGCTTCTTCTTCTTCGGCTTCGGAGCTTGAGGGAAGCGGACCCCCCCGCGCGCGAGACACGCCCAGATGGCCCAGATCCATCGTGCAATGTGATACGTAGACGCTCTCTCTCTCTCTCTCTCTCTTCTTTCTTTCGGAGGGTATGGGGTCATCACCCGCCATGACATCCGCTCTGCAGGCACGCTGTCGTAGAGCCTCTCAATGATTGCACACCATCTCCCCAAAATCAAAAACACACTCAGACAGAGCGCCGCCCCGAGTCGCACCTGGCTGCCACTTCTGATCTTGCAGTGCCCAGTGGAGGCACGCGAGGTTGCTCTGAAACACAAAAAACAAACTTGTGTTTTCGTTGAAGCCGCCTCAACTGTCATTGCTGACGAATCGCAGGCTTTTCTATCCATCTACTGGCAAAATGTGTTGTTTATTCAGCCAGGTGTTCTAGGGGGTGGAAGGCCCAGGGCGGGAAACAGCCTCTGACAGGAAAAGCCCTTGTCAGGGAAAAGCCCTTAGACAGGAAACGGCCTAGCGCAGGAAAAGGCCCCCCACGTCCAACAGCAGCCTGGGGCTGGAAAGAGCCCAGGGCTGGAAAAAGCCCAGGGCTGGAAAAAGCCCAGAACTGGAAAAGCCCCAAGAATGGAAGAGCCCCCTAGTGAGAAAGAAGAGAACGTATGGGTCCAGCCTCCACTAAAAATCTAACATTTACTGCTTAAGCGTGTCCCCACAAGCGCGGTTCCTTGAGACACCCATTTCTGGCCTCAGTGTTGCTCATGGCACCGTGACCTTCCACAAACAAATCTGTTGGGCGTAATACAGCTTGGATATCTTGAGGCCCTTCCTCGCTCCAAAAAGCACGGCATGGTCAGAAAAGGCCCTGAAAGCCCCTGGAAGGCCCTGGAATCCTCCGCCACGACCAAAAAACTCAAAACTTCATTCAGCCCTTTTGAACGGTTGACCTGCTTTGGCGCCGTTTATGATGACATGAAGAGCCGGGGTATCCTAAACCCCCCCAAACCAGCCGAATAGTTCAAAAAAATAAGTCGTATGGACTGTTTGTACCCAAACGTGTCTGTTTCCGTTTCTGCTGTGTTCTTATACTATTTCCCATGGTTTTGGGCAGCATTCCGGCCCGACATGGGGACACGCGCAATGTTGCCATGTACACAGACACAGGACACACACACACACACAAGCACACATACACACACACACACACAAGCACACACAACACACACACACACACACAAGCACACACACACACACACACACAAGCACACATACAAGCACATCGAAGCACACAAAAGCACATACAGAAGCACACACAAGCAAACACACACACACAGCACACACACAAGCACACATACAAGCACACACACACACACACACACACACACACACACACACACACACACACACACACACACACACACACACACACACACACACACACACACACACACCACAGACACAGACTACAGACACACACAGACACACACAGACACAAAGACACACAGACACACACACACACACACACACACACACACACAGACACAAAAAAAAATAACAACCACGTTTTTTTTTGCTGGAAAAAGCCTTCAAATTGCAATTTGTTTGATTTGTTGTGCAAACACAGTTTTTTTTCATTTGTCAGAAATTTGAATGGCAAGGTTTGGACGAACAACAACCTTTCAAATTGCATTTTTCTTGAATTTTTTGTCCAGACACCCGTTTATTTTCGCATTTGTTGGAGTTTTATGCCTTGCGAAACAATTTGAAAGGTCACATGAAGTGCAGCTGTGTGTTTTTTTTTTTGGACTGGCGCCCCTGTACTGCATCAGTAGCACAGTAGGCCGGTCTTGTTGGGCTTGACGTAACGGGTGAAACGAAGTCAGCGCGCGCAAACCACCAAGAACACCACGCAACCACCCAAAAAACAAGAAAACAGAAGCAACAAACCAAGCAAAGGCGCCGAACTACTAGGAAACCCCACGCACTCAGTACTCGAAGTCGTCGTTGAAGTCCCGGTGCAATCATACAGCACTGAGCATGCGGGGAGTCGCAAATTGCGACACTGCCAGATCTTCAAAATCACCATCATGTAGCTACTGGTGCGACGTCATTCGGCTCGAACCAAGGTCATCATCGATAGTCAGGCTCCAGTGCTCGTCTTCAAGGACACATCACGGACCCGCATTGGCAAAGGGATGGCACAGGTCAGACTTCCCAAAGGAGAGGAAAGACGTGCGCATGCCCCATGGTGGTCAGCCAGTGGGGACTTGACAGCAAGAACAATCAAGGCAAGACCGGCCCAGGGCACTCCGGTGGTCAGCCAGTGGAGCAGCCCCGAGCGGAAGGTTCACCTCTCACCCTGGCTTGCAGCTGCGCCCACCTAGATAGATGTCCGCGCACAAGCACAGTCTCAGCAGACAGCCACAGCGGAGGCCACAATTCCGGCATTGAGGGGTATTGGAGTCTCTGGGCCAACAGAGAGTGTCTGTCCTCGCGCTGTCCGGTCTCGCTTTCTCGCTCTCATCTCTCACTCACTCACTCACTCGCTCTTGAGTCTTTGGGCCCAGGTGTTTTTTTCTTCTTTTTGCGCATGTCCGGGCCCTGGAGTGCTTGCACAAGCGCTCAGTCGCGTGTGGGACCGGGGTTTGTTTGCAGGGTTTGGGAGTTTAGGAGCGTGCTTTCTGTCATGACTGAGAGGGGCGCGTATCTCTCTCGCTCTCATCTCTCACTCACAACCACAAAAAAAGGACGACTTACTTTGTGCTGGTGATATCAATGCCACCACCTACAATGGCATAAGGATCATCCAAGCGGGGGTCGCGTTTAGGCATTTAAACAATAGTATGGAAATCTGAGGAATGTAAAATGAATGAAGGATTGGGTTACTGTTTGTATGGATTTTTTTTTTCAAAATTTTTTGCTTTTGAATTAAAAAGTTCACGAGTTTTTCTCTGGCTCACTCACTCACTCACTCGCTCTTGAGTCTTTGGGCCCAGGTGTTTTTTCTTCGTTTTGCGCATGTCCGGGCCCTGGAGTGCTTGCACAAGCGCTGAGTCGCGTGTGGGACCGGGGGTTGTTTGCAGGGTTTGGGGGTTTAGGAGTTCGGGCTCGCCGAGAAACTGCAAGTGTTGTGAGAGCGCATGTCGTGCTTTCTGTCATGACTGAGAGGGGCGCGTAGCTCTCTCGCTCTCATCTCTCACTCACTCACTCACTCACTCGCTCTTGAGTCTTTGGGCCCAGGTGCTTTTTGCTTCGTTTTGCGCATGTCCGGGCCCTGGAGTGCTTGCACAAGCGCTGAGTCGCGTGTGGGACCGGGGTTTGTTTGCAGGGTTTGGGGGTTTAGGAGTTCGAACTCGCCGAGAAATTGCAAGTGTTGTGAGAGCGCATGTCGTGCTTTCTGTCATGACTGAGAGGGGCGCGTATCTCTCTCGCTCTCATCTCTCACTCACTCACTCACTCACTCACTCGCTCTTGAGTCTTTGGGCCCAGGTGTTTTTTTCTTCGTTTTGCGCATGTCCGGGCCCTGGAGTGCTTGCACAAGCGCTGAGTCGCGTGTGGGACCGGGGTTTGTTTGCAGGGTTTGGGGGTTTAGGAGTTCGGGCTCGCCGAGAAATTGCAAGTGCTGTGAGAGCGCATGTCGTGCTTTCATTCTGGCGAGGGCACAATCTGTCATGACTGAGAGGGGCGCGTATCTCTCTCGCTCTCATCTCCACTCACTCACTCACTCACTCGCTCTTGTGTTCGCTTCCATTGAGGCGTGTGCCGGAGTTTCTTGACGTCGGTCATCTTTCACATCCCTGGCAGTGAATGCCTAGACGCCCGTTCTGTTTGGCGCCCTGCTCTTTGAATCAGGCCATTGTTATCGTGAGACATGTGTTGGCATGAATGTGCGAGCACGCTTCCCATTTCGTCCACCTTATGCCCGCACATGCATCAGCTGCACACATGCGGCAGCGCCTGATTCTTCATGCAGCCCGCGTCAATCTGCAGCGTGTAGAGGGTGGCCAGCCGAGCGGGAGCATCACTCGCGAGACCCGGGCTGGCTTGCCATCGGTGCTGGTCCAAACCCAAACCCTAAACTTGCCCTAAACCCGAAGTTGGCTCGAGTACGCGGTGCTCTTTGTGCTCGCCCCCCCTCTGTTAAATGCTCTTGAACACAGATGCTCGTCTTGCTCGTCTCCCCCGATTTGCGATGCGTTCATGGTGCTTGTGAGCTTAGTCGAAGGCAGGAAGCCAAGCCGGAGTTTGCGCTCCATCTCGGGAGTTTTTGGTAGATGGGCAAGCGCCCAAAGCCCGTGTTGCTGCCAAGGACTTTTGTTGGTAGAGGCGGGAAGCAAAGACCCAAAGGCTGTACTGCATCTGCAGCTCGGGATTTGTCTCTTTCTCCGGTGTTTTGCCAGTCCGAGGCTGACTTCTGGATGGTTTTCTCACTTTCCGTGGTCCCTAAACCCCATTTTCACGCCTTGGTGCATCTACATCGGTTGATAAACGCTGTTTTCGCAATTTTTGGCTGTTGCCCTTGCTGGGTGTACTCCAGTGCTAGGGTTTTGCTGTCCATGCAAGGACCTGGTCCTTCTCGTTCCTCTTCTTGGCATCTTCAACCACAGGCCATAAGTTGAGCGAAGCGCGGTCGATGGAATTTGGTTTGTTTTGCCTTTCGTGCCAGAGATTTGCGCTGATTTTCCCGGTGTTTTGCCTATCTGGGCAAGGACCTGGTCCTTTTCGTTCCTCTTCTTGGCGTCCTAAACCACAGGGCAGCGAACCTTGCCCAGCCGTGCAAAACACCGGGAAATCCAGTCAGGAGCTGGCGCGTCACACACACAAAGCAAGGCAAATATCAAGCGACTGCACTTCGTTTAACGTCTTGGTCCTGGGCCTGCCACAAGGCCCCGAGGCCGTACTGCAGCTCGGGATTTGTCTCTTTCTCCGGTGTTTTGCCAGTCCGAGGCTGACTTCTGGATGGTTTTCTCACTTTCCGTGGTCCCTAAACCCCATTTTCACGCCTTGGTGCATCTACATCGGTTGATAAACGCTGTTTTCGCAATTTTTGGCTGTTGCCCTTGCTGGGTGTACTCCAGTGCTGGGGTTTTGCTGTCCATGCAAGGACCTGGTCCTTCTCGTTCCTCTTCTTGGCATCTTCAACCACAGGCCATAAGTTGAGCGAAGCGCGGTCGATGGAATTTGGTTTGTTTTGCCTTTCGTGCCAGAGATTTGCGCTGATTTTCCCGGTGTTTTGCCTATCTGGGCAAGGACCTGGTCCTTTTCGTTCCTCTTCTTGGCGTCCTAAACCACAGGGCAGCGAACCTTGCCCAGCCGTGCAAAACACCGGGAAATCCAGTCAGGAGCTGGCGCGTCACACACGCAACAAGCCAAAAATCAAGCGACCGCACTTCGTTTAACGTGTTGGTCCTGGGCCTGCCACAAGGCCCCGAGGCCGTACTGCAGCTCGGGATTTGTCTCTTTCTCCGGTGTTTTGCCAGTCCGAGGCTGACTTCTGGATGGTTTTCTCACTTTCCGTGGTCCCTAAACCCCATTTTCACGCCTTGGTGCATCTACATCGGTTGATAAACGCTGTTTTCGCAATTTTTGGCTGTTGCCCTTGCTGGGTGTACTCCAGTGCTGGGGTTTTGCTGTCCATGCAAGGACCTGGTCCTTCTCGTTCCTCTTCTTGGCATCTTCAACCACAGGCCATAAGTTGAGCGAAGCGCGGTCGATGGAATTTGGTTTGTTTTGCCTTTCGTGCCAGAGATTTGCGCTGATTTTCCCGGTGTTTTGCCTATCTGGGCAAGGACCTGGTCCTTTTCGTTCCTCTTCTTGGCGTCCTAAACCACAGGGCAGCGAACCTTGCCCAGCCGTGCAAAACACCGGGAAATCCAGTCAGGAGCTGGCGCGTCACACACACAAAGCAAGCCAAAAATCAAGCGACCGCACTTCGTTTAACGTCTTGGCCGTTGCCGTGTGGTTTAGGACTGGTTGGGGGTCTGGGGGGGGGGTAGTGCAAAGGCTTGGGATGCCATACTGCAGCTGAAGCAGACGAGCGCACCTTAGGTTGTTGGGTGAGGCTGGGAAGCAAAATTGCTGGAGGCCATACTGCATCTTGGGCAGCAAAAGGCTTGGGGCCGTTTTTTCCAACCCTTGGTAGGTCTTTCCCTTCTCCAGGCCCTCTCCTTGTCCGAGGCCGTTTCCCGCCCTGGGCCTGCCACCCCAGAAAGTAGATTGCCAAAATGTAGACCGGGAAACGGAAAATCGTAAAGTTGCCCGCGTTTTAAAAATATTCTATTTGTTAACGCGGATTCAACTTTACGATTTTGTGCTTCTGGGTGCATTTTCGGCAATCTACATTGGGCTCTGGCGGCACCAGGAACCCCTAAAGCCCATGGAGGCGCCGGAGTCCACTCTGACACGTTTACGGCTATGACGCTCATGCCTGCCATCGCGTTTCATGTCCAACGCATCTTGTCAATCCGGTCTACAGCTCCATGCATGCCATGCAAGATGCGCCCAAAAATTATTGAGATCATCTTGCAACCGTTCGTGTCCTTCTGTTTGGTAGCCACGCAGCCGTCATGCCGGAGCACACGTCATCCTCCAGTTCTTCCTCGTCTTCGGACGAGGATGTCGCGATGACAGAAATGCAGGCGCGTGTCCTTGTGTGACGGGTTCCCTGGAACAAAGCAGAGTGCTCTGCAGCTACAGACTCTACAGGGAAGTCCTTCTGTAAGCTGAGCCTGTAAACCATGATGTTTGTTGTTTTTGTTCTCCGTCCCAACGTCAGGGCGCGTCTTCCGGGGATGATGCTGATCAGCCGAGCGACGTCAAGTGCAGGGGCATGTGCGGGCAATTCGTCTTTCCATGTCCGCGGGAGTATCCCGCAGAGCATGCTCAGCGCAAGGCTATGAAGCACTTCATTCCAGAAGACTTCACAAAAGAGGAGGTTGGACTTATCTTCAAGCAGGCCGTTATCAAGGTGGGCTTCCTTCCCAAACTGGACCGCCTCCACGTTTTTAGCGAGCCCCACAAAAAGTACAACCCTGCGACGAACGCGCGAGCCCGGCACTTCCACATCATCTTTCGCTTCAAGACCACGTTTGCCCATTTGCAGATCAGCAGCAGCAAGATTTTGCACTCTCAGGGAATTCATGGACACTTCAGCTTCAACCTTGTCGGGTATCACGCTTACCTCAGCTATTGTTTGAAGCCGTCCGCTGGCAAGTTGCTCTCTGACTTGGATCTATCCCCGTGGTCTTGGCCAAACACCGTGCAAGTTGCCTTTGTTGACAAGTCGCCTCCACAGATGGCTGCTCGGAACGAGAAATCCTCCAACAAAGGCCGAAAGCGTGTTCTCATGACTTTCTCCGAGGTCACAGATGCGTTCATTGAAGGCCACGTCAAATGTGCTTCAGATGCCTGGAGGCTTGCCAAGAGCCGAAAAGTAGCCGGAGACGACACCCTGTACAACACCTTGGGCGCCCAGGATGCCACCGCGCTCGTGGCAAAAGTTTTGTCGGCTTGGAACTGCGAAGCAGCTGCTGACACGTTGGTCTTGAGGGCCGAATTTCCGCTCAGCGGCTTCGTTCCAATCGACAATTTGCACCAAGACCTCTCACAATGGATGGCGGTAGGGCACACGTCTGTATCGCTCATTTTGTCTGGCCTGGGCGGCCGAGGCAAAACCGAGTTGGCGTGCAGCCTCATGTCAGCCATTTGTCAAGAGAATGGCTTCCACTTTATCAACAAGCTTGATCGCTTGAGAGATATCTACTTGGTTCGTGGTCAAGGGTTGGTCGTGGATGAGGCTTGCTTGCAGAATCGGACAGTTGACGATGCGAAAGACATCTTAGACCTCAAAAAAGACCGGGACGTCTCTTGTAGAAACAGGGATGGCCGCGTGCCGAAAGGCACACCGCGCATCTTTTCAACGAACTGGGAATATGACCAGTTCTTTCCAGCAGATGCCAAGTTGACACAAAATCAAGAGGCAATTCGCCGTCGCATCTTGTGGGTCACGGTGGACAGAGACCTTCGCATCAACGCCGCTCCAGCTGCGCCGTTGCCCCTAGAACCCCTTACTTCCGACGAGGAAGACGTCTTCGGCCACGGTGGTCAACTTCTGGATGGAGCCGCGCCCAATTCATAATTCACTCGTAGTTCTCGTGCTCCGATGGAGCTGCGCCCAATTCATAATTCACTCGTAGTTCTCGTGCACGCAATGCACGGAGTCGCTACCGTGGCCCCTGGGATGCCCCAGAAGCACGAGGGATTTCACTGTTCTCACCTTTATAACCCCCGGAAGCAGAAGGGATTAGAGGCCCTTCACTGCCCTCTTTTGAGGCGGGACCCCCCAAAAGCACGAGTCCAAGCATGAGGGATTTACGCCCTTCACAGCTCCAATGAGGGACTTCCCGGAAGCAGAAGGGATTAGAGGCCCTTCACTGCCACGAAACCCTCCAGAAGCGCGAGGGATTAGAGACCCTTCACTGCTTCCACCCTCGGACCCCCCGAAAGCATGAGGGATTACTGCCCTCCATACTCCCAAGCAGAAGGGACTAGAGGCCACACGCACGCCCTTCACTGCCCTCTCACCAGAGAGTCCGGGGCCTGGAGACTTAAGCCAGAGAGTCCGGGCTGGAGGCTAAAGACAGAAAGCCTGAAAACTTAAGCGAGAGAGTCCGGGGCCTGGAGACTTAAGCCAGAGAGTCCAGACTCCACCCAGAGAGTCCGGGGGCCTGGAGCTTAAGCCAGAGAGGGGCCTGGAGGCGTCAGCCAGAGAGCAGGGGGGCTGGAGCGTTAAGCCACAGAGTCCGTGTTTTTTGGGGCGCGACCGACGGGCTACTTTGACTTCCTTTTGGACCGATGCAGAAGGTGGTACCAAATCGCTGCAAGACGGCGTTTGGCCAGATTTCCGCTGTTGAAGGGTGGGCACTTGCCCAAGCTGGTAAGGGAGGTCTCTGGAGGGGGACTCTGTCATCTTAAGGCCGGTGGCAAGATGGTGGTTGGCCAGATCTCAACTGTTGTTGTTCCACGGTGCCTTTCCAGCGGCCCCAGTTTGGGGTGCAGGAAAGCCAGGTATTTCCAAGTATGTTGCGGGTTACCGCTGCTGTATTGCCAAGTCGTTGTTGGTTCGCACAGCGACCATGACGTAAGGATGGAGGGCCATTGTGTTGCCCTTGCCCAGATTGAATCGACCGTATTTGACCGTCGTTCGTCACAGCTTGTCGTGTGCATGCCTGGCCAAGTTCTTAGCGTCAGGAGTCAGCGACGTAGTTGGTAGTGGTGCAGGCAGACTGTCGACGAAATCTTGCAAGAATTACATCTCCAAGCCTCGTCTGACGTTTTCGCACTTCGGCAGTTTGCCTGTGCATGAGCCTCCAAAAGGAAGTGCTTTGCGGTGCTGAAGTGCTCTGTACCATGGAGTGCCGTTGCCAAGCAGCTACCTGTCGCTTGTGCTCTCTGAAGCGGACCTGCCGCGAGCTGCGACAGCGCTTGCGAGAAGGAGAGCGGCCGCTTGCCAGGGCAGCCCGAAAAGCCCACAGAGTGAGTTGGCCGTGCGGACTTTCCCCAAAGCAGCGGCATCAGGTCTTGTGTACATATGTTCTCAGCGGTCACAATGCAATGGTGGCCATGCAGCACGCCCGACAACTACAGAGGCGTGCAGCGTCTGACGACACGCTGCCAAGCATTACGTTTGTCCAGAATCTTTACCGGGAAGCTGCGGCTGCTGATGTTGATGCCTGTACAGATCCGCAGACGGCGGCCCAAAAACAGCAGAGGCCAACCTTTTTCGCTGGGTTCGGCAGCAGAACTTTCGTTGTCACTCGGCTCCGACCTCGGAGGCGGCCCTCTTCGAGTTTCGACGAAGATTGGGTGATCATGCTGGCTGCCGGGCTGCCACAAACCGTGGCGGCCGGAAGTGGTTGCAGCGATGGTGTAAACGTTGGGATGTGGGTAGAGGAACCGTGCCAGTGCGTGTGGCTGTGGAGCCTGCGCGCTTGCCCCAGAAGGCTTGGGAGCATTTTCTTCTGAAGTTAAGACTTTTTGCAGAGAGTGAGGAGCCTTTTTTGGGGTCACAAGCAAGCATCATATTTGGAGTTGCAAATCGGCCCCGGTAGCAGCGTCAAGAGACCTGAGCTGTGAACGGCTTAGCGAAGCTAAGTCCAAGCCACCCTGCTTGAGATATGTTTTTGCTGTGTCTGCGTTAGCTATCGCCAGTTGGCAGATGGCCAGCAGCGTCCAGTTGTGCGTTCTACAGAATGCAAGCACGTCTATGCATGTGGTCACGGAACGTGCCATGTGTAACGATCTCCTTGAACCTTGAAGGCATGACCTCAGCCAACCAAACGTGCTGATCGCCCAGATGTTGATCGAATGTGGTTGCTTGTGTTTCTCTTCGGCTCTTGCTTACAGTGCACGGTGTTGTTCTTATCCGAAACCACACGACAGCTGCCCATAAGTTGACGAGACTCGGTCGATGGATGTTTGGCTTGCTTTGCGTTTCGTCTCAGCGACCTCCGAGGATATTCCCGATGTTTTGTCCACCTGGGTCAGGACTCGGTCGACTTTTCGTTTCTCTTGTGGTCATCCTAAACCACACGACAGCAGACTAAACGTTGCACGACGCTTCGTCGATGGATTTTGGGCTTGTTTTGCATGTCGTCTCAGATTTTCGAAGATTTCCTGGTGTTTTGCCCACCTGGGCCAGGACTCGGTCGGTTTTTTCGTTTTTGTGGTCATCCTAACACACGCAAGAACGGCCTAGCAGTTCCACGATGCTCGGTCGATGGTTTTTTGGCTTGCTTTGCGTTTCGTGTCAGAGATTTTAGAGGATTCGCTTTCCTTCCCAAAGTCGTTTTTGTCCTGGTGGCTCCGTTGAGATTGGCGCCGCGCTCTCAGACCAGAACAAGAGAGGAGATAGGCTGCAGGTTTGGGAAGTGGAGCTGGGGTTTAGGGCGCCCCTTTCATACAGCACCAGGTGCTGTGACTGATCGGTGTCGTGCACTCAGACCGCGTTGGTCTACTTAACAGAGTGTGTCTGTCCTTGCGCTTTCTGGTCCCGCGGACCGTGGCTGAAGTACCTCCAGGACCCCAAATACCAAAACAGCACAGGTCCTATGAGCGATCGTCGTGTGATGCACTCAGACCGTGAAGCTTTCAGCCTACTTCCCGGAGACTCCAATACCCCTTATATAACAAATATTCCTTAAAAGATAGGGTTCCTATATGGTTTAAAGAGATATTCCGGAATTGAGGGGTATTGGAGTCTCTGGGCCAACAGAGAGTGTCTGTCCTTGCGCTGTCCGGTCTCGCTCTCTCGCTCTCATCTCTCACTCACTCACTCACTCGCTCTTGAGTCTTTGGGCCCAGGTGTTTTTTTCTTCTTTTTGCGCATGTCCGGGCCCTGGAGTGCTTGCACAAGCGCTCAGTCGCGTGTGGGACCGGGGTTTGTTTGCAGGGTTTTTGGGTTTAGGAGTTCGGGCTCGCCGAGAAACTGCAAGTGTTGTGAGAGCGCATGTCGTGCTTTCTGTCATGACTGAGAGGGGCGCGTATCTCTCTCGCTCTCATCTCTCACTCACTCACTCACTCACTCGCTCTTGAGTCTTTGGGCCCAGGTGTTTTTTTCTTCGTTTTGCGCATGTCCGGGCCCTGGAGTGCTTGCGCAAGCGCTGAGTCGCGTGTGGGACCGGGGTTTGTTTGCAGGGTTTGGGGGTTTAGGAGTTCGGGCTCGCCGAGAAACTGCAAGTGTTGTGAGAGCGCATGTCGTGCTTTCTGTCATGACTGAGAGGGGCGCGTAGCTCTCTCGCTCTCATCTCTCACTCACTCACTCACTCACTCGCTCTTGAGTCTTTGGGCCCAGGTGTTTTTTTCTTCGTTTTGCGCATGTCCGGGCCCTGGAGTGCTTGCACAAGCGCTGAGTCGCGTGTGGGACCGGGGGTTGTTTGCAGGGTTTGGGGGTTTAGGAGTTCGGGCTCGCCGAGAAACTGCAAGTGTTGTGAGAGCGCATGTCGTGCTTTCTGTCATGACTGAGAGGGGCGCGTAGCTCTCTCGCTCTCATCTCTCACTCACTCACTCACTCACTCGCTCTTGAGTCTTTGGGCCCAGGTGCTTTTTGCTTCGTTTTGCGCATGTCCGGGCCCTGGAGTGCTTGCACAAGCGCTGAGTCGCGTGTGGGACCGGGGTTTGTTTGCAGGGTTTGGGGGTTTAGGAGTTCGAACTCGCCGAGAAATTGCAAGTGTTGTGAGAGCGCATGTCGTGCTTTCTGTCATGACTGAGAGGGGCGCGTATCTCTCTCGCTCTCATCTCTCACTCACTCACTCACTCACTCGCTCTTGAGTCTTTGGGCCCAGGTGTTTTTTTCTTCGTTTTGCGCATGTCCGGGCCCTGGAGTGCTTGCGCAAGCGCTGAGTCGCGTGTGGGACCGGGGTTTGTTTGCAGGGTTTGGGGGTTTAGGAGTTCGGGCTCGCCGAGAAATTGCAAGTGCTGTGAGAGCGCATGTCGTGCTTTCATTCTGGCGAGGGCACAATCTGTCATGACTGAGAGGGGCGCGTATCTCTCTCGCTCTCATCTCCACTCACTCACTCACTCACTCGCTCTTGTGTTCGCTTCCATTGAGGCGTGTGCCGGAGTGTCTTGACGTCGGTCATCTTTCACATCCCTGGCAGTGAATGCCTAGACGCCCGTTCTGTTTGGCGCCCTGCTCTTTGAATCAGGCCATTGTTATCGTGAGACATGTGTTGGCATGAATGTGCGAGCACGCTTCCCATTTCGTCCACCTTATGCCCGCACATGCATCAGCTGCACACATGCGGCAGCGCCTGATTCTTCATGCAGCCCGCGTCAATCTGCAGCGTGTAGAGGGTGGCCAGCCGAGCGGGAGCATCACTCGCGAGACCCGGGCTGGCTTGCCATCGGTGCTGGTCCAAACCCAAACCCTAAACTTGCCCTAAACCCGAAGTTGGCTCGAGTACGCGGTGCTCTTTGTGCTCGCCCCCCCTCTGTTAAATGCTCTTGAACACAGATGCTCGTCTTGCTCGTCTCCCCCGATTTGCGATGCGTTCATGGTGCTTGTGAGCTTAGTCGAAGGCAGGAAGCCAAGCCGGAGTTTGCGCTCCATCTCGGGAGTTTTTGGTAGATGGGCAAGCGCCCAAAGCCCGTGTTGCTGCCAAGGACTTTTGTTGGTAGAGGCGGGAAGCAAAGACCCAAAGGCTGTACTGCATCTGCAGCTCGGGATTTGTCTCTTTCTCCGGTGTTTTGCCAGTCCGAGGCTGACTTCTGGATGGTTTTCTCACTTTCCGTGGTCCCTAAACCCCATTTTCACGCCTTGGTGCATCTACATCGGTTGATAAACGCTGTTTTCGCAATTTTTGGCTGTTGCCCTTGCTGGGTGTACTCCAGTGCTAGGGTTTTGCTGTCCATGCAAGGACCTGGTCCTTCTCGTTCCTCTTCTTGGCATCTTCAACCACAGGCCATAAGTTGAGCGAAGCGCGGTCGATGGAATTTGGTTTGTTTTGCCTTTCGTGCCAGAGATTTGCGCTGATTTTCCCGGTGTTTTGCCTATCTGGGCAAGGACCTGGTCCTTTTCGTTCCTCTTCTTGGCGTCCTAAACCACAGGGCAGCGAACCTTGCCCAGCCGTGCAAAACACCGGGAAATCCAGTCAGGAGCTGGCGCGTCACACACACAAAGCAAGGCAAATATCAAGCGACTGCACTTCGTTTAACGTCTTGGTCCTGGGCCTGCCACAAGGCCCCGAGGCCGTACTGCAGCTCGGGATTTGTCTCTTTCTCCGGTGTTTTGCCAGTCCGAGGCTGACTTCTGGATGGTTTTCTCACTTTCCGTGGTCCCTAAACCCCATTTTCACGCCTTGGTGCATCTACATCGGTTGATAAACGCTGTTTTCGCAATTTTTGGCTGTTGCCCTTGCTGGGTGTACTCCAGTGCTGGGGTTTTGCTGTCCATGCAAGGACCTGGTCCTTCTCGTTCCTCTTCTTGGCATCTTCAACCACAGGCCATAAGTTGAGCGAAGCGCGGTCGATGGAATTTGGTTTGTTTTGCCTTTCGTGCCAGAGATTTGCGCTGATTTTCCCGGTGTTTTGCCTATCTGGGCAAGGACCTGGTCCTTTTCGTTCCTCTTCTTGGCGTCCTAAACCACAGGGCAGCGAACCTTGCCCAGCCGTGCAAAACACCGGGAAATCCAGTCAGGAGCTGGCGCGTCACACACGCAACAAGCCAAAAATCAAGCGACCGCACTTCGTTTAACGTGTTGGTCCTGGGCCTGCCACAAGGCCCCGAGGCCGTACTGCAGCTCGGGATTTGTCTCTTTCTCCGGTGTTTTGCCAGTCCGAGGCTGACTTCTGGATGGTTTTCTCACTTTCCGTGGTCCCTAAACCCCATTTTCACGCCTTGGTGCATCTACATCGGTTGATAAACGCTGTTTTCGCAATTTTTGGCTGTTGCCCTTGCTGGGTGTACTCCAGTGCTGGGGTTTTGCTGTCCATGCAAGGACCTGGTCCTTCTCGTTCCTCTTCTTGGCATCTTCAACCACAGGCCATAAGTTGAGCGAAGCGCGGTCGATGGAATTTGGTTTGTTTTGCCTTTCGTGCCAGAGATTTGCGCTGATTTTCCCGGTGTTTTGCCTATCTGGGCAAGGACCTGGTCCTTTTCGTTCCTCTTCTTGGCGTCCTAAACCACAGGGCAGCGAACCTTGCCCAGCCGTGCAAAACACCGGGAAATCCAGTCAGGAGCTGGCGCGTCACACACACAAAGCAAGCCAAAAATCAAGCGACCGCACTTCGTTTAACGTCTTGGCCGTTGCAGTGTGGTTTAGGACTGGTTGGGGGTCTGGGGGGGGGTAGTGCAAAGGCTTGGGATGCCATACTGCAGCTGAAGCAGACGAGCGCACCTTAGGTTGTTGGGTGAGGCTGGGAAGCAAAATTGCTGGAGGCCATACTGCATCTTGGGCAGCAAAAGGCTTGGGGCCGTTTTTTCCAACCCTTGGTAGGTCTTTCCCTTCTCCAGGCCCTCTCCTTGTCCGAGGCCGTTTCCCGCCCTGGGCCTGCCACCCCAGAAAGTAGATTGCCAAAATGTAGACCGGGAAACGGAAAATCGTAAAGTTGCCCGCGTTTTAAAAATATTCTATTTGTTAACGCGGATTCAACTTTACGATTTTGTGCTTCTGGGTGCATTTTCGGCAATCTACATTGGGCTCTGGCGGCACCAGGAACCCCTAAAGCCCATGGAGGCGCCGGAGTCCACTCTGACACGTTTACGGCTATGACGCTCATGCCTGCCATCGCGTTTCATGTCCAAGTGCTCAGTGGCAGCAGTAGATGCTTTCTGCCCAGAAAGTTATCACGCATCTTGTCAATCCGGTCTACAGCTCCATGCATGCCATGCAAGATGCGCCCAAAAATTATTGAGATCATCTTGCAACCGTTCGTGTCCTTCTGTTTGGTAGCCACGCAGCCGTCATGCCGGAGCACACGTCATCCTCCAGTTCTTCCTCGTCTTCGGACGAGGATGTCGCGATGACAGAAATGCAGGCGCGTGTCCTTGTGTGACGGGTTCCCTGGAACAAAGCAGAGTGCTCTGCAGCTACAGACTCTACAGGGAAGTCCTTCTGTAAGCTGAGCCTGTAAACCATGATGTTTGTTGTTTTTGTTCTCCGTCCCAACGTCAGGGCGCGTCTTCCGGGGATGATGCTGATCAGCCGAGCGACGTCAAGTGCAGGGGCATGTGCGGGCAATTCGTCTTTCCATGTCCGCGGGAGTATCCCGCAGAGCATGCTCAGCGCAAGGCTATGAAGCACTTCATTCCAGAAGACTTCACAAAAGAGGAGGTTGGACTTATCTTCAAGCAGGCCGTTATCAAGGTGGGCTTCCTTCCCAAACTGGACCGCCTCCACGTTTTTAGCGAGCCCCACAAAAAGTACAACCCTGCGACGAACGCGCGAGCCCGGCACTTCCACATCATCTTTCGCTTCAAGACCACGTTTGCCCATTTGCAGATCAGCAAGATTTTGCACTCTCAGGGAATTCATGGACACTTCAGCTTCAACCTTGTCGGGTATCACGCTTACCTCAGCTATTGTTTGAAGCCGTCCGCTGGCAAGTTGCTCTCTGACTTGGATCTATCCCCGTGGTCTTGGCCAAACACCGTGCAAGTTGCCTTTGTTGACAAGTCGCCTCCACAGATGGCTGCTCGGAACGAGAAATCCTCCAACAAAGGCCGAAAGCGTGTTCTCATGACTTTCTCCGAGGTCACAGATGCGTTCATTGAAGGCCACGTCAAATGTGCTTCAGATGCCTGGAGGCTTGCCAAGAGCCGAAAACTAGCCGGAGACGACACCCTGTACAACACCTTGGGCGCCCAGGATGCCACCGCGCTCGTGGCAAAAGTTTTGTCGGCTTGGAACTGCGAAGCAGCTGCTGACACGTTGGTCTTGAGGGCCGAATTTCCGCTCAGCGGCTTCGTTCCAATCGACAATTTGCACCAAGACCTCTCACAATGGATGGCGGTAGGGCACACGTCTGTATCGCTCATTTTGTCTGGCCTGGGCGGCCGAGGCAAAACCGAGTTGGCGTGCAGCCTCATGTCAGCCATTTGTCAAGAGAATGGCTTCCACTTTATCAACAAGCTTGATCGCTTGAGAGATATCTACTTGGTTCGTGGTCAAGGGTTGGTCGTGGATGAGGCTTGCTTGCAGAATCGGACAGTTGACGATGCGAAAGACATCTTAGACCTCAAAAAAGACCGGGACGTCTCTTGTAGAAACAGGGATGGCCGCGTGCCGAAAGGCACACCGCGCATCTTTTCAACGAACTGGGAATATGACCAGTTCTTTCCAGCAGATGCCAAGTTGACACAAAATCAAGAGGCAATTCGCCGTCGCATCTTGTGGGTCACGGTGGACAGAGACCTTCGCATCAACGCCGCTCCAGCTGCGCCGTTGCCCCTAGAACCCCTTACTTCCGACGAGGAAGACGTCTTCGGCCACGGTGGTCAACTTCTGGATGGAGCCGCGCCCAATTCATAATTCACTCGTAGTTCTCGTGCTCCGATGGAGCTGCGCCCAATTCATAATTCACTCGTAGTTCTCGTGCACGCAATGCACGGAGTCGCTACCGTGGCCCCTGGGATGCCCCAGAAGCACGAGGGATTTCACTGTTCTCACCTTTATAACCCCCGGAAGCAGAAGGGATTAGAGGCCCTTCACTGCCCTCTTTTGAGGCGGGACCCCCCAAAAGCACGAGTCCAAGCATGAGGGATTTACGCCCTTCACAGCTCCAATGAGGGACTTCCCGGAAGCAGAAGGGATTAGAGGCCCTTCACTGCCACGAAACCCTCCAGAAGCGCGAGGGATTAGAGACCCTTCACTGCTTCCACCCTCGGACCCCCCGAAAGCATGAGGGATTACTGCCCTCCATACTCCCAAGCAGAAGGGACTAGAGGCCACACGCACGCCCTTCACTGCCCTTTCACCAGAGAGTCCGGGGCCTGGAGACTTAAGCCAGAGAGTCCGGGCTGGAGGCTAAAGACAGAAAGCCTGAAAACTTAAGCGAGAGAGTCCGGGGGCCTGGAGACTTAAGCCAGAGAGTCCAGACTCCACCCAGAGAGTCCGGGGGCCTGGAGGCTTAAGCCAGAGAGGGGCCTGGAGGCGTCAGCCAGAGAGCAGGGGGGCTGGAGAGTTAAGCCACAGAGTCCGTGTTTTTTGGGGCGCGACCGACGGGCTACTTTGACTTCCTTTTGGACCGATGCAGAAGGTGGTACCAAATCGCTGCAAGACGGCGTTTGGCCAGATTTCCGCTGTTGAAGGGTGGGCACTTGCCCAAGCTGGTAAGGGAGGTCTCTGGAGGGGGACTCTGTCATCTTAAGGCCGGTGGCAAGATGGTGGTTGGCCAGATCTCAACTGTTGTTGTTCCACGGTGCCTTTCCAGCGGCCCCAGTTTGGGGTGCAGGAAAGCCAGGTATTTCCAAGTATGTTGCGGGTTACCGCTGCTGTAAGTCAAGCGTTGTCTCGTCCCGTGGCGGTGGGCAACCAGTGTGGATGCGGCTGCTGGGTCTTAGTCAAAAAGTTTTGCAGTGCTATTGCACAGAGGGCAACCTATCCGGTTAAAGAGGGGCGGAGAAGAAAAAGACTGGGCAGTCTTACCTTGGACATAACCAGATGAAGAATCAAGGCAAGACCAGCCCAGAGCACTCCATGGGGGCCAGCCAGCTGTGCAGCCCCGGGCGAGAGGCACTCACTCCACTAGGCTCACCGCATCGCCCACCAAGAAGGCGGTACAAGTTACTTCAACCAGCCAGAAGGTCAATGCGCGTCAGTAGCGACCGGTTCTACTGGGGAAACGCCAGTCCTTGCACCTCAGAGTTTGCCAATGTTGCACGAATCCTGATTCCACAAGGCAAGAGGAAAACGGCAGGGTCAACTACAAGGGCCAAGGGCTCAGGCCTTGAATTTGTACACCTCATCACAATCGCCAAGGCAGGTTGGGTGCCATGGAGCCCAGGGTTCCCCGTGGTGGCCGGCCAGTGGCAGCTGTAAGCCGCAGCCAAGAGCAGCAGGCTTCAGGCCAACGGAAGCCATGAAGTCAGTGGTTCCACCTATGCAGTCAGGCAGGTGTAAGGGTTGTGGGCGGTGGCCTGCAGAGGCAGTATGGGTCCGTCTTCCTGATACTTGTGGCAACTCCTCCCGCTAACCCCCAGCAGTTGGGATGGTATTTATTTATATTATTTTTTTTCGTTTGCGTTCACATCCAAAAGGCGAAAAGTAACAGATCAAACAAAATTGAAACAATCAAAACACATGTGCTGACGTCCACTTGCAAGGCCGCTAGATTAGCTGTCAACACCGCGGTTTCGATACAAGGCGAAGCAAGTAGGCTTTCCAAGGGCAGCACACGCCGAAAGAAACAGCCATCCAAGCAGTGGTGTCGGACCATTGGTGTTGATTCGTTAAGGTTGCGCGCGACGCCCAAGCCAAACCACCTGAAAATTGCAAAGTGTATTTCCAGAATGTGAATAAGTGCGAGCGAGCGAAACACCAGAGTAAATTCAACAAATTTGACTGATCAAGTGTTGATTTTAAGGGTTTTTTCAACATTTTCGGAACTTCAGAAATTTTGAAAATTAAAGACAAGAGCACGCAATCGAAGCTTTGTCAAAAAAAGTCGAATGGGAATGGAAATGGCTGGGCGACTCTCAAGTCGTTCTGGCCATGATGAGAGGTCAGTGTGATTGTTTTTTTTTTTTGAATTTTTGCAAGAACTGCAAAAACATTGGTTTTTCCTTGGCCCGTCTGAAAAAGAATTTTCTCTTGCTTTTGTTCAATGTTTTCTTTACTTTTTGTCGGGATGATCTCTTGGTTGCAAGCTTCAGAAAGAGAAAATTTCGAGAAACCGCTTTGAACTAAAACACAAACAGTCGGCAAGTGTTTTGGTAAGTGCCCGGCAAGGTGAAAAAATGCAATTGGAACTAAAAGACATTATTAGAATGTGCATTTTGTCGTTTCGGCTGTTTTTCTGAGTGTGCATGTGCAAGATTGTTGTGGATGTGTGTGTGAATTCGTGCAACAAAGTGGATTGGTTTGCGGGTGCATGTCTTTTTTTCTGTGCTTCATTTTTTGGTGCTGTTGGGTTGTAGTCTCTGTGCTTAAATTTTTCCGTTGCTGTTGGGTTGCTGTGAGGTGCTGCCTTCATTTTGGTCGCTGTGTTGGTGCCTTTCTGTGCCTTCACTTTTTGGTTGTGTTTTGCATTTTCTATGTCTTCATTTTTGGTCGCTGTGTGGTGCCTTTTCTGCACCTTCTTTTGGTCGCTGTGTGGTGCCTTTCTGTGCCTTCATTTTTGGTCGCTGTGTGTGCCGTTTCTATGCCTTTTGGCTTCAGTGTGCAAGAAGAGTGTCAGTGTGGGTAAAGGGCAAGGCATGGAGTCGCAGAAGTGACACCAAAAAAAAACAGTGACCTTGTAGTGGTGTCTGTGTCTGTGTGTGTGTGTGTAAATGTGTGTTTACATCGTTTTCTCGAATGGGTGTGTGGTGTTGTGGTTTCGGCGTTTTGGCAGAGAGTCGTGTGTGTCATGGAGTGTGTCATTCTTAGGTGCAAAGTGGCTTCAGTGGGTGGTGTGCGTTTGCGTGTCTGTCGGCTGGGTTCTGCTGGCTGTTCAAGTGTGGAAGTGTGCGGGTGGTGAAAGGTGTGTGGATTTTGGAGACACAAAAAGAGGGCAAGGAATCAACTCCAAAAGGTAGGGAAGCCGAAGTGACCTCCACAGTGCGAGAAAGATCGCACGGGAACAATGCAAGACTGTTGTCTTGAATGCCAGCTAAAGACAAGTTTAGCAAGATAAGAACACGCGTATCAACCGCGTTTTTTGTTTTCTTGAGTGTTGATGCAAACAGTATCGAATAGAAAAAATCTTGTTTGTCTGTGAGTTGATTTTCAATTATTATTGAACTCAAATGGGTTCCAAAAGCAGCTCAATTCTGGGCACCGAAAACGGGCCCTAGATTTTGGATTTCCTGTGTGAACATACAAGGCCACCCAGGTTGGAGCCTCAAATTGGAACCCAAGTTTAGGAGCCATTTTTGGGCCCAGTTGTGGCGTTTTTTTCACACACGGGAAGCCAGATCTGGCTTTCACAGCTCCTCGTTGCGAGTAAAACAAATAAGCCTCTCAGTCGGTTCCAGTCTAAGTCCTGTGTCAGTCTTCCCCCAAAATTAGAACAGCAGGCAGCAAGGCGGCAAAGTGTGAACTTGTTTGGAACCGGAACTTTCTCTAACAGTGCGAGAAAGATCGCACGGGAACAATGCAAGACTGTTGTCTTGAATGCCAGCTAAAGACAAGTTTAGCAAGATAAGAACACGCGTATCAACCGCGTTTTTTGTTTTCTTGAGTGTTGATGCAAACAGTATCGAATAGAAAAAATCTTGTTTGTCTGTGAGTTGATTTTCAATTATTATTGAACTCAAATGGGTTCCAAAAGCAGCTCAATTCTGGGCACCGAAAACGGGCCCTAGATTTTGGATTTCCTGTGTGAACATACAAGGCCACCCAGGTTGGAGCCTCAAATTGGAACCCAAGTTTAGGAGCCATTTTTGGGCCCAGTTGTGGCGTTTTTTTCACACACGGGAAGCC
This sequence comes from Symbiodinium natans, assembly GCA_905221605.1. Taxonomy (NCBI): domain Eukaryota; class Dinophyceae; order Suessiales; family Symbiodiniaceae; genus Symbiodinium; species Symbiodinium natans. Next base: position 325,715 of record CAJNDS010002636.1, read on the forward strand.
AGATCTGGCTTTCACAGCTCCTCGTTGCGAGTAAAACAAATAAGCCTCTCAGTCGGTTCCAGTCTAAGTCCTGTGTCAGTCTTCCCCCAAAATTAGAACAGCAGGCAGCAAGGCGGCAAAGTGTGAACTTGTTTGGAACCGGAACTTTCTCTAACTGTGGAGGTCACTGGAGCTTCCCTACCTTTTCGATCAACTTTGCTGCCCCTCATCTTGGGTTTCAGATTCTCCAGGTTTTGGTGCAAGGCCTGAAGGCAGAAGAGGAGAAAAGAAGGGTGCAGAGTCAACATCGGTGGAAACAGCTTGGAAAAGTTCAATGCTTTGAAACAAGTGTTTTTAAAAGCCTCTGACAGTGCCGTTTGGACAGAAATCAACTGCGGGACGAGACGAGTTCAACCCTGGTGTTGATTCGTTAAGGTTGCGCGCGACGCCCAAGCCAAACCACCTGAAAATTGCAAAGTGTATTTCCAGAATGTGAATAAGTGCGAGCGAAGCGAGCGAAACACCAGAGTAAATTCAACAAATTTGACTGATCAAGTGTTGATTTTAAGGGTTTTTTCAACATTTTCGGAACTTCAGAAATTTTGAAAATTCGTTGAATGGTGCTGAATCCAGGGAAGAATTGCAACACGCAACCAAAAACGAAAGACAAAGAATTAAGGGCACCCAGCCTAAAGAAAGCAGAGTTTCTTCTGCTCAATCTTCTGTCAAATTTCAGTGTGCCTTGAATTTCTGTTTGGCCATTTTGGAAAATTAAAGACAAGAGCACGCAATCGAAGCTTTGTCAAAAAAAGTCGAATGGGAATGGAAATGGCTGGGCGACTCTCAAGTCGTTCTGGCCATGATGAGAGGTCAGTGTGATTGTTTTTTTTTTTGAATTTTTGCAAGAACTGCAAAAACATTGGTTTTCCTTGGCCCGTCTGAAAGAATTTTCTCTTGCTTTTGTTCAATGTTTTCTTTACTTTTTGTCGGGATGATCTCTTGGTTGCAAGCTTCAGAAAGAGAAAATTTCGAGAAACCGCTTTGAACTAAAACACAAACAGTCGGCAAGTGTTTTGGTAAGTGCCCGGCAAGGTGAAAAAATGCAATTGGAACTAAAAGACATTATTAGAATGTGCATTTTGTCGTTTCGGCTGTTTTTCTGAGTGTGCATGTGCAAGATTGTTGTGGATGTGTGTGTGAATTTGTGCAACAAAGTGGATTGGTTTGCGGGTGCATGTCTTTTTTTCTGTGCTTCATTTTTTGGTGCTGTTGGGTTGTAGTCTCTGTGCTTAAATTTTTCCGTTGCTGTTGGGTTGCTGTGAGGTGCTGCCTTCATTTTGGTCGCTGTGTTGGTGCCTTTCTGTGCCTTTATTTTTGGTTGTGTTTTGCATTTTTCTGTGTCTTCATTTTTGTTCGCTGTGTGGTTCCTTTTCTGCACCTTCTTTTGGTCGCTGTGTGGTGCCTTTCTGTGCCTTCATTTTTGGTTGCTGTGTGTGCCGTTTCTGTGCCTTTTGGCTTTAGTGTGCAAGAAAAGTGTCAGTGTGTGGGTAAAGGGTGGTAAGGCATGGAGTCGCAGAATGACACCCAAAAAAAACAGTGACCTTGCAGTCTTGCAGTGGTGTCTGTGTGTGTGTGTGTGTGTGTCACATCGTTTTCTTGAATGGGTGTGTGGTGTTGTGGTTTCGGCGTTTTGGCAGAGAGTTGTGTGTGTCATGGTGTGTGTTGTTATGTGGGTGCAAAGTGGCTTCAGTGGGTGGTGTGCGTTTGCGTGTCTGTCGGCTGGGTTCTGCTGGTGAAAGGTCTGTGGATTTGGAGACACAAAAAGAGGGCAAGGAATCAACTCCAAAAGGTAGGAAAGTCGAAGTGACCTCCACAGTGCGAGAAAGATCGCACGGGAACAATGCAAGACTGTTGTCTTGAATGCCAGCTAAAGACAAGTTTAGCAAGATAAGAACACACGTATCAACCGCGTTTTTTTGTTTTCTTGAGTGTTGATGCAAACAGTATCGAATAGAAAAAATCTTGTTTGTCTGTGAGTTGATTTTCAATTATTATTGAACTCAAATGGGTTCCAAAAGCAGCTCAATTCTGGGCACCGAAAACGGGCCCTAGATTTTGGATTTCCTGTGTGAACATACAAGGCCACCCAGGTTGGAGCCTCAAATTGGAACCCAAGTTTAGGAGCCATTTTTGGGCCCAGTTGTGGCGTTTTTTTCACACACGGGAAGCCAGATCTGGCTTTCACAGCTCCTCGTTGCGAGTAAAACAAATAAGCCTCTCAGTCGGTTCCAGTCTAAGTCTTGTGTCAGTCTTCCCCCAAAATTAGAACAGCAGGCAGCAAGGCGGCAAAGTGTGAACTTGTTTGGAACCGGAACTTTCTCTAACAGTGCGAGAAAGATCGCACGGGAACAATGCAAGACTGTTGTCTTGAATGCCAGCTAAAGACAAGTTTAGCAAGATAAGAACACGCGTATCAACCGCGTTTTTTGTTTTCTTGAGTGTTGATGCAAACAGTATCGAATAGAAAAAATCTTGTTTGTCTGTGAGTTGATTTTCAATTATTATTGAACTCAAATGGGTTCCAAAAGCAGCTCAATTCTGGGCACCGAAAACGGGCCCTAGATTTTGGATTTCCTGTGTGAACATACAAGGCCACCCAGGTGGAGCCTCAAATTGGAACCCAAGTTTAGGAGCCATTTTTGGGCCCAGTTGCGGCGTTTTTTTCACACACGGGAAGCCAGATCTGGCTTTCACAGCTCCTCGTTGCGAGTAAAACAAATAAGCCTCTCAGTCGGTTCCAGTCTAAGTCCTGTGTCAGTCTTCCCCCAAAATTAGAACAGCAGGCAGCAAGGCGGCAAAGTGTGAACTTGTTTGGAACCGGAACTTTCTCTAACTGTGGAGGTCACTGGAGCTTCCCTACCTTTTCGATCAACTTTGCTGTCCCTCATCTTGGGTTTCAGATTCTCCAGGTTTTGGTGCAAGGCCTGAAGGCAGAAGAGGATAAAAGAAGGGTGCAGAGTCAACATCGGTGGAAACAGCTTGGAAAAGTTCAATGCTTTGAAACAAGTGTTTTTAAAAGCCTCTGACAGTGCCGTTTGGACAGAAATCAACTGCGGGACGAGACGAGTTCAACCCTGGTGTCGATTCGTTAAGGTTGCGCGCGACGCCCAAGCCAAACCACCTGAAAATTGCAAAGTGTATTTCCAGAATGTGAATAAGTGCGAGCGAAGCGAGCGAAACACCAGAGTAAATTCAACAAATTTAACTGATCAAGTGTTGATTTTGAGGGTTTTTTCAACATTTTCGGAAACTTCAGAAATTTTGAAAATTCGTTGAATGGTGCTGAACCCAGGGAAGAATTGCAACACGCAACCAAAAACGAAAGACAAAGAATTGAAGGCACCCAGCCTGAAAGAAAGTTTCTTCTGCTCAAATCTTCTGTCAATTTCAGTGTGCCTTAAATTTCTGTTTGGCCATTTTGGAAAATCAAAGACAAGAGAATCGAAGCTTTGTCAAAAAAAGTCGAATGGAATGGAAATCAAGACTGGGCGACTCTCAAGTCGTTCTGGCCATGATGAGAGGTCAGTGTGATTGTTTTTTTTTGAATTTTTGCAAGAACTGCAAAAACATTGGTTTTCCTTGGCCCGTCTGAAAGAATTTTCTCTTGCTTTTGTTCAATGTTTTCTTTACTTTTTGTCGGGATGATCTCTTGGTTGCAAGCTTCAGAAAGAGAAAATTTCGAGAAACCGCTTTGAACTAAAACACAAACAGTCGGCAAGTGTTTTGGTAAGTGCCCGGCAAGGTGAAAAAATGCAATTGGAACTAAAAGACATTATTAGAATGTGCATTTTGTCGTTTCGGCTGTTTTTCTGAGTGTGCATGTGCAAGATTGTTGTGGATGTGTGTGTGAATTCGTGCAACAAAGTGGATTGGTTTGCGGGTGCATGTCTTTTTTTCTGTGCTTCATTTTTTGGTGCTGTTGGGTTGTAGTCTCTGTGCTTAAATTTTTCCGTTGCTGTTGGGTTGCTGTGAGGTGCTGCCTTCATTTTGGTCGCTGTGTTGGTGCCTTTCTGTGCCTTCACTTTTTGGTTGTGTTTTGCATTTTCTATGTCTTCATTTTTGGTCGCTGTGTGGTGCCTTTTCTGCACCTTCTTTTGGTCGCTGTGTGGTGCCTTTCTGTGCCTTCATTTTTGGTCGCTGTGTGTGCCGTTTCTATGCCTTTTGGCTTCAGTGTGCAAGAAGAGTGTCAGTGTGGGTAAAGGGCAAGGCATGGAGTCGCAGAAGTGACACCAAAAAAAAACAGTGACCTTGTAGTGGTGTCTGTGTCTGTGTGTGTGTAAATGTGTGTTTACATCGTTTTCTCGAATGGGTGTGTGGTGTTGTGGTTTCGGCGTTTTGGCAGAGAGTCGTGTGTGTCATGGAGTGTGTCATTCTTAGGAGCAAAGTGGCTTCAGTGGGTGGTGTGCGTTTGCGTGTCTGTCGGCTGGGTTCTGCTGGCTGTTCAAGTGTGGAAGTGTGCGGGTGGTGAAAGGTGTGTGGATTTTGGAGACACAAAAAGAGGGCAAGGAATCAACTCCAAAAGGCAGGGAAGCCGAAGTGACCTCCACAGTGCGAGAAAGATCGCGCGGGAACAATGCAAGACTGTTGTCTTGAATGCCAGCTAAAGACAAGTTTAGCAAGATAAGAACACGCGTATCAACCGCGTTTTTTGTTTTCTTGAGTGTTGATGCAAACAGTATCGAATAGAAAAAATCTTGTTTGTCTGTGAGTTGATTTTCAATTATTATTGAACTCAAATGGGTTCCAAAAGCAGCTCAATTCTGGGCACCGAAAACGGGCCCTAGATTTTGGATTTCCTGTGTGAACATACAAGGCCACCCAGGTTGGAGCCTCAAATTGGAACCCAAGTTTAGGAGCCATTTTTGGGCCCAGTTGTGGCGTTTTTTTCACACACGGGAAGCCAGATCTGGCTTTCACAGCTCCTCGTTGCGAGTAAAACAAATAAGCCTCTTAGTCGGTTCCAGTCTAAGTCCTGTGTCAGTCTTCCCCCAAAATTAGAACAGCAGGCAGCAAGGCGGCAAAGTGTGAACTTGTTTGGAACCGGAACTTTCTCTAACTGTGCGAGAAAGATCGCACGGGAACAATGCAAGACTGTTGTCTTGAATGCCAGCTAAAGACAAGTTTAGCAAGATAAGAACACGCGTATCAACCGCGTTTTTTGTTTTCTTGAGTGTTGATGCAAACAGTATCGAATAGAAAAAATCTTGTTTGTCTGTGAGTTGATTTTCAATTATTATTGAACTCAAATGGATTCCAAAAGCAGCTCAATTCTGGGCACCGAAAACGGGCCCTAGATTTTGGATTTCCTGTGTGAACATACAAGGCCACCCAGGTTGGAGCCTCAAATTGGAACCCAAGTTTAGGAGCCATTTTTGGGCCCAGTTAGTTGTGGCGTTTTTTTCACACACGGGAAGCCAGATCTGGCTTTCACAGCTCCTCGTTGCGAGTAAAACAAATAAGCCTCTCAGTCGGTTCCAGTCTAAGTCCTGTGTCAGTCTTCCCCCAAAATTAGAACAGCAGGCAGCAAGGCGGCAAAGTGTGAACTTGTTTGGAACCGGAACTTTCTCTAACTGTGGAGGTCACTGGAGCTTCCCTACCTTTTCGATCAACTTTGCTGCCCCTCATCTTGGGTTTCAGATTCTCCAGGTTTTGGTGCAAGGCCTGAAGGCAGAAGAGGAGAAAAGAAGGGTGCAGAGTCAACATCGGTGGAAACAGCTTGGAAAAGTTCAATGCTTTGAAACAAGTGTTTTTAAAAGCCTCTGACAGTGCCGTTTGGACAGAAATCAACTGCGGGACGAGACGAGTTCAACCCTGGTGTTGATTCGTTAAGGTTGCGCGCGACGCCCAAGCCAAACCACCTGAAAATTGCAAAGTGTATTTCCAGAATGTGAATAAGTGCGAGCGAAGCGAGCGAAACACCAGAGTAAATTCAACAAATTTGACTGATCAAGTGTTGATTTTAAGGGTTTTTTCAACATTTTCGGAACTTCAGAAATTTTGAAATTCGTTGAATGGTGCTGAATCCAGGGAAGAATTGCAACACGCAACCAAAAACGAAAGACAAAGAATTAAGGGCACCCAGCCTAAAAAGAAAGCAGAGTTTCTTCTGCTCAATCTTCTGTCAAATTTCAGTGTGCCTTGAATTTCTGTTTGGCCATTTTGGAAAATTAAAGACAAGAGCACGCAATCGAAGCTTTGTCAAAAAAGTCGAATGGGAATGGAAATGGCTGGGCGACTCTCAAGTCGTTCTGGCCATGATGAGAGGTCAGTGTGATTGTTTTTTTTTGAATTTTTGCAAGAACTGCAAAAACATTGGTTTTTCCTTGGCCCGTCTGAAAAAGAATTTTCTCTTGCTTTTGTTCAATGTTTTCTTTACTTTTTGTCGGGATGATCTCTTGGTTGCAAGCTTCAGAAAGAGAAAATTTCGAGAAACCGCTTTGAACTAAAACACAAACAGTCGGCAAGTGTTTTGGTAAGTGCCCGGCAAGCTGTCGATTGACCAGAAAGACGGTGAAAAAAATGCAATCGGAACTAAAAGACATTATAGAATGTGCATTTTGTCGTTTCGGCTGTTTTTCTGAGTGTGCATGTGCAAGATTGTTGTGGATGTGTGTGTGAATTTGTGCAACAAAGTGGATTGGTTTGCGGGTGCATGTCTTTTTTTCTGTGCTTCATTTTTTGGTGCTGTTGGGTTGTAGTCTCTGTGCTTAAATTTTTCCGTTGCTGTTGGGTTGCTGTGAGGTGCTGCCTTCATTTTGGTCGCTGTGTTGGTGCCTTTCTGTGCCTTCACTTTTTGGTTGTGTTTTGCATTTTCTATGTCTTCATTTTTGGTCGCTGTGTGGTGCCTTTTCTGCACCTTCGTTTGGTCGCTGTGTGGTGCCTTTCTGTGCCTTCATTTTTGGTCGCTGTGTGTGCCGTTTCTATGCCTTTTGGCTTCAGTGTGCAAGAAGAGTGTCAGTGTGGGTAAAGGGCAAGGCATGGAGTCGCAGAAGTGGGGTTTGGCCGTATGAAATCTCTCGCCATCTACCGTCATAGGGGTGCAAGAAGTCCGCTCGATAAAGGAAGAAGAGCGGGGAGGGGGGGGGCGGTGGGTGGAGTGGGGTGTCGGGTGTCTGTGTGTGTGTAAATGGGTGTTTACCTCGTTTTCTCGAAAAAAAAAAAAAAAAAAAAAGTTGTTGGGGGTGTGTGGTGTTGTGGTTTCGGCGTTTTGGCAGAGAGTTGTGTGTGTTATGGCGTGTGTTGTTATGTGGGTGCAAAGTGGCTTCAGTGGGTGGTGTGCGTTTGCGTGTCTGTCGGCTGGGTTCTGCTGGCTGTTCAAGTGTGGAAGTGTGCGGGTGGTGAAAGGTGTGTGGATTTTGGAGACACAAAAAGAGGGCAAGGAATCAACTCCAAAAGGTAGGCAAGCCGAAGTGACCTCCACAGTGCGAGAAAGATCGCACGGGAACAATGCAAGACTGTTGTCTTGAATGCCAGCTAAAGACAAGTTTAGCAAGATAAGAACACGCGTATCAACCGCGTTTTTTTGTTTTCTTGAGTGTTGATGCAAACAGTATCGAATAGAAAAAATCTTGTTTGTCTGTGAGTTGATTTTCAATTATTATTGAACTCAAATGGGTTCCAAAAGCAGCTCAATTCTGGGCACCGAAAACGGGCCCTAGATTTTGGATTTCCTGTGTGAACATACAAGGCCACCCAGGTTGGAGCCTCAAATTGGAACCCAAGTTTAGGAGCCATTTTTGGGCCCAGTTGTGGCGTTTTTTTCACACACGGGAAGCCAGATCTGGCTTTCACAGCTCCTCGTTGCGAGTAAAACAAATAAGCCTCTCAGTCGGTTCCAGTCTAAGTCCTGTGTCAGTCTTCCCCCAAAATTAGAACAGCAGGCAGCAAGGCGGCAAAGTGTGAACTTGTTTGGAACCGGAACTTTCTCTAACTAGTGCGAGAAAGATCGCACGGGAACAATGCAAGACTGTTGTCTTGAATGCCAGCTAAAGACAAGTTTAGCAAGATAAGAACACGCGTATCAACCGCGTTTTTTGTTTTCTTGAGTGTTGATGCAAACAGTATCGAATAGAAAAAATCTTGTTTGTCTGTGAGTTGATTTTCAATTATTATTGAACTCAAATGGGTTCCAAAAGCAGCTCAATTCTGGGCACCGAAAACGGGCCCTAGATTTTGGATTTCCTGTGTGAACGTACAAGGCCACCCAGGTTGGAGCCTCAAATTGGAACCCAAGTTTAGGAGCCATTTTTGGGCCCAGTTGTGGCGTTTTTTTCACACACGGGAAGCCAGATCTGGCTTTCACAGCTCCTCGTTGCGAGTAAAACAAATAAGCCTCTCAGTCGGTTCCAGTCTAAGTCCTGTGTCAGTCTTCCCCCAAAATTAGAACAGCAGGCAGCAAGGCGGCAAAGTGTGAACTTGTTTGGAACCGGAACTCTCTCTAACTGTGGAGGTCACTGGAGCTTCCCTACCTTTTCGATCAGTTTTGCTGCCCCTCATCTTGGGTTTCAGATTCTCCAGGTTTTGGTGCAGGGCCTGAAGGCAGAAGAGGAGAAAGAAGGGTGCAGAGTCAACAAGAACACTTGAAAATGCAACATGTTTTTTTAAATGGCTCGGTGGAAACTGCAGCTTGGAAAAGTTCAATGCTTTGAAACAAGTGTTTTTGAAAGCCTCTGACAGTGCCGTTTGGACAGAAATCAACTGCAGGACGAGACGAGTTCAACCGTGGTGTTGATTCGCTAAGGTTGCGCGCGACGCCCAAGCCAAACCACTTGAAAATTGCAAAGTGTATTTCCAGAATGTGAATAAGTGCGAGCGAAGCGAGCGAAACACCAGAGTAAATTCAACAAATTTAACTGATCAAGTGTTGATTTTGAGGGTTTTTTTCAACATTTTCGGGACTTTAGAAATTTTGAAAATTCGTTGAATGGTGCTGAATCCAGGGAAGAATTGCAACACGCAACCAAAAACGAAAGACAAAGAATCAAGGGCACCCAGCCTAAAAAGAAAGCAGAGTTTCTTCTGCTCAATCTTCTGTCAAATTTCAGTGTGCCTTGAATTTCTGTTTGGCCATTTTGGAAAATTAAAGACAAGAGCACGCAATCGAAGCTTTGTCAAAAAAGTCGAATGGGAATGAAAATCGAGGCTGGGCGACTCTCAAGTCGTTCTGGCCATGATGAGAGGTCAGTGTGATTGTTTTTTTTGGAATTTTTGCAAGAACTACAAAAACATTGCTTTTTCCTTGGCCCGTCTGAAAAGAATTTTCTCTTGCTTTTGTTCAATGTTTTCTTTACGTTTTGTTGGGATGATCTCTCGGTTGCAAGCTTCAGAAAGAGAAAATTTCGAGAAAACGCTTTGAACTAAAACACAAACAGTCAGCAAGTGTTTTGGTAAGTGCCCGGCAAGCTGTCGATTGACCAGGAAGACGGTGAAAAAAATGCAATCGGAACTAAAAGACATTATAAGAATGTGCATTTTGTCGTTTCGGCTGTTTTTCTGAGTGTGCATGTGCAAGAGTGTTGTGGATGTGTGTGTGTGTGTGTAATTTGTTGCAACAAAGTGGGTTGGTTTGCGGGTGCATGTTTTTTTTTTCTGTGCTTCATTTTTTGGTGCTGTTGGGTTGCAGTCTCTGTGCTTAAATTTTTCCGTTGCTGTTGGGTTGCTGTGAGGTGCTGCCTTCATTTTGGTCGCTGTGTTGGTGCCTTTCTAGCCTTCACTTTTTGGTTGTGTTTTGCATTTTCTGTGTCTTCATTTTTGGTTGCTGTGTGGTGCCTTTTCTGCACCTTCTTTTGGTCGCTGTGTGGTGCCTTTCTGTGCCTTCATTTTTGGTTGCTGTGTGTGCCGTTTCTGTGCCTTTTGGCTTTAGTGTGCAAGAAAAGTGTCAGTGTGTGGGTAAAGGGTGGTAAGGCATGGAGTCGCAGAATGACACCCAAAAAAAACAGTGACCTTGCAGTCTTGCAGTGGTGTCTGTGTGTGTGTGTGTGTGTGTTCACATCGTTTTCTTGAATGGGTGTGTGGTGTTGTGGTTTCGGCGTTTTGGCAGAGAGTTGTGTGTGTTATGGAGTGTGTTGTTGTGTGGGTGCAAAGTGGCTTCAGTGGGTGGTGTGCGTTTGCGTGTCTGTCGGCTGGGTTCTGCTGGTGAAAGGTCTGTGGATTTGGAGACACAAAAAGAGGGCAAGGAATCAACTCCAAAAGGTAGGAAAGTCGAAGTGACCTCCACAGTGCGAGAAAGATCGCACGGGAACAATGCAAGACTGTTGTCTTGAATGCCAGCTAAAGACAAGTTTAGCAAGATAAGACGCGTATCAACCGCGTTTTTTGTTTTCTTGAGTGTTGATGCAAACAGTATCGAATAGAAAAAACCTTGTTTGTCTGTGAGTTGATTTTCAATTATTATTGAACTCAAATGG